>JABCMI010000006.1:12105000-12705000 GCA_026261945.1 Hirschfeldia incana | reverse complement strand
TCTTTTTAAGTTTTTTTCCTTGAGAATTTTTTTATAATCATATTTATGTTTAATATAAATTTAGTATAACTTTTGGTAACTGTATTAAATATATCAAGTTGAATAACTATACATTTGTGCCAGATGCAATTCAGAAACTAAGTTTATAACATATTATATTTACTTATTAGTTACCTAATATAGTCAATAAAATTCGTATCTTGAAAATCTAATTTAGAATCAACATGAAAATCAAAATCGCATACTCCGTTAGTCTGTTAGACATGACCGTTATATTCAAACAGTTCTTAAAGTGTTTGATTTGAAAACTAATATCAAATTCAATCCGTACCGTAAACCGAACAAAATTTTTAAAAATATTTGAAAAATAATTTTAAATATATATGTTTAAAAAAATATAATAATTTAGACATTACAGATCATTTATTTTTTAACTTGTGTACAAAATTTATTCAAATTATTTACCTATATGCACTAAATTTCTCATTCAATATGCAAAATTGTATGAAAAACAATCATCAGAAAAATTTTATTTTAAATTTTACTATTTTTTTTATACCTGACTTCGGCCTGCGATTGAACCGAAAACCCTGTGATCCATATATAATTTAATTTGGAGTTACTAAAAACTCATTAATTAAAAATCGGATAAAATTTAGTAAACCCTGAAAACATTTCAGTAACCCATGATCCAACACTGGTTGACCCAGTAAAAATTCAGAAAGAAATCTAATAATATCTAAAAATCAAATGAATTTCTCATATTTATTTAACATTATAGAAAATTAAGAAATTGTCTACTGTGTGATTCTTTAAATTTTGATCAAAACAAATCTCGACAAAAAAAGCTAAAATCTATTGATATGACATCATTGGTTTGTTTTGTTATTGATAATCTATTTAAGTTTGCATTTCTTGTTAATTTTAAACTTCAATCTAATTTATGATAATTTATGTTTAGTCATTTATTATTTTAAACTTCAGAAAATTCTCCAGTTTTATTTTACAATAGTTTGTTTAAATTTCACAAATTTATTTAGAAAATACCATATTTGTAGTTTTTTTGTTTAAATTAAGAATTAACATTTTAAACATTCAAAAAATGGCATCATTTTTTAATAGTATTGATTACTAAAACCGCATTAGTTAAAATTCGGATAAAATTTACTAAACCCCGAAAACGTTTCAGTAACCCATGATCCAACACTGGTTGACCCGCTAAAAATCCAGAAAAAAAAATAATAGTATCTAAAAATCAAATAAATTTCTCATATTTATTTAACATTATATAAAATTAATAAATTGTCTACTGTGTGATTCTTTAAATTTTGATCAAAAAAAATCTCGACAAAAAAAGCTAAAATCTATTGATATGACATCATTAATTTGTTTTGTTATTGATAATCTATTTAAGTTTGAATTTTTTGTTTTTTGAACTTCAATCTAATTTATCATAATTTATGTTTAGTTAATTATTATTTTAAACTTCAGAAATTTCTCTTGTTTTATTTTACAATAGTTTGTTTAAATTTCACAAATTTATTTAGAAAATACCATATTTGTAGTTTTTTGTTTAAATTAAGAATTAACATTTATGTGGTAATTTTAAATGATAGTTGCAACACATAAATATTTTAAGATTATTGAAAGTATTTTCAGATTTTTTAATAATAAGTTAATTTCGTGTATTGAAAATATATTAAAATATTTTTAAAGTTTACAAAACAAAACAAAATAATTATACAAAAAACAAATCCATCCTAAAATTAAGGATTAGTTTAAATGTGAGATTCTATTGTTGGATTAAATAAATTTTGTTAGAATTAAATATATTTAGTTAGAATTTAATGAAAACCATATGTTTAAATAAAACCAGTGGCACAAGATGGTAAATATTGTTGAAACAGAAGGGCATCTCAAAAAAGTGCCTTATGTTTTAATAGTATTGATGTATTTTATTAACGCTGAATATATTATGCTATTACAAATCGAGAGAGATTTTACAAACGATTCTACAGCCGATAATTCTATCTGTCCTATGAAGATTCACGGCTGACTGCATCACTTGAGTCGTCTTATCCGATCCACCCCTGACGACATTCCTTGCGCCATGCTACAAATCTCTAGTAAGCCGTTCTCCATTAATTCGCATAATTTCGTCTTTACTAGGAATTGAAATCCGGACTTTTTGGGGTAGAAGCATTGATGAACTTTTGGTCAAACCACTGGACCAAAGAGGTTTCCACACATTGAATATGTATCATAAATGTATTATATATGTGATTCTTAATTTTCAATAAAGTTTATTTTTTAATTTTCAAAAATTATACTCTCTCGTGTCTAAATAAGCGTCGTGTATGGAGATTAGTAAATTTGTATAATTGATTGTATATCCCTATTTTATACTGCTTATGTTTCATAAAGAATGTCACTTTTATATTTTTCACACATATTAAGAAAAATGATTAAAATGTATTTAATTTCAGATTAATTACACACATTCAGGAAATAGTATTTGAAATAAATAAAATTATTTATAAAATCAATGCATTAGTAATTAATTTTAAGCTAAAAATTGCATTGAAATTCTAAAAAGATACTCTTTTGTACCAAAAAAAATAATAAAGTGATATTTAATAAGAAACAAATGAAGTATATATTACATTAAAATTGTAGAATGATATCTATTTTGAAACAAAATAAAAACTTAAAGTGACACTTATTATGAATCAGAAAGAATTTTTTTGTGAAATATTTTTTTCAGAATTTTTTTTTTATCTTTTTGCAATGGAGCTAGTAAAAAACAAACAAACTAAATTTCAAAACTTATTTTATTCAATTTTGGATTGAATTGCTTTAGATGTAAATATCAAGAAAATTTTGTTTGCATTATCGCTTCTCCATATTAAAGAGGAAATGAACATTAAGTTTATAGTTTTAATTAGCAGTTGCAGTGACACACTGTTTCGTTCTTCCAATCTCCACCAGTCTTAGAGTCACAACCTTGAAGACACCATTTGTTGCAATTTGCTATCATCAGCACATACACCATAGTCAGTACGTATAATCTTTGCAACACAATTTCCAAACATCATCATTCACCACTTTTGTAGCTTCAACATCTGCAAAACAAACACATATCCCACATTTCAAGTTTTTTTTTAGGATATAGCAACAATAAAAAAACATGTTTATCACAGCTTAGATCTAACGAGACTGTTGATCAAAAAAAAAAAAAGATCTAACGTGACTAACCTGCATATAAAACGAAAAGAGCAAGGAAAGCAAATAACACTATTTTTGGGTTAATCATTCTTAAAGCTCTCATCTTAGGGCTGGGAACTTTTTTTTTTTTTGAAAAATAGTGTTATTTGCTTTCCGTGCTCTTAGGGCTAGGAACTATTATCCGAGATCCGGATCCGATCCGAGATCCGATCCGGATCTGCTCCGAAAATAGGATATCCGGAGCGCCCAGATCTGGATAGTATAATGTCGGATCCGTCGAATCCGGATCCGGATATCTGGATTTTTAGGTCTGGATATCCGGACCCGGATCCGATTTTTTTTAAATATATTAAATTTTTAATTTTATTAATAATTATATTTAATATATTAATATTTATACATAAAATTAGTTTTATAATATTACATTTAATTTTAATAATATTATACACATAAATACATTGATAAAATTTGTAAAAATATTTAATTTATGTAATATTTATGGATTTTTTTGCATTTAATTTATATTTAAAAAAAGATTTATATTTTTTTAACTATTTTAACGGATCCGGATCCGAATCCGGATACTCGCAGATATCATGGTATCTAGATAGATATCCGAAACCCGGATATCCGGAAGACACAAATCCGAATCCAGATATTGAAATCACGGATCCGACGGATACAGATCCGGATTCAAGTATCCCAAATATTTCGGATATTCGGATCCGTCCCAGGCCTATCTCATCTTACGCTGTAATTCAATTATGAGAAGTGTCGGTTAATATTAGATGTTTCTTTGTAATATATATGTATCAAATATTTCACTTCTTTGCTGAAAATGACAAGCATTTAATGCTACTAGATTCTCACATGCATTTTTAAAGCACAAAATAGTATTTCAAAATATTTAATTTAATAAAAATAAAACTTTTATTTTTTGTTACTTATGTATATGCCAAAAGATTTCACTTTTTTTTGCCAAAAAGCACAAGCACTAAAACTTCCTTGATTCTCGCCAGTATTTTTAAAATATACATTTTTCTAAAAATTCAATTTAATAAATTTATATCCTAAATTTAATGATGAAAACATGAATTTAAATGTTAATTTATATCGTAAATTTAATGAAATACAAAATAAGATAATGAAATTATAGTTATCTTTTATGACAAAATAAATAACTATTATAAAAACTTTTACGATTTATAATCTTGAAAAAAAATAATGAAGATTTTCCCAGAAAACAACTCACGAAATTATAAAATACTGAAAAAAATCTTACAAAAATAAATTAAAATTTTGTAAATAAAGAAAATTCTTAATCATTTAAATTTATATTTAATGAGAGTAACTTGCAAGTAAAATGAAAACAAATCATTTCTAAAAAGGAAAATTTAGGAAAATACCTTCATATAAGATTTTATTTTGAAAACTATATCATCCATTCCCTTAAACTATATTTGCGAATTGATTTTGCCACATGTCCTCTCTACAACCAGTTTCACAAAAAATGGTGACATGTCTACTAAAATTGATGACATGGTCTATGATTAAATATGACATGGACAAAAATAATGACATGTCTATTAAAATTGATGAAATGACCTATGATTAAATATGACATGGATAATTGCATTTAATGTAAAAAAATATATTTTGGAAATCTTTATAGAATATGGTAATAACTCATATATTGTATTTAATGTTGATCTATATTTTTGGAAATATTTTTAAAATACGGTAATAACTCATAAATCATCATTAAAATAAATATATTCAAATATGACATTAAAAATTTCGAAAATATCAATTAATTATATAGTTTAAAATTATACAATTTTATTACATATTTTTCGAAAATGCATTCTTTTTTTGAAAATTAATAAAATTTAATCGTAAAATCATTATTTTCTTATATATTTACAAATTTAATAAATATTTTCTAATTTTAATTTTTGATAATTATAAAATTTTCTACTACAATTTTTTAATATATTTAATTAATAAATAGAAAGAAAAATTCTATCTAAGATTATAATTTTAAATATATGCATGCATATTCTTAAATATAATTTAAAATAAACAAAATAGTTTTATATTAATTTTTATGTTCAATTAAAAATTATATTAAAATAGTGATAAGAAAAATAAAATTTTAGTTATTTATACTGTATCTATTAAAAATATATTTTAAAATTTTTTACTGCACATGGTGCAGGAAAACACTTAGTTATATAATATTTTCGAAAACTACACTTGGTCATACATCAAATTACCAAGCTATTCAATTAGAATATTTATAATTATTTTTTTAATAAAAACACAAAACAAATTAGAATCATATGCATTTGAATATTTTAAACTCTTTCCTTGCCAAACAAAACATCCTCCAACTTTTTCAAGCAAATTCTCCATATATTTGTTCTTGATATTTAAAGAAAAACAAAAAAAAATTAGTCAATAATTAAATAATCACTTGTTCTCCGATGTACAAATATATGGTGCATTGGTGTATCTTTTCCATTTTTACTGCAATTTATTCCTTTACTGTATTACTATTTTTCTTTGACTAATAACACACAATAACTCTAGGGTAGAAATGATATTTTATGAACTTTGTGAATCTAGAGCACGGAAGAACTTTTACGGTTAAAGAAAATCTCTGACATACTTTTTCACTGTTCTTTAAAAATGTGTATCATTCAGTATTTTGTTATATACTTTCTGAATTAATTAGTCATTAAAAATTAATCCTAAATAAAACCAGGAAAAGGTATCTTATCACATGTAGTAAAGTGTAATTTTCAAACAAGAAAAAAAAAGAAGTGGATTTTTCAAATTTCAAATCACAAATAGGATATTTTTCAAATAATCCCTTTCTAAAATTTTCTTTTAATACTAATTAAAATTTTAATTTGATTACGTGAAGTGATGGTTAAAATAATGTTTCTCTTTTTTATATACACGAAAAATTTCACATCCTTTGGTTAAAAAAGTTAGGGTTTCTTCAATCTCACTCCACTGAGTATGGATTGAAAAATGTTTTAACTCTATTCTATATTTTTATTGTATAATAGAGTTTATTCCATTACTAGAAAATATATTTTTGTTTATTACTCTATTATATAATAAAAATAGACTAATATTGGAATATTTATATTCAATTCTAAAAAATGGATTTTACATTAAAAATACTCTAATTATTTGAAATGTATATTGACCGCATATATATTCAGCAACTAATGCGCAATAGTCAAAATTCTCTATAGTCGTCATGATATTTGATGCATGTTGCAAATCAGCAATAAATATTTTGAAAAATTGAAAATGACTGTTTTTCAAGAAAATTTATGATTTATCACAATGATTAATATTATGTTTGGGCACAGATCATATATATGAGTTTTTGAAGGTATTTGTAATTTTCTTAATGTCTAATTTTCTGATTTGCTTTGTTTCGGAGAAATACATATATTCGGAAAAATATATATTCAGAAAAACAGATATCTGAAAAAATAAATATTTGCGGATATTTACGAATATCTCATTTGTTTTGACTAATACAAATAATCTTAAAAATTTGCTACAAATTTGTTTTGTAAAATATATTTTTGCATAAATAAGATAAAAGTTAAAAGAAATAATGAATCTACATATTTTGTAGGTTTTTAAAACATAGTTAACAATTATAAACACAGACAACTTAAGAAAAACAGTTATGACTATTATAATTTTTTCTATTTATTTTATGTAATACTTTTATATAAGTAATAATGTGAATCGAATTTGTCAAATCATATGTTAGAATAATAATTATATAATTTTATACATTTAAAACTTTAAATATAAACAATATATATGAATTTATATATTACTAGATCGGATCAGGTATCCATTTCCCAAAATTTTAATATTTGTAATTTGCTTCGATCTTAACGGATGTTGATTACTATTATTTGCTTTGCTTCGAACGTGAATATCCGTAATTTTTGGATCGAATCGAGACGAATAACAAATCGAATCAAATTTAACGGATAAAATTCTCAGCCATAGACATATCATATGTTGTTTGTCGAAAATTGTTATAATATTGTGTGTCATCATCCTGTGTTTTGTGGCTTATTAATCTGATATCATATGTATTCTTCACTCTCTAAACATGGCGAGGATGTATTTCCTTGAACATGTACAGGAACACTCTATCATCTTGTATGTACATTAATAATACTAAACATTTTGGTAAAATTATTAAACATTTTTTATCAAACAATAGACTGCACAATTTAGATTTAGCTTTTACTTCTAGGATGTTTTAAGTTAGATTGCATGGAACTTTCATCGGACGTTCGCTTCCCACTTTGGAACCAGAATCAGAATCGAAATCTTTTGGAAGCTTGCAGAATCTCGCTTCCAAAAAAATTCCGAAATATTCTCTTTAAAAACATGTTCGAAGCTTACGATTCCGTCTTGGAATCACGCTTCCATTTTTTTAAACAGAATGATATAAATCAATAAAAATATAAAATTATACTTTTTGAATTTATATAAAATCTAAAATTTTATAGTAATGAAATAGAAAGAATAAAATTATACAGAAATTAAAACTAGTATAAATTATTTTTATGTATTAAGGTTTTTATTAAGGATATAGCATATATTCAAATATATTGTTTTCAAAAAATTTATGAAGTACTAAAAATTATTAAAATAATAATTTATTTAAACCTATTTTATGTGTATTTTCACAGTTGTAAATGAAGCCATTTCAAAATTATTATAATTGAATGAATGATTCATTTTAAATTTAAATAATATAGATTTTATAAAATTTTCTTATATTTTAATAATGTTAATATATATAGATAACGCTTCCAACACGTATCTGCTTCCTATTTTTTTTCTAAAATCTCGCTTCTACGATTTTATACGCTTCCATTTCCATCGAATAAAGGTCTTAGACATTAACCATTAACGGAAAACTCTTTCGGTTCAGTGGATCACTCAACCCGACCAGATCACAGACCAGCAATTGTTTATTACTACATTTTCTTAAATATGTTAAGTTAATAAACATACAACAGGCACTGTTTTATACTAGTAGTAGTAGTTATCAAATATCTTCGGTTCCATATAATAATAAAAATTATTAATAATATTAGAGTCCTCAAACTTCATAATTTTCCAACTGAAATAGAACTAGTATGTACCTGCACTATCGAACCTAGAGATCTCATTAAGCCATGAAACTAATTAACCCGCAAGTAAAAACCATATTCCCTTGGAAGAAAACCCCCCAATTTAGCGCCGTTTTGGTCATGACACTAACCTGCAAGTAATATGGAGAGAGCGAGGAAAGCAAACAACACAAGTCCTAAATAATCCATCGTTTATCTGGTAACTCTCTAGATAAGTGTTTATATTAGGGAATGAACACTTATCATTTCAAAGATCTTGGCTAAGAGACTCAAGAAGGTGCTACCATCTCTAATCTCAGATACGCATGCTGCTTTTGTGGAAGGAAGAATCATATCCGACAACATTTTAGTAGCACACGAGTTACTGCATGCGCTAAACTCGAACAATAAATGCTCTGAGGAGTTCATCGCAGTAAAGACGGATATATCTAAAGCCTACGACAGGGTAGAGTGGAGCTTCCTCCGGAAGGCAATGGTGACTTGTGGTTTCTCAGAAGGGTGGTGTGACCTGATTATGGCATGTGTCACCTCAGCGCAATACCAGGTTCTAATAAATGGGAAGCCCTATGGAGATATCAGACCCTCACGAGGCCTGAGACAGGGAGACCCACTGTCACCATACCTTTTTGTGATTTGCACAGAGATGCTGGTTAAAATGCTGCAAAGAGCGGAGCAGCAAGAGAAGATTACAGGTTTGAGAGTAGCGCGCAAGGCCCCACCTGTTTCGCACCTTTTGTATGCCGACGACATCCTGTTCTATTGCAAAGGAAACGAAGAGGAGTTATCAGAACTAGTGCAGATTCTGAAAAACTACAGCATTGCCTCTGGACAAAGGATCAATTATCAAAAATCCAGTATCTACTTTGGCAAAAATATACCGGCTGAGAGAAGAGAAAAGATAAAGGAGATTCTGGGAATTGAACAAGAGGGAGGAGAAGGAGTTTACTTAGGTCTCCCTGAAGCCTTCGGAGGTTCGAAAGTTGCAATTCTGAGTTTCCTGAAGGAGAAGATGAGTGAAAAAGTCCAGGGATGGCAGACCCGATTCCTATCTCCAGCAGGAAAGGAGGTCCTCTTGAAGGCAGTGGCGTTGGCTCTTCCCACATACACGATGTCATGCTTTCTCCTACCGAAAACAGTGTGTCAAAAGATCATATCTATCATGGCGGATTTTTGGTGGAGAAACAAGCGAGACTCGAAAGGAATACACTGGAAAAGTTGGGACCAGCTAACAAAATCAAAGAGCTTAGGTGGACTGGGATTTAGAGACATTGAAGCTTTTAATCTAGCTCTGTTGGGGAAGCAGATGTGGAGGATATTACAAAATCCGGAGTCTCTGCTTGCTAGGATTTACAAGAGCAGATATTTCTCAAAATCTGATATTCTAAATGCTAGTTTGGGCTCAAGACCTTCTTACACATGGAGGAGTATCTACGCTGCACAAAAACTGATCAAGCAAGGGGCTAGGATGTTAATAGGCGATGGTAAGGAGACTAGAGTGTGGCAGGATCAGTGGATTGGACAGAAGCCAGCACGAAAGGTCCAAGTAATCCTAAGAGATCTGGAGGGACTTAGCTTCACCAACCTCCAAGATATGCGGGTTAGCGATTTAATGGTAGCTCAAGGAAGAGAGTGGAACTCAGAAATACTAGCCCGGTTGTTTCCAGCGGAGGAACGTAGACTCATTGAACAGATTAAGACAACAGGAGGGAGAAGCAGAGACGCATATATCTGGGACTACTCCAAGACAGGACATTACTCAGTTAAGTCCGGGTATTGGGTCCAAGTTAATGTCATCGATAGGAAGGAAATGGATGTAATGGTGGATCAACCGAGCTTTGATGAACTATATAAGCTGGCATGGAAGACAGAAGCAAGTCCAAAAGTACACCACTTCCTTTGGAGATGTGTGAGTAATTCCCTCCCAGTCGTGGGGAATATGGTTAAACGTCATATGGCGAAGGATGCAACCTGCCAAAGATGTGCGCAAGGAGATGAGACAATTAACCATGTTCTTTTCCTCTGCCCTTTTGCGAGGCTGGTGTGGGCACAGGCACCGATCCCAGCTCCCCCAGAAGGCATCAATACCGATTCATTACACTCTAACATGCATCATGTGCTCAACTTGGCTAAAGAGTACCCTAGAGATAATCTCCCCACGCAGATTGTTCCGTGGCTTCTTTGGAGACTGTGGAAAAAGAGGAATGAACTCATATTTAAGGGGAAAGAGTTTGATGCTCTGAGTTTGATAAGGAAAGCATATGAAGATGCAGATGAGTGGAAGAATAGGAACCAGGAGAAATTAAGTGAGGAGAAAAGAAGAGGTCAAAATGCACCCATGATAACCAGGCAACAAGCAACCTGGAAACCCCCGGGAACCAACTGGCTAAAATGCAATACCGACGGAGCTTGGCACCATCAAAGAAATACTAGTGGAATTGGTTGGTTATGCAGGAATGAGAGGGGTCATTTGATATGGGCAGGTGCTAAAGCTGAGACAGGTCTGAGTTCGAGTATAGAAGCAGAAGCATATGCTATACGATGGGCAGCAGAAACTCTGACGGCTTTTGGCTATACACATATCATGTTTGAAACTGATTCTATCTCACTCTCTCGAATGATCAATGGAGAGGAAGAGATATGGCCTAGACTAAAGCCGATCATTGAGAATATCAAACACTCTCTGTCTCAGATCAAGCATCATGTAGTGAGGTTCTATCCAAGGGAAGGAAATAAGGCAGCTGATAGGATAGCAAAGGAGACTTTTACCTTTAGGTCTAATGTCCCTAAGTTATATTCTGTAGTGCCTAGATGGTTAGCAAGTCATGTTGAGGTTGATAAACCAATGTATGATGAACCAGTTGGCTAAATGAAAAGTTGTTTATGAGCAAAAAAAAAAAAGATTAGGGAATGAACATCAGTGAACTCCATTAGAGGGGTTCACAAAGTATTTTTTTATAAATTTTTTTTTCTGTTTGATTTCTTTTTAAAAAAAAAATAATATAAAAAAATAATAGTCGGATCAATTGTGAGCCGCCACGTGGTGTAGGGCCGGTGCATAAGAGAGATCTCGGGCGACCTGGATTCACAAATAATCACTTATTTTATTATTTATTTTTCTCGGTAGGCATGTGAACTCTATTTAAGAGTTCTCAATGCACTTGGCCTTAATATTATGACATGAGAAATTAATGTACATTGCTTACGTTTGATATACAAAGGTCTTCATGATCACTTGTTTGATAATAAAGTTAAGCATTGTATCGTACATTGGACGTAAAAATTCAACATATATAATCTTGTATCCATAAGGAAATAATATGTTTTTTTTTACTGAACTTTATAAGGAAATGATATGTTATTTAAACAAAACATTGAATATTTGCATTGGTGAATGATATTATTGACATCTTTGTTAAAAACAGGGTTTGGGACATGGTAAACGAAAATGGAGCCTACTTTTTTTGTCTTTCCTTCTTGCTTTGTTCTCGAATCAATGCTTGTTATGTAATTTAACTATCTTTTCAACTGATGTTGCATTATGCTATGTTTTATCTTCGTTTGCGCAGTTTTGTCAAACTGCACTGGTTTAATATTACCATGCACATTAATAAGTCATAATCGTACTATACAAAAATTCATTAAATCGAAAAAAACACCACTCAGTTTATTTTAAAATATAAGCAAGCATTGATTCGAGAACAAAGCAAGAAGGAAACGAGAAACAAATAATTCAAAGGGAAAGATAGACTAGAAAGAAGATGCGAGCGATCGAGTTTCACTTTAGGAAACACAATTTCAACGTCTAGTAAACGTAATGGTCTTAGGACAAAATCCTTGGTGCTTTCTTCATACGTATGGTCTTCACTGGAAAAGACCATTAGAAATCTTCCTGCTCAGAGAACGGACTGTCTCCGAGGTACCTGATAGCTAGTTATTCAAGGAGACCTTGAAGCCTAATGGAGCCTACTTAAAACAGTCAAAAGGTGTCTTCTCTTTTGTAGTTGTTCAAGTCTTAAATGTTGTTAGAAAATCAGTCAAAGAAATTTGGAGAAACTATGTTTTAATTGATAATTATATCAATTAAAGTAAAATTAATTTACAACACTTACTCTTCTTAATCAATAAAACAACAGTGGTTCATATCGCTATCAACAAAGTTTGAAATAGTCGTGAAAGAATAACGTCTTGTCCCTTTTAATTCATAATATGGTTGGTCTCCAAAAAAGATAAGAGATAATCTGAAATTAAAGTTTCATATCCGAGAAACAAATTTGTAGTGAGAAAGATAATAATCCCGAACCAAAAATGTTATTAACCTAAGTACCTAACTAGAATAATACAATAGGCACAGTTTAAATCACAAAATCAAAATGCTGTTTTAAGGAAAACTAATATTAAATTTTATGATTTTATGTCTGCATGATTTAGTAAAAAATAGGGTAATTGTTTTTAAAATGTATGAAATGGGGTATTTTTGTTATATCACTTTTCAGATGGGAAAGATAGAAGAGCCTTAAATTAGTATATTTGATAATGCTTCAATGCCAAGTCTTTTTACAATATAAGAGAAACAAAAAACTTATTTAAATGATAATAAGAACCTTTTATATCCCCATTTTGATGGGTATATTACAATAGAAGAAACAAAAAATAAAGTCAACAAAATTAAATTGAAATCATGGACAAGTTGGTGGTGGATGATACAAACCATACCTCAAGGTAGGTGATACATCCTTATGGAGAGATTTTAGCTGTTCTTCTAAATCAGGACCACACATCAACTTCACAAAATCTTTAACTTCCAGATAACTCTAAATTTTATAACTTTACCTTCTTCATGATTATAATATCTCTCAGTCTAGGACCAGGAGAGATCAGGACCAGTACCAATCATATTGTTATATTGGTCGGGTTGATTCTATACCGGTTTTGCTAAATGACTAGGGACAGAGCCGTGCGAGCAACTTTTGATGCCATAGGCAAAAAAAAAAAATCAATAAAAAATCATATTAGATCAAACAAATAAAAGTGAAGTTATTTATAAATAAAAGGAAATGGTAAAAATGTATAAATAATAATAATGTAATAATCAATAAAACATAATAATTTAATTTGTAGTAACATTGAAGAAAGAAATAGTTTCATTTAAAGAAAAAATTAACAATGTAAGAACATAAGATTGAATAATAAAAACAAATAAAATTAGTTCAAAAATAAAAGTGAGAAGAATTTTGCATAAATGTAAAATAGTTTAACACATCAGATGTTTAGAATTTTGGACAAAAACTTTGACAAAAAACATATTACCAATAGAAGACATATCAAACTTACATATGTGTTTTCTAATGATAAATGATGCCGTAGGCGAAGGTTTTTTTTTTGTTAAGTAGGCACGGCTCTAACTAGGGATGTAAGCATGTGAATGGAACAATTGTATAGCCAAATGAATCCATGAGCTAAGAGCTCCATGTTAAGACAGCTATTACAAACTAAAAGATAGGATGATTCTTGTGGTTCTTGGGTTTGTCACGTTACTCCGAACGAAGAAAAAGATATAGAGTAATGTATGTCATTGTCATCAATGAAGTTTGTTATTTTAATTGATAAAACTGGTCCCCTACTTTGGTATTAGTTCCATAACATACCCAGAGATTACAAAACCGATACTTAGGCTAAAAGTGGTCACATGATTCTTCAGGCAGGTTTGGTTCTCTTTTATTTCAAACTGCAACTAGCATTTACCCCTTACGACAACATCTTTTTCATCTCCCTATTAAACACAGAGGCCTAACCATATAACAACAGTAACCTCTAGATACATCCCTTAAGAAAACACAAGAGCTTTTCAGATTCTTATATCATCTGAGATGATGAAATGGGGAAGAAAGAAACCTGTTTCTTCCTCTTCTCCTTCAGGGTTGCCTCGTGCTCATCCTGTTTCTTGGTTTTCAAAGTTGAGTGGTTCTTCTGACTTGAAACCTGCAAAAGAGAAGAAGCAAGATGATGAAGCTAGCCAGAAGATGTATGTGAAAGCTTCCTTGAGCTCTACTCAACGTCGAAATGATACTCATGAGAGCAGCAAAAGGTTACAAAGAGTATCAGCAGAAAAGGAGAACGCTGCAACAGGATCAGCAAATATGGAATCAAATGAGAAGTTTGAAGAGATTATGAGCAGTGTGAGGAAGAAAGTAAGAGATTTCCAAAGACAGACAAAAGATGGAGACAAAGGAACTGTGATCATGACGCCAAGAATTCAGGTGAACAGAGATAGGCAGCAGAGATGCGAGAGGCGTGACCAAAAGCTTCTCGAACAAAAGCCAAAAAGACCAGAACAGGTCACAGAGGCCAAGGTGAAAAAACCAGCGAGGAGGACAGGTACAAGTAACAGTAGAGAGAATCTTGTGGTTCATGGTCATACCGAAACTAAACCGGCTCACCAGTGGCAGTATCTCAAGGAAACAAAACTAAGAGAAGTGAAGCTAAAGGCAGACAAACAGAGGAAATCGATGTACCTAAGAAGGGAGCTAGGAACAAAAGAAAACAGCAAGGTAAGAGTCTTTTCACCAAGATCATCCGAAAAATGCAGAGTTAAAGCTATTGAAGACTTGAAGAAGGCTAAGCTGAGAGCAAGGGAGCAAGAGCTAGATGGAGGGATGGAGAATGAAAGCTTTGCAGTGGTGAAATGCTCGAGCGATCCTCAGAAGGACTTTAGAGATTCAATGATTGAGATGATCATGGAGAATGGTATCAATCGCCCTGAAGAACTCAAAGAGCTTCTGGTTTGTTATCTAAGACTCAATAGTGATGAGTACCATGACATGATTATCAATGTGTTTCAGCATGTGCATAATGATTTATTGATTTTGGTGTAGAATAGTAATATAAAGATATATGCACTGATTTAATTATTCTGTATTGTTAATGGTTTTACATTTTTTTGAAAGAATGTTAAATTTATTCATATCAAAAAAGTCTTTTTACAACATGTGTGCTTCTTGTCTTAAAGTTTTTGAAATTTTACACTTTCTACTATGCAACTCTGCTAATTTCATACAACTATATTGCTCAATAGTTGACTCTACCCCCCTTAAACACGATTCATCGTTTCAAAAAGTTTGAGATCTTGGTCCATAAACCTTCTCGACGTAAGCACTCAACAACATAAAAGCATAAAAACTACCTAAAAAGTTTATACTATTTATTTATATAGTTTCATCATTAATAAAAGAAACATTTATATTACTAATTCATATTTCCTTTTTTGTTACAAAAATATGTCAATTGTCAAATAACAATACTTTCCCCCTTTTAGTATATTGATTTACTATTTCTTTTTAAAACGGATATACGCAAGTTGGTTGAGAAATTATCATATATATAAATAGACAATAAGCTTTTGTTAGAATATTTCACGAGGGAAATTTGATCGCCGTACGTCGTCATTATACGAGAATTTCACAACTTTGTCTGGAACAAATCAGACATCACAAGCCTACATGGATAAAGGAGAGATTCCAGAGAACGCTAACGAGCGTAAGCAAATATCAATCCACAATTCGAGTTTCTTTTTTTTTTTGCTTGAGCAGCTGAGCTAATCATGTTCATGGCTTCTTTATTCTATGTTTTAACCTAATTATTGCTTTATTATTCTTTGTCTTTGCATGGTGATAACAGATTGCCGAGGTCCCCAAGCCGAAACTGCTGGAAAGTCAGCGCCTTGCGCTGGTTTCCCTAATCAACAAGCATGTGCCACTGGCACTGCTCCTAATGGACCTGATCCAGGTTCAAATCTACCTTGTGACAATTAAAACACTTATCTGTCTGATACTAATGTGATATTAAACGATGTCTTCGTTCAGATTTGGTTGCTATAGCTGAAAGAATGGCTACCGTGAAGCACAAGATACTTGTTCTTTCTTGCAAAGGAGGGGTTGGTAAGAGCACATTCTCAGCTCAGCTCTCGTTTGCCCTAGCAGGAATGAACCATCAAGTGGGTCTGATGGACTTAGATATATGCGGGCCAAGCATGCCCAAAATGTTAGGACTCGAAGGGAAGCGGCTTCTCCATGGCAAATACGGATGGACCCCGATTAATGTGAAACACAACCTCGGTGTCGTGTCCATATCTCTCACGCACCCCGAGTCTGATGATGAGCCTGCCATCTGGAGAGGTCCACGCAAGGACCGTCAAATCAAAGAGTTTTTGAGAGAAGTTCACTGGGGAGATCATCTTGATTACCTTGTGGTTGATACCCCACCAGGCACCTCCGACGAACACATGACCATCGTCAATTGTCTTAAAGACACGGGGATCGATGGTGCTATCATCGTTACAACTCCTCAGGAAGTCGCCATGGCCGACGTTAGAAAGGGAGTGAAATTTTGCAAGAAAGTTGGGGTCAACGTGCTAGGAGTAGTAGAGAACATGAGTGGTTTAACTCAACCGTTGAGTGATGTCAAGTTCATGAGGCTGACGACAGCGGCCGGCTCCTCCGTTGACGTGACGCAAGACATGATCTCTTGCGTAAGAGAGAATGCACCAGAGCTTCTTGATGGAGTCTTTGCATGGAGCCAAGTGTTTGAGAGCAGCGGAGGAGGTGCCGAGAGAATGTGTGAGGAAATGGGAATGCCGTTTCTAGGGAAAGTTCCTTTGGATCCACATCTTTGTAGAGCAGCCGAACGAGGTAAGTCGTGCTTCGAGGGTAACAAGTGTTCTGTCAGCGCGCCTGCGCTTAAGAGCATCGTAGAGAAACTTGTTGCTTCCATAAAGATGAAGGAAGACCTGAGTGGAGGAGAGAACAAAGAGACCCCATAAAATGTGACAGCAGCGTTTATTTGTTTTATAAGGTGTTTTATGAAAGTTTATAGGCTAATCTTCACATGTCGAAAAAGATTTTTAGTATAAGATTTTTGAACCATAACGTCTTTTGTTTAGCTCTAGATAAAACAAACCGATCAAAGACAGAAAAAGCTGAAACAAGAATTAGATTTAACCAAACTTGATCCTAGATAGGTGGTTTATATATATCGAAAAGAAATTGGACAACAATTCAACAAGATGTGTATCATACGAACTGAACTAAGATTGTGAAACCCGTTATGTGAAACACCTAGAAAGTATTCAGACTTAACTCGACAATTTTGGCGTTCTTCACAGATTTCACAATATTGGTTTGTTATCCAAATTATCTCTAATAGTTAACATTTGCATCAGTAATGCATGTGTACAGGCTTGTATCTTCTTTAGTCACATATTTGTTAGATGCAAGCCTGCAGCCATCAATCACTTTACATTACATGTTATTACAGTATGAAAATAGTTATCGGTATCTTTTTTTATAGTAATTTCAGTCTGTTTTTTTAATAAAGAAAACATGCAAGGTTTCGTCCCTGATTATTCAGTTCGAAGTTTCAGCCGGCCTAACAATGCTACACTCATATGCATGGCCATTACCCAACACAAGCCAGTCCTGCAATTTGTTACAAACCCTGCAAAGTATTTAGGCTAAGGTATATAGTCCTGTTAATAACAACCGACGATGTTCTCAATTCGTTGTTAATTTTACCTTTCTAACAACAGCTTACCTATGAGGACTTTACAACGAAAGAAAAACTCGTAACCATACGTCTTCTTTACGACGAATATGTTTACAACTACGAGTGTATAACGATGCTTCTGTAATGTCAAAAGATCAACTATGAATTAAGATTCATTGTTAATACATCGTAATACCAAGCTAATACATCGTAAGACCGACACGTGGCAACACGTGACTAGTCTGGACCACTTATACGAGGCCAGAATACCTCTGTATAATTCCAAAAAAAATGACGAGCGAAGCTGTCCTTATGTGCATGTTTTCTTGTAGTAATATAGCGAAATGTAAAAGATTAATTCATTGTAGCTTATGTATTTTCGTTTCTATTAAATTTGTAATTTTTTTTATACCTAAAATTCAGAGTGTTAATATGAAAATTTGAATCTCTTAAGTTTTATACATGAAAATTTCATCTCTTACAATTTTTTTACATGAAAGAGAAAAAAAATGGCCTTGGGAACTTTAGAACCCTTAAAATTAAGAAAAGTCTGATTGGTGAAAAATAGACTTTAGGAACTTTAGAATTAAGTCAAAGCCTTAAAAATCTAAATTTTCACAATGAAAAAAAAAACAAAACTCTGTATAGTAACTAATACCCAACTTTTGAAATAAATAATTGTATAAAGACACTTTTTGGGATATTTAATAACATTGAAAAACTAATATGTTATTTGATGAAAAGACACAACTCTAAAATTAATACTTTTTAGAGTTGCATGTCGGAAACAAACATATATAAATTGACATTTTTTTAGAAAAGAAACAACCTTTCATGTTAATAGGATTCACAACTTCTGGAATTAATTAGGATTCATATCATCTATACATATTATTTTAAATCTGGATTGTGGTCATAGATTTGATCGTGAGTGTATTGTAAAATGGCTAGACACAATTCATTATTGTCCAATATATAAATACAGATAAAGTAATGGAATAACAGTTTTTAATTTATTTTGCACCACAAGTATATAAAAAACTTAAAATGTATAATATGCCAATAACTATTTTTAAGCTAACTTGTATTCTGGTTGTCTCACTTCGGTTACTTTGTCACAATCTCTTTCGCAGATGTTTCGTTTTGAACTGGTATTCGTTTGAAAAATGTTATTTAGAACTAATGACTGAACAACCAGCAAACAATTATGAAACTTCTCAATCACTACAAACCTTCACGTTATCATCTTTAGTTTTCCAATAAAATATAACCACTCGATCATTCCATCATGACCATAATCCCTTTGTGCTGGGTTCTGTTAGTTTTAACGCTTTTTACTACCATTGATGTGTACAAAAAACCAGCCATGTCAAAAAGGATTGTAATGTGTGAGTGAATTGGAAATACTTGCATAGCCTAATTTCGTTTACATTTTTCTCAGCTACAAACGTGAAAGGCAAGAAACTTCTGGTTGATATACAACATTTAAATAATTTAAATAAATTCCTTACTGGCATATGTATCTTTATTTTTTTTCAAATGAACTGTCAGAACTTGAGTTCTTATAGTTGTACTACTATTCGTGGAAACTCCACAATGAATCCAATTATAATGATAGTAAATTATCTTCTAAAACTTTGTAATCAAGTAAGCGCAAAAAAATTTCTTTGTTCACCATTTTTTTAGTTAGGTTAGTGAAAATTTTGCTCTGAGAAATGAAAGGAAAATGGCTATTTATAGATTTTGAAATTCTCATTGAATAGATACAACTTTACATTTAAATGGTCACATCATTTACTAAATAGATAGTTATTTTTAAAAAGATACATATACAAATAGTCACAACTTTTCAATTTTTTTTTTAAAACACACAACTTCTTAACAACTATATGAAAAAAAAAACACAAACCTTTCAATATAATTTACAATCACAACTTTTAAAATAAAATAAAAAGACAACTTTTAGAAAAATATAACTTTCCAACATAGTGAGAATTCACAATCTTTGAAATTAACCAAGATTCCTATTATATATAGATTAGGCTATTTTAAATACAGTGATAAATATTTCAAAATTTGTGGGGTCTTACATAATTCCTATAAAAAAATAAAATAAATATCAAACTTTCTAAAAAAAAATCTTCATTAGCCTTTTCTGTTATTATTCTCAACTTTTTTTGCTGACAAAAACTGTAAGGCATTTTTTTATTTTCAAGTAGGATTTCTTACAATTGTTTAATTTACTTTATTTTTTTAGATTTCACTTTAAAACTTATCAAAACTAGATTTGGACCGCGCAACCGCGCAAATATTTTTTTTCGTTTATAGTTATATAAACATTTTGTTTTAACTTTTCAATTGGTATATATAATAGTAATAATCACATGGTGTAGCCATGACCAGAAGCCTTGGGGAGGAGCTGAGTGACACTGATGAGGAGGCTACTGATGAGGAGAACCAAGACCAGAACCAGAAAGAGACACCAGGAGAGCCAGCAAGTGTGTGGATTGGACCAGTGACTAGATCAAGGCTGAGAGCACAAGAGAGGAGGCTCTTACACTTAGTCAAAAACGTGGCTTAGAGTTCCAAAGGAGATAACCAAGACAAACCAGCATGTTGGTTCAATTTAATTAAATTGTAATGTTTCTGGTTATTGGGTTTTCTTTTAATTTAAACCAGAAACAAATAGGATTAGTATTTTAAATCAAACCAGGCGATTTCTACCTGGTTATTGGGTTTTCTTTTAATTTAAACCAGAAACAGATAGGATTAGTATTTTAAATCAAACCAGGCGATTTCTACTGGTTTTAGGATTGTGATTAAACCATCTTGGTTTAATCTTATGGTTTCTTTTTTTCTCTTTGTCGTTTTCTTTTAAGAGCTGTAAGCAGCTTGCTTTATTTTTCATTCAACTTTCAATCTAAGATTTATTCTCAAGTTGTTTCAAGTTCTTTAAACTTTTTCTGTTCAGTTCAAGAACATTGATCTCACTAAGGGAAGGAATTCCTAGTGAACATATCTTAGACAATACAAAGTGATCTTGTGTCTTTGAGTAGCAAAACAGCTTATGAGCAATCCATAGCTCTTTAGCAAAGTCCATCACCATCATCTACCATCCATCCACAAGCCTTGAAGCAGAATGAGTCTTTGATTCTCTGTTTGCAAGGATTATCAAAGCATTAACCCACCTACAAGAGATCCAGGGAGAGATAGTCATTCCAGGGCTGCACCATCACATATATGAGATGTGTTAATTTAATGATTTTCAAACATAATAATATTAGAGTATACATGTTTTCATCAAATAAATTGTTTCAAACTTTCACATGTATTTGTTTCTTCTTTTTTATTTTTTATTTGTTAGATTAGTATTTCAGTACTGAATAAATAAATAATAAATAGAAATAGAACTTGGTAAAATATTAAAATATTATCATCTGCAAAGATAATGTAAAATTTCACAAAATACATAGTTAACGATTATAATATTAATATTATAAAGAACTTAATTAAAGTTTTAATTTTATATGTATGTATATATATATATATATATATATATATATATTTATTTATTTTAGATTTAATTTTAGTCATATATTTAAATATTTCTTTAAATATTTAAAATATCATGATTTGTAGTTTAGATGTTGTAGAATTTTTAAAACCATCACATGTTTTTTTTTCTTCTTATTATTACATATTTATATTATTGCATTTGTATTTAGTTATCAAACAAATTAAAATGTGCATGAAAAAAACATATTTGATAATTATTTTGTAATTAATTTATATTAAATTTTTATCTGCCTTTTAAATATTGCGTAATAATATTTCATTGCTAATTACGAAATTAGTGAAATATTTACATAATTTTTTCTGAAAATTAATATATTGTTAAAATATTTAGATAAGCATAATAATTTTCCTTTAATATGATTTTTATTATATATTTGGTAAAAAGGGATATAATATTTATTTTTTATTTTGTATATGATAACCGAATATATTAGTATATAATAATATTTCAAAACTAATCAAGAAATTAGTTAAAATATTTATGTATGATTTAAATATAAGTTGGATTCAATATATTGTTACTCTTATTTTTGAAATCCCTAAAATAGTGGAAAGTTATTGTTTTTTATATAATATTAAGGTTATTATTGATTGAATAATTTTGTATATTCTATTTAATATGAAGATTAATGATGATTAAAAATATAATGTGATCAATTCTAGTAGATAATTAATTTTATAAAAAAAATCACACATGAATGAGAAGTCATGAGTCATGGCGTTTCTTTTAATATAATAGATAAGGAAGAAAGTATTTAGTAACTGATTTATTTCATTCATTTGATTAGCAAGGTTTCTTAAATTAGCCGACTTTTATCATAAAAATTGTAGTGTGAACAGAGATAACTTTAAAATTAGTTTTATTCAAAATCTAAAAATGAAAAGTGTAGTTTACGGACATCGTATTACATTTTTTTCTTTATAGTTAAAAAAAAATATTTTAAATATAAGATATAAAGTTGTAGACAATATATTAAGTTGTTAGCGAACAAAGTATACTTATAGAAGTATTTCTGGTAACTAATGTACAATTTTGGTTATACATAGTTTTGACCCGACCCCCGGTAAAAAAAATATTCTGGCTCCGCTACTGTGTTGCACATTAAGTCATAATCTACTAAACTAAAATTCATTAAATTGAAAAAAATACCATTCAGTTTAGTTTAAATATAAACAAGCATTGATTCGAGAACATGCAAGAAGGAAACGAGAAATAAATACTGCAAAGGGATGTAGGACCGCGAAAATCCAGATTGAAAATTACGAAACAAAAAGTATATAAACAATAATATAAAGACTTATAACGTTTAAAAACCGATAAGGAAATAGACGAATTCACGGAGTCGAGATTTGATCTCTTTCCTTAACTCAATAAATCGCCCGTAATGTGTGACGGTTTCTATGCGATTTTTGAATCCCAGGATACAACCGTGATGAGACTGTTTCGCAACACCCGAAACAGAATCTACGAACTAACTACTACGCTATACTCTCGAGACACTTACTTTAAAGAAGAAGAAAACCTAAAGAGTATTTTTTTTAGTGAGAGAGAGCTTTGTTTTGGTGTGTAGAGAGAGATAAATGAGATGGAATGGGATGATGATTTTGTGAAGAGGTTATGGGGTATTTATAGTGAAAAAGACTTGATAATCAAGTTAGCCAAACTTGAAAATCAAGTTAGCTAAACTTAGTCACCAAGTTGGCTTAACTTGGTCACCAAGGTGGCTAATCTTGGTTACCAAGTTGGCTTAACTTGGTCACTAAGTTTCTATTTTTTTTTCTTTTTACATATATAAATACCCATAATTTTCATAACATTCACACAAATCCTTATAAGAATTTTTCTATTCACATCTTATAATATTGATCCAACAATCCCCCACATGAATAGAAAAACTCTAAAAAACTAGAAGACTTGATAGACTATACAGACGGACTTTTCGAGAGTATAAGCGAAAAAACTAACTGGATATGATGTAGTAGCATATTTCAGCCTTGAACTACTCATTGTTAATACCTGTCGGATTTACTTTTCAGGAGGTGAACGTGATGTCTTGAACCACCCGAAGTTTGTGTAAACCGAAACAACAAATATAACCCAGCTGCGTTTTCTCGTAGAGTTAAGTTCTCTATTGTGTTCATTTTGGCCGTGAACTTGCCTGGTAGATCATGAGTGAACTTGGAGAGTATAGCCTGAACTTCATTCTCCTAGAAACGGCCCCATTTCACACTCACTAGGTGATTGCCACTGAACCTACCATATATACAGAAAGTATCCTGTTATACTCTATATACATATATATGAAGGTTTATGGTCTTATCTCATTAAAAAGCCATTGCTTTACCTTAAATATTTACAGGAAGCACTGTTTATCATCGTGGGAACTGAGTAATTTTCAGTGCTTTAATCAGAGTCTACTTGATTTAGTTGTCCCTTTGAACCAACATCTTGGGATCTCCAGTCTCATTGGTGGGGTTTCCATCAAGCATCTTCTTAGTCATAGGCAATAAACCCATTCCCTTTGATGATTTTAAAACTTGATCTCTTGGTAAACCTTTGGTAAACGGGTCCGCAAGGTTGTCAGCTGACTTGATATAATTCACACAGATAACACCGGTTGAGATCAAGTGTCTAATGGTCTTATGTCGTCGTCTAATGTGACGCGATTTGCCATTATATAGAGTATTTAGTGCCCGAGCTATAGCCGACTGGCTATCGCAGTGGATGCGTAGAGCTGGGACTGGTTTCTCCCACATTGGAATATCTTCCAAGAAGTTACGAAGCCATTCTGCTTCTTCCGCTGCTTTGTCTAAAGCAATGAACTCAGATTCCATGGTTGATCTGGCCAGTAGCGTTTGTTTGGAAGATTTCCAGGATATTGCTGCACCTCCAAGGGTAAAGACATATCCACTTGTGGATTTCGAGTTCTTTGAGTCTGATATCCAGTTTGCATCACTGTATCCCTCCAAAACTGCTGGTTCTCTACCGTAGTGCAGCCCATAACTCTTGGTGTATCGAATATAATTCAATACCCTTGTTATAGCTTTCCAGTGTGCATGGCATGGGTTACTTGTGTACCGACTTAGTACATTGACCGCATGCGCCAGATCGGGTCTAGTACAATTGGTTAAGTACATAAGACTTCCAATTACCCGTGCATACTCCACTTGTGACACTGCCTCGCCTTCGTTCTTGGTCAAGTGCAACATAGTGTCAACTGGAGTTTTTGCAGTTCCACTGGAGTAGGTCTTAAACCTCTCGAGTATCTTGTCAGCATAATGATCCTGAGATAAAGTTATCCCGTCAGGAGTCCTTGTGATCTTAATGCCAAGAATAACATCCGCAAGACCCATGTCTTTCATATCGAATTGACCATTGAGCATGTTCTTGGTTTGTTGGATGATATCTTTGTTGCTGCCGATGATGAGCATGTCATCTACGTACAAGCACAACAGAATATACCCACTAGGAGTACATTTGAAGTAGATGCATTTATCACATTCATTGATGCTGAAACCATTTGACATCATTACACTGTCAAATTTTGCATGCCATTGTTTCGGAGCTTGCTTCAGCCCATACAATGACTTCACGAGCCTACAGACTTTGTGTTCTTGACCCGGAACCACGAAACCTTCAGGTTGTTTCATGTATATCTCCTCTTCTAAATCTCCGTTTAGAAAGGCAGTTTTAACATCCATCTGATGGATTTCCAAGTCTCTTAAGGCTGCAATTGCAATCAGAAGTCTGATTGAAGTTATTCTTGTCACTGGAGAATAAGTGTCGAAGAAATCCAGACCTTCCTTTTGTCTAAATCCTTGCACCACAAGTCTGGCCTTGTACTTATCAACTGAGCCATCAGTTTTCAACTTGGTTTTGAATATCCATCTACACCCCAGTGCTTTAAACCCTTGAGGTAGATCAACTATCTCGTAGGTATGATTCTGCATTATTGAACCAAATTCACTATTGACGGCTTCTTTCCAGAAATCAGCGTCAGGGGTAGACATGGCTTCGGCGTAAGATCTCGGCTCATTCTCGGCAAGAAATACCATCATGAAATCTTCACCAAAAGACTTTTCCTTGCGAGCTCTCTTGCTTCGTCTAGGTTTGTCTTCAACATCTTCTGCTTCAGTTACAGAAGTTCCAGAAGTACTTGCCTCAACTGTGGAGGTCGTCGCATTTCTTTCTTCATGAATGCGTTTACGATTTTGCTTATCTTTATAAGGAAATATGTCTTCAAAAAATGAAGCATTCCTTGATTCCATGATCGTATTGACGTGGATGTCTGGTATATCTGATTTGATTACCAGAAACCGATAAGCACTACTGTTGTGTGCATAACCAATGAATACAACATCCACGGTTTTAGGTCCAACTGTGACCTTTTTAGGAGGTGGCACTGCGACTTTTGCCAAGCACCCCCACACTTTGAGGTATTTGTACGAAGGAACATTACCTTTCCAAAGTTCATACGGCGTTTTTTCGGTTACCTTATGAGGTATTTTGTTGAGGATACAGTTTGTGGTGAGCAGCGCTTCCCCCCACAGATTCTGGGCTAGGCCAGATTCCTGCAACATTGCATTCATCATTTCCTTTAGAGTTCGATTCTTTCTTTCCGCAACTCCGTTTGATTCTGGTGAATAAGGAGCAGTTGTTTGATGGATAATGCCGTTTACTTGACAAAACGCATTGAATGGTCCATCATATTCACCTCCTCTATCACTTCTGACTACTTTGATAGTCTTTTCCAGTTGATTTTCAACTTCGAGTTTGTACTCTTTGAATTTGTCCAAGACTTCGTCTTTACTACGTAACAAATATACGTAGCAATATCTTGTGCAATCGTCAATGAAAGTCACAAAATATTTTTTACCGCCTCTAGTTTGTACGTACTTCAAGTCGCATAAATCTGTGTGTATTAAACTTAGAGGTTCGGTTGTTCGTTCAACATGAGGTGATGGTGTTTTTGTGAGTTTTGTTTGGACACAAACTTCACATTTGTCTTTGCTAATTTTGGATTTTGGGATCATGTTCAAATTCATCAATCTTTGCACAGATTTATAATTTACATGTCCTAAGCGTTCGTGCCAAATATTAGAAGACTCAACAAAATAAGCAATTGGATTCTTATTCATTGAAACTTTGGAAGCAGGTACATCATTTTTCTTAAGGACTGTCATTACACACATTTTGACTAGTCCAGATTTAACGAAACCTTTTCCAATAAAAACACCATTCTTCCTGAGGATCAGCTGGTCGGATTCGAAGTTGATTCCAAAACCGTGGTTACTCATGAGAGATCCGGAAATCAGATTCTTCCTCATGTCTGGAACATGCTTCACGTTGGTGAGAGTGATCTCCATGCCCGAAGTCATCTTCAGCACAACTTTTCCAATACCTTCGATCTTAGACTGGGAGACATTTCCCATCTTCACTTGATCATCAGACTTACACTTCTGATAGGTACTGAACATCTCTCTGTCAATGCAGATGTGTGTAGTGGCACATGTGTCGTACCACCATTCTTTTGGGTTTCCCTCAACTATGTTAGCTTCTGTGACCACCGCACACAGATCAGCTTCAGTCAGGCTGGCTTCACTTTTATCCTTAGCCCTTTTGCGACACTCCGAGGATTTATGTCCTGTCTTGCCACAGTAATTGCACGTTCCAGTGAATTTGTTATTTGTGGAAGATTGAGCTTGCTTCTTGAAGCTCGTGGACGCTTGTGGAGCAAGTTTATTTGGCCCAGACTTTTTAAATCTTGCCTTTCCTTTACCCTTACTCTTGTGCTCAGCTACATTGGCATCAAGAGTATAATTTGGCCCCTCTTTATCACGTTTTAGTGATTCATTCTGAAGCCTGGTAATCAGATTTGCCAGCGTCAGGGCCTTTTGCTTGTAAGCAAGATAGTTTTTGAAGTCTGCCCAACTGGGCGGAAGCTTCTCAATGAAGCAATTCACTGTGAAAGTCTCACATAGCTTCATTCCTTCTTCAGCGATCTCTTGGAAGATCAGTTGTAGCTCATGCACTTGCTCCATGATTGGTCGAGAATCGACCATCACGAATTTGAGAAATTTTGATGTAGCAAATTTCCCAGAGCCTACATTGAAAGACTTATATTTCTTTTCCAGAGCCTCCCATAGGTCTTTGGAAGTTTTGACCTCACTGTAAACACTAAACAGTTGGTCCACCAAACGGTTTTGAATGTAACCTTTGCATAAGAAGTCACCATGCCTCCATGCCTCAAGGTTAGCAAGCGCCCTAGGATCAGTATTGTCCGCAGGTAGCACTGGTTTGACCTCAGTAAGATACTTGGCCAGATTCAGAGTGGTCAGAAAGAAATGCATCCTCTGTTGCCACTGCTTGAAGTTCGTTCCATCGAACTTGTCGGGCTGAAGTCCGTTAATGTTGCTAGGAACAGACGGAACTTGTGTAGGCAGCACTACAAGTGGTTGACCATTCCCAGGTTGGGTTGCCATCTCACTGGTTGAACCGCCGTTCGCCCCAATGACGTCGTTGTTATTATCATCGTTAGTCATCATGGAATCTGTTCACAAAACACAAACCGCAGTAAGTATTGAGAACTCAATTCAAATCAGCGATTAAAATTATTAAATCGCAATAAACGTTCTCAGAACTCGCATAATGCGTTCTTAAACGTAAATAGTCGTTCCCAGAAATCGTCTCTAAGACGTTCTTAAACGCTATTTTTTTTTTCTTTAAGAAAAAACGAGATCGCGAACCTGTCAAAGACTGTCGTGTAAATCGTTTCTTAGTACAATTCGCCTTATTAGATCAAAACGTTCTAAAGAATAGCTAAAGAGCGTTCTTAGAACCGTTTCAGATCGATTTAAAACGTTTTTTTTTTATAAAAAAAAAATATTGTTCGCAATATTCAATCCGATTCAAGCGATAAGCAGGAAGCGGATTTATTGAGTTAAGATTGTAGGACCGCGAAAATCCAGATTGAAAATTACGAAACAAAAAGTATATAAACAATAATATAAAGACTTATAACGTTTAAAAACCGATAAGGAAATAGACGAATTCACAGAGTCGAGATTTGATCTATTTCCTTAACTCAATAAATCGCCCGTAATGTGTGACGGTTTCTATGCGATTTTTGAATCCCAGGATACAACCGTGATGAGACTGTTTCGCAACACCCGAAACAGAATCTACGAACTAACTACTACGCTATACTCTCGAGACACTTACTTTAAAGAAGAAGAAAACCTAAAGAGTATTTTTTTTTTTAGTGAGAGAGAGCTTTGTTTTGGTGTGTAGAGAGAGATAAATGAGATGGAATGGAATGATGATTTTGTGAAGAGGTTATGGGGTATTTATAGTGAAAAAGACTTGATAATCAAGTTAGCCAAACTTGAAAATCAAGTTAGCTAAACTTAGTCACCAAGTTGGCTTAACTTGGTCACCAAGGTGGCTAATCTTGGTTACCAAGTTGGCTTAACTTGGTCACTAAGTTTCTATTTTTTTTTTCTTTTTACATATATAAATACCCATAATTTTCATAACATTCACACAAATCCTTATAAGAAGTTTTCTATTCACATCTTATAATATTGATCCAACAAGGGAAATATATACTAGAAAGGAAGAGAAGAGCGAGCGAGCTTCACTTTAGTAACACAATTTCAACGTCTAGTAAAACGTAATTGTCATGGTAGAAAACCAATCCTGGGTGCTTTCCTCATACGTTTGCTCTTGGGAGGATATCCTACCTACAACAAGTATAAATGAAATCAAACATATGAGTATGTTGGACATGTATTTACATTGAGAATCTATATAATTAAGAAAAAAACATGCCTCATCATGGTATTGGATATTCTATATAGCCTTTGCCGGTGAGGAAAAGCTCGAGTATGCGAAAGAAAAAAGACTTAGAGAGTGTTATTAAGTCGTCTAATTAGTAAAACTAGGGTTGGCCCTTCCGATTTGTCTATTTTTTGTTTAATATTTATTTTACTTGAAAGAGTTTGATTGTTAAATCAATTAAAGTTATTTGATTGGATATTCAACCTTATTCTTGTTGCAATTAACTAAATTTCATAATTTTATTATTGAGATTATTTAAAGGAGTTATGTTCTGTTTTATCGTGGTACTATAGATTTTTTGTTTTTGTTTGCTTTATTTTAGGTCATCTATTTCAACTTTTGATTTTACATGTTCTTTGTTATGCTTTTTGTATTGCATCTTTTGTTTACCTGAAGATTTTGCAGAATTCATAACATCACCTTTCTAATTTTTTTATACTTTTCGGATACAATAACTTTAAGCTCTTGCTTAAGTTACAAAAATAAGCAATATTTTCATTTTTGTTCTTATGTTTAGTATTCTATTTGTTATATCTTGTTATATTATGTTTTCCAATTACTTTTTAAATGTTCTCTATCAAAATGAAATATATTTTACAATAATTTGGATTAAATAATACTTACATACTGAAATTATTTTAAATATAAAATTTTAATTTGAAAATGTTAAAAATCTAAAACAAAACTAATGTAACATAAGACATGTTACATATATATTTAATAATATTGTTTGTATATGTGTTAATTGTCCATATTGTGGTTGGATGTTAAACTGATCTTTTTTTGTTGCATCTGGATATCATTTGATGCGAGTTTATTGATCATGTTTCATATAGTAAAACACTAAAACATATATGAAATTTTGCAAAACACTAAAACAACAAGATCGTGTTAGAAGAAGTGATATGTTATATAAGTTATTTGTCATTTGATCATGTTTTAGTTTTTACTAAATGAAATTTTTTTGTAGTGCATTTTGTTTATAAGTTTAACAGTTTAATATGCCTGTGTACATTAATACATCTACTTTTTAAAAATTTATAATATTTCTTAGTCAAATAATATGCCAAATTAAGTCAAGACTTCCAACACTTCGAAAACATTCAGATTGTAAAACTTGTCATGTCAAGCACTTGGAAAATATTCAGATGAATGTTTGATGTTTTCAAGTGTTTAACGGATTTCACAATTTCGGTTTGTATGCTACAAAATAACCATGTCCATTGCGCAACATATGCCAGCTTGTAACATTTTGCTTTACGTCTCTTTCTGCAATATGTTTCAACCCCTGCAAACTCTTTAGGTTAAACTTTGCAGTCCTGCAAGATTAATGTTATAGAGTAGTTTCCTGACATGAACTCAAAGGACATACATGTGATGATGAAAGACAGACCCAAATGCTTCTAAGTTATAACCGAAAACAAAGAAACCAACCTATAGCACAATAAACTTTTTTTAAAAAAAAGAACAGAACTAAAGTAGAGACTAGAGATCCTTGACATACCAACTTCTCTATCAAGAAGTCAGATGTCCAAGCTGCTCTGTAATTGTATTTACATTCCTCGAGTTCCACCAACATTTCTCACTCCGATCTTCAGCTTTCTCTGATTGAACTTCCCGTTGCTCGGTCGAGCCAGGGTTCTCTGTCAAAAGCTGCTGCCAGAAGACATCATTCGCTCCTGCTGCTGGAGCAAGAGGAGCAGGAGCAACACTGTTCTGTTCTTTCGAAACATCAGGCTCAGAGTTCATGTCGATGGTTCTTGGAGAAGGAGGAGATTTGAGACGTATATCGATACTTAGCTGAATGCAAGAAAGAGGAGGGCTTTCAGGACAAGTAGATGATTCATCCACATCAAGTGTCATCATGTTTCTCGTTGATTGCTGTTCCATACTCTCGCAAGAATCCGAAACAAGATTCTCCCAAATCGCTATCGATGACTCCAACCGTTCCACCTGACGCTCCGTTGCATCGTGTGAAGAAGTGCTTGTAGAACCTTCCTCTCTCACAACACCACATGTCTGGTGGTTCTCTTCCAGCATTGTCTCTAATCCAGCCCTAGGGAACCTTCTTTTCCTCTCGTTTGTTTCGGGTAGACACGGTGATAGATACAAAGCAAGCTCTGGTTTCTCAAGTACCTGAGAGACAGACGAAACCATTGTTTTCTGACGCTTCTCCATGTGCTGTAACTGATCTTTGAGTTTCTTAACTTGCTGCTCAAACAACTCTCGTTCCTCCTCTTGTTTGTGTAACTCTTCTAGCAACACTTGTTTCTCCTTTGTCAGCCTCTCGATCTGGTTGTTCATTCTCTGCCGTTCTGAATCGGTCAACGGGTTTTGCTGAGATTGGAGATTAGGTAAAGAGTGGCTGTGAACAGGTTTGCGTCTATGAATGTTCTTCATAAGATGAGGTTTGCCTCTCACGAAATCATCATTAGCAAACTCCCATTGCTCAGGATCAGCTTTTCTAAAACCCTAAAAAAACAAAACATTTCATATAAACTAAACTAGACCAAACAAAGATGATTTAATCAATCAAGAAACAGAGCATAACTAAACACTTACATATGTGTTAAGCTGTCGGATAAAGCTTGAGAAGTTGTTGTGTTTGAAGAATTTTGGAAGAAGGTCTCTCGAAAACTCTGGAGGATTCCAAACGATGAAACTCTTGTTGCTCTCACTCCACGAGACTATTGCATCCGATGAGGAATCATCAACCATCTCGAAGGTTTTGCTGAGGAAAGGTGGGAGTGAGCTTGATGATGAACTTCCATGGTTATTCTCATCCATCTCTAATAACACTTCAAATATAGTCGCTATGGATACTACACAATAGCAGGGAACTAAAAACTATAAGCCTCAGGAATCAAAGATCGGAGCTTTCGATTCAGCAATTCTAGAAACAGAGTGGTCTCTCCAGAAACAGAGCAATCCCTCTGTTTTGCAATGAAGCTGATCGAACAGAAGCTTCTCAGAAACTCAAAACCCTAAAAACTCACTAAAATTCAACGAATATTAATCCCTTTTTGTATTAAATCTCACCTAATCAGATCAAAGAAGAAGAAAAAAAAAATAACAACTTTGCTTCTCGAAACCTCTCTGTTTCTCGAACCCCCTTGTTGGACTTGTGGTATTTAATCAGACAGAGAGTTTAGAAACAGCAGTTAGTTGTCTTGTTATGCATCTCTCTCTCTCTCTCGAATTATTGATGCGAAAAAATCAAAGATATATCAGAAGACTAGACTAGTGGAGGCAGAGAAGACCGAAGAAAAGTAAACGAGTAGATTGACCCGGTGGTTTGATATAACCCCTAAGAAGGAAGAATCGTCAAAGCTTTGATCGATAAACGCGTAAACAGTCTAGGGAACAAAACTAACGATAAGATGAAATGATTCCAAAAAGGTTTGATGAAGTGCGTACGAATCGGACCACAACACCCAAAGTTTGCAAAGATTGGGTTTGGTGGAATTTTTATTTTTTTTTTAATTTGTAAACTTTTTTTATGAAAGTGCCCCATGAGATGATGTGAGAGCTGTTTTTAATATATACTACCATGTATATAATTATTATAAAAATGTTTAAATTAGTCAACGAAATGTAATTCATGCAGATCTTGTTTGTGTGTGTTACAAGCATTTATGACCTTAGGAAATTTCGTTGTTATCTTTTGGTATTTATAACTTTAGAAAGTCTTTTGATTTTTTTTGAGGGCACAAATCGAAAAGTCTTGTTTGAATATTCAAATGTGATAGCATTTGGTAACCATTGTTTGAATACTAAGCTTCCAAGGCATTTCTTGCTAATTGTCTTCTCTTTTATTTTTTGGCATTTTAATACCTACACCTACACGGCTACATTATGTGTTCATCTTCAACACTATCATTTAACGTGTAAATAGTCCCTGATCTGGATTCGAGTCTTGGAGGTTATTTTATTATGTGACCATTGTTTCTTCCATTGCTTTATTTGCATCTTTGTAAAATGGTCGTCTAATGACCGGCTGAGTTAAAATATATATATATATATATATATATATATATATGTAATTCCTCGACTTCCATAGTGGTTAAAAACTCCAAAAGGTTTGGCTATTTTATCTCCTGGTAAGCATTAGAAACTGTATTGTGAATGAATGTGTAACAATGCTTAAATATTTGCGTTCCATCTCATACGTACATACTGAAACAAGCTTGTGAAAGGCATGTACTCTTCAAGTCGCTAATAAACTATTTTCTGGACTATCTTACCAGACTTTGATGAGTGCACAATAGTTTACTCATACAATCTTAATTGACCGTAACCCAGTTTAGTTACACAAATTATTAACTTTCTTCTCTGGCTTTTTATTATATAAGTGCATACGTAGGTGCGGGAAAAGTGCCTATTCCAACCTGAACTATTTGGATCGTGCCAAATACAACCCGAACAAATGGGTAGTGCCAAATACGACCTGAACTCAATTAAAACTTTAAAAACCTACCTGAACTTTATAAAACGTGCCTAAATCTACATTGAAATATTATTAAAAATTTGAAATTATATAAACTACTATTTTCCATCGTATTAAATTTTAAAACATTGGTGATAATTGTTTCTAATTTATATAAACACATAACATGTTTTTACGTATTAGATCTTCAATAAACTTATATCTTACTAAAATGTAAATAATAAAACATTTATAATTACATGATCTTAGATATACTTAAAATTTTGGGTTTAGATATGTTTTATAAATATTTTGAAAAATTAGTTTAGTGTTATTTTATCAAAAATTTAGGATATTTTTGAAAATGTTCATTTGTTGATGGTAAACATGAAAAATGGTAAGATAAAACGACGTTGTTTTAATATATATATATATATATATATATATATATTAATATATGTTCAAAATATGTTTAATATTTTGAACAAGATATCTTAGTGAAATAAAAGTAAAAGGTTCTTAACATTTTTGAACAAAATATCAAAATATATAATAATAACTTTGAAAAAAATTCACTTAAGTTTTAAAAATAAAAATAATCTATACAAGAAATTTTTATAAATAACTTCAAAATTTTAAATATATCTAAGATCAATGTAATTATAAATATTTTATTATTTATATTTTAGTAAGATGTAAGTTTATTGAAGATATAATAAGTAAAAACATGTTATGTGTTTATATAAATCAGAAAAAATTATCACCAAAGTTTTTAAATTTAATACGATGAAAAAATAGTAGTTTATATAATTTCAAATTTTTAATAATATTTCAATGTAGATTTAGTCACGTTTTATAAAGTTCAGGTAGGTTTTTAAAGTTTTAATTGAGTTCAGGTCGTATTTGACACTACTCATTTGTTCGGGTTGTATTTAGCACGATCCAAATAGTTCAGGTTGGAATAGGCACTTTTCCCCGTACGTGCCTAGTTCACTGACCCGTATGTCTTGACGTCTTTGCTATATATATCCCGAAAACATATATCTAAAGTCGTGGTTTCAGTCAGAAATATCTCTGTCGTAATGTTAACTTGCAATAAGACAACGATATACTAAGAAAAATTAGGACTTCAACAAACTGATAATCAATATTTATATATTGTGTATTGGTAGTTAACATGTTAGAGCAATTACATAACTAAAATGGTTGAAGCATGCAACTATATGTATATCATTTGTTCATATTTTTCATATTTACATATTACATAACGCATGCATTATGTATAGTTGGTAATTAATATACATGTAACACGCATATGTTAATATATATCACGTATAGATACAAAAGGCAAGTGTGGGTGATAGTGGCAATGCTCACCATGCATAATATAATGTTCCATTCTCCCCCGGAATCATTTTATAGAAAAAAAATTAAGGCTGGTAAGCATTTCATAACTACAATATAACCTCTATAAATTAATAATTTCTATAAATTAATAAATTTTGCCGGTTCCAAATTGGGCCGGTGTTAAATATAACACAAATCGAGAAAATAATAAGATAATAATATTTTAAAAACTTTTATGTAAATATATAATCCCCTTAAAATCATAAATTAATGATCTATCTATATATAATTTTTATATAAGTACAAGATAAATATTATATTGTTTGTTTTATATTCACAATGAAAATTCTTTATTTTTATTTAACATTTCAATATATTTTGATAATATTTAGTAAAATTATACCGAAAACCACTTAATAATTCTATGAAACATAAAAATATACACAAAATAAAATAATAAAACAATATCAAAGTTAAATTTCTAAAGTTTAAATAATGTACATACAGTAAAATAAAATATTTTCATTTTTATAAATAAAAATATTTTAAAAAAATCTAAATAAGGAAACTTTGGTAAATTAATATCTCTATAGATTAATAAAATTTTAAAGTCCTAAACATTATTAATTTATAGAGGTTTTTTACTATATTTGGAGTTTGATAATTTCCAAACAATGAGGGCATAAACGAGAGGACAACTTCAGTATAAAGAAAGGCTTGCAAGGATAGGAGTAGAAGATTTCTTGAAGGAAACTACAAAATTAAGAAATAATCATCTGGTGTTGGAAATTTCCGGCCAGAGCAATTTTGATGAAGATGATAAGGTGACACATACAAACTTCGTGACTACTCTAAATTCATCTAATTGCAATCATACGTGCTATCATTTGTATAATTTATTTTATAAAGTTGCAATTAATGTCTTAGTCCTTACCACCAGACCCAATAGATTAGTGGTCAAGCGTATGTATTGGTGTTGTTGTGTTTCTAGTTCAAAATCTGGCAAAATGGATGTTTTACACTGTGTATTTGGTATTAGTAAACGCTATTTCTAAGCTATCTAAGGACAATGTTCGTTCTTCAATCCAAATGAGTCATCAGGATAGAGATTAAAGTTCTATTCATTTAGGTATTAAAAATGCAATTTATCAGGATGGATAATCTTGATCAAAAAAAAAATCAGGATGGATAATCAGGATGACTTTCGGAAAACAGCAAACGAGTTATGACTCATGAGTCATGAGCAATGAAAAGTCGATAGGTAGCGGTCGGGAGCATCACGTGACCCACTCGATTTAACGGTCATGATTGGATATAAAACCCATTTATGGTCCTCACAAAACGAAAGGTAACCTGTCACATTCCTCAAGATGCCGTAATCTCTGCCACGTATCTTGGGTTCACAAAGTAGTTGAGCTAAAATATGTTACATATTCGTAGTGCCTCTTTAGACACGGATAGGCCATAGTTGGATAATTGCTGTCAAATAAGAATAAGGTTATTTGTTTCGAAAATAGACATTAAGTTAGAAAATCAACATGATATTCTTGGCCATTATATTTCTTAATCTCGAATAAAAGCAACAAAAAAAAAACTTCTTTGTATACAAACCGGCTTCGTTTACGGTCAAACATAATTTCGATTTTCTAGTTTATTAAAACAGCTTGAGCACGTGTAAACAAACACTTAAGGGGGATATACTTGTAAATTGAATACACATGTATGGTTGTTTCGACTTTTCTCCACCCCTGGTAAGTCCTTGTTCATTTATTACTCACCACAGCCCAAAACAAAAAGAAGAAGAAAAAATGCGCCAAAGTTAGTTTTTCTCCGGCGAGTTTTCTCTTTCTATCAGCTAACAGTTACAAGAAGAAGAAGAAGGAACGGTAGATGACTTCGGGGACTAGAACGCCGACGTGGAAAGAGAGAGAGAACAACAAACGGCGAGAGAGGCGGAGACGGGCGATCGCGGCTAAGATATTCGCGGGGCTTAGGATACATGGGAACTTCAAGCTCCCTAAACACTGCGATAACAACGAAGTTCTTAAAGCTCTATGTAATGAAGCTGGCTGGATCGTCGAAGACGACGGAACAACATACCGGAAGGTAATATATCCTTTTATCTTTTATGATACTATGAATAGATCTGAGCTTTCGATTTGTTAGAAAAAAATGTTTTTCTATATTAAGACAAATCGGACGGCTGTGAATTAATATTGGCTGGTTTAGTTGTCAGTGCGAACGTCAGATCGAAACCGTTCTGGTGAACTGAAAGAAAAGCATGAATGTTCAAGATTCGCTGATGCTTAAACACTCTCTGTTCACACTGAAGTCAGAAGATTACAATAATGACTGATTTGCCCTAAGCTAGTTACAAATTTGTCTAGGGTATTATGAGTTATTCTTAAGGTGAACCCATAGGTTAACCAATCAATAGGATTTAGTTATTTTAAATTTGATATCTTTTAAAAAAGGAAACAAAATATTGTGATATTTAATTACGTTTTAAAAATATAAAAATAAGTAAAAATAAATAAAAATAATACTAATTGCAATAAAAAAATATTCTTTCCAAAAAAAATTAATACCACAAAAACACTAAACTCTAAATGTTAAACATTAAATCTTTTAGTAAGTCTTTGGATAAATTCTAAAATTTTGATTTAAAAAAAAACTATTTAAAACATTATCAACAAAAAACTATACCCTAAAACCTAATCCTAAACCCTTGGGTAAATCCTAAACCCTTGGGTAAATTTGAAACCTTTGGATAAATCTTAAACTTTAAAATTGAAAATTTATCCAAAAGTCTAAGATTTAATGTTTGTTGGCAACGTTAAAAATATATTTTGAAAATAAAAAGTTTTGTGATTAGTATAATTTTTATTTTTAAAATATAATATAATTGATAATATTTTGTTTCTTTTTTAAAAAAATACTGAATCTTTAATGACACAATCATATTGTTTGGTGAACCTAGAGGTTCACCCTAGGGGGTGAACCCAATAATAAGTCGGGTATTATCGTCATTTGAAGCAGCAGTTTTTTTCTTTTCTGGATATAAATATTCACTTTTTTTTTGTTTGGTGACCTTTTGCTTTAAATTAAAAACTTTAGTACAACGATCGAGGAAGACTTTTTTTCCTTTTCAGACTGGCGACGCTTTCTCTGAAATTTCTGTTTTTTTCTTTTTTTTTTTTTAGCTTACGTCAAACTTACGTTTAGTTACATTCACATAAAAATAAGTTAATCAATCTTGAAACTATCTATTTTCACATAATAAAGGACCTCGCACGAGTGTTTCTTGTCGAATCAGTCAATGGGTGAGACTGGGAAAATGATTTCTCTCTTGCCAACAACACCTAATGATGATGTTTGTGTTTTGCTTTTGTGGGGGAAGAATAAAATGGAATTATTCATTGTTTGACCATAAACTGCCAAAGAAAACTATTGTTCGTTTTCTTTCTTACTTGCATTTTGGATTTCAACTTTTCAGTGATGGTGTCATCTTGTTCGTGCTCACCAGCTTTTGCACTAGCAAATATTGTTCTTTGGCCATTGTAAACCAAACAATATCATTGTTCTTTACTTTTTTTTTTCTTTATTTCTCGGTACATATAGAGTTCCAGTTATCAATAATCATTGTGTCATTTTTGTTCGTTTCTAACCAGCTTTTTACATTTTGTAAACTCTTTTGTAGGGATGCAAACCAACGGATCGAATGGAACTCATGAATGGTTCTACGTCAGCTAGTCCATGCTCATCCTACCAACCAAGCCCTTGTGGCTCCTACAATCCAAGCCCTTCATCCTCATCATTTCCTAGTCCTACAAACCCATTTGGTGATGCTAACTCACTCATCCCCTGGCTCAAAAACCTCTCTTCAAACTCACCTTCCAGGCTTCCTTTCTTCCTTGGAAACTCTATAAGCGCTCCCGTGACTCCACCAATGGCTCGAAGTCCCACTCGTGATCAAGTTACCGTCCCTGAATCTGGATGGCTCTCTGGAATGCAAACCCCACAGAGCGGACCGTCTTCTCCTACTTTCAGCTTGGTTTCAAGAAACCCGTTCGACAAAGAGGCTTTTAAAATGGGAGATTGTAGTTCACCAATGTGGACTCCTGGACAAAGTGGAAATTGCTCTCCAGCTATTCCAGCCGGTGTTGATCAAATCTCTGATGTACCAATGGCTGATGGAATAGCGGCAGAGTTTGCGTTTGGAATGGTGAAGCCTTGGGAAGGAGAAAGGATACATGGAGAGTGCGTTTCAGATGATTTAGAACTTAAACTTGGAAACTCAAGAACCAGATGATGGTTTCAAAGAAGTATCAATTTCGTTTGCTATCTATCAAGTTTCTTATCAAATTAATTCATCTCTTACTTTCCTTTCCATCTTTTTTTCTGTTTTTTAATTTAGTTGATGATAGAAGGTGATTGAGAGAAAAAGAAGCATTTTGAACTCTTTTTTCTTGTGTTTTTTTTACTGAAGTTGTAGTTAAGATTTATTTCATCTCTCCATGTTTTTTTAATTATCTGTGAAAACTTGATTTGAGATTGGCAACGTTATTATTATAGTGGAATATTCATATAAAATATTTAAGCCAAATTGGACTTTTATAACCATTTTGATTTTTGAACGCGGGATACGTTGAAATCTTTGTACTTTTGCATGTAAAAGATAACAGAAAACTAGATTACGTTAAAAGACCAAAGATGTGTCCAGGAAGTCAAGTCGTACGTAAGTAACGTAACCCAGTGGAAAAGTCAACGAAAAGTGATGACCACATGTGCCCTGATATTTTTGTTTAACGTGACAATATGATTTTGGTCCGTAAGAAGTACATTGACTTCAACCTAACTGCACTTGTAATATTAACTATTGAGAGTTGTACTTCGATAGAAATTTTATGATTCTGTCACTTAATTGCTTAGTGGATCCTATTTGATGCAGAATTATTCTAAATGGGCTAAACATATGGTCCATATTTTGATGCAATTATATTCATCCCCTTCTTGCGACCAAGAGCGAACGCTTTGTAAGTTCTCCACCTAATTGCTTACACTCTTTGGTACGTCATGTTTCATGTTTATAATCATTAGTTGATATCGTCACTTCATTGCTATTATAGTTTATTTTATATCGTCAAACTCCATGTGCAAGGTTGTATTTATAATCGCTAGGATACTTCCGATCTTCTTCTTGTTCGGCTAAGTTCCCAAGTTGTGATCTCTGGTTCGGTGGAAAGACAATGGTAAACGCTAGTAAACGCCATCAGCAACCTTACCACTCTCTATCTCAGATTACCCCCATGATACGTAAGTAACTGAGAAATATGATTCTATCTTTTCCTACTTCTTTTGGAAACAACCACGAGGATTTACTGAAATTGTTGCTCTGTTTCTCCGAAAAGTACTCTGAATTTATGGTAACACCTCTTTGAATTTATGTTATAGAGTAGTTTTAGAGGCATATAATGGTTTTGTATTTCACTAATCTCATTCGTTTATAGTTTCTGATATTGCAAATATTTCTTATTAATAAATTTTATATTTCTACAAAAATGTATATTTACCATATTACTGTAGGAATCAAAACCAAACACGCCTAGGATTCAGGATCATAGGATTTCATTTTTAGCAATTTTAATATAGAATGTGGATTTTCTAAACATGTATTGGTCAAAATTAGTGTACGCTCTAATTCTTTGTGTGTATAAATAAATCCGTTTTACCTAATTCACATCCAAAAAAAAAAAAACAAGAAGGATCAATCATATTCCCTGAAGAACAGAAAATGAAGGCTTGTGTGATATTAATGTTGGTGATTTGTGCTGCTGTGATTGTTGAGCAATCAGATGCTAAAAAAATCCATAAATATTTAATTATTGACAAATGCCGTCGTTTTAATCTTCCCCCGGGATGTCAGATTCCTCATGGACCTCCTGTCCCTGTCCACAAATACCATCGTGGTTGCTCTGCAATTCATCGGTGCCGAGACGGGGTATAAATTTCACAGAATTTTTTTCATTGATCCTTCTTTTATATGATATCTTTTTGTTTTTAATATTAATACATATAAATATACATATCACAAATAACTGATATGCATTTATTTTTGTAAATGCATTGTTCATTGTTGTATATGAGAACTTCTGATTATTTATAAATTAATTTTCAATTTCAGTCACAAGATCATATATTTTTCGAAATCTTTTATGGACAGGTGTCCTAAACCCCTATCACACATACATACACACACACACACACACACACATATAAGTATCTGATTATATTGAAGGGTAATCAAAACTATTTTTTTTAATAAACTGAAATATTTTTATGCCTATCAAATTAAAACACCAAATGTTAACTCTCTTTTTTTTCTCTAAAACCAACAAAATACTAATATTCCAAGAGAAAACTACAGTGTCACAAACTTATCTAGAAACACTGTATTTTATGACATCAACCCGAGCTTTATCTTACGGATCATACTCGATTGGTTTTGTCCTACCTCAAGTTTCTCAAAGGTCGTTATGAAGAGATGGCGTAGAGTCTTTTTCTTTCTTTTTTTAGTTCGGTCCATGATTAGGAACAAATATCGCAATTGTATCTGGATTGGTCTATCTAACTTAAACAGTTTTTAACCATAAGTCTCACAAGCACCATAGCGAAAAAACAAATTTCTAATGATCATATACCAAACAACCTAACGATCACAACAATCATGTGAAAATGGTGAAAAGGGGTAAATAACATTCTCACTTATACAAAAAGCTAGATTTTACATCTAATTGATGCAGCAATATCTAATAAAAGTATTGCATCAATTTGATATTTAGTAACGCATGGATATAATCTGCCTAAGAATTTGCAAACATTAACGGGAATGTCTTCTGACATTGTAGTCACATCGTTGTTATTTGATTACCATATAAATTGCATAGACCAAAGCTCTAAATGGTGAGAACAAAATATGAAATGCTTCAAGGACAGTAAGAGAGACAGATAGTACATTGGGTGGAGAAGGAGACTCCTTTGTCTTGGTCATGTGCTTGAATAGTTAAACTTGATCTTAAAATGGCTATGAAACATGATGATATGAAACTGATTTACTTGGGAACAGTGTGGATGGTAGTCACGGGGAAGAAGAAGAAGAAGAAGAAGAAGAAGAAGAAGAAGAAGAAGAAGAAGAAGAAGAAGAAGAAGAGCAACGTAAAAAACGGTGCGTTTAGCTCTGAAGGTGATTTTGTGGAGATTAGGGTGTCGGTTCTAAACTTTACCAAGTCATCGTTCCGCCGCCGCCATAATGCCTCCGCCGGAGGATGTGGCTGCTACTGATTCACGGCAGGATGGTCCACCTCAAGATTCACAAAATTCAGCTCCGTTAACTCGTTCATATGCGAAGGTTGCTCAACAAAATCAAAAAAGTTTAACTAAATATGATGTTCAAGTTAAGATGGAAGATGGCATCGGCTCTATCGAGATCCTTACGGACCCTCAACCTCTTTGGGAAGATTTTCTGATCGGGAAATTCCTGGACAAAGCTCCACATATTGGGAAAGTGCATGCAATTGTCAATAAGATTTGGGCTTCTGACAAGTCACGTATGGTGGAGGTTTATGTGATAAACCCTACAACTATGAAGTTCAGAATCCTTGACTCAGCAATGAGAGGAAGGGTTCTCCGTAGAGGTATGTGGAACATAGCAGACGTTCCAGTTGTGATGTCCGAGTGGAAACCTTTTGTAGAAGAAGAGATCCACATCTCGGTTCCTCTGTGGGTTCATATGACAAACGTTCCCATAAACATGTTTTCGTGGAAGGGACTCAGTTTCGCCACAAGCCCGATAGGAGTACCGCTCAAGCTTCATCATGATATTGCTTTATGCAAAAACCTCAAGGTGGCTAAAGTTTTTGTGAAGGCAAATCTAACCAAAGCTCTTCCGAGCTCTATGAAGTTTAAATATCAAGAGAAGGATATTCTCATTAACTTCACCTTCCCATGGTTGCCAACTAAGTGTTCAAACTGTGGAAAGTGGGGTCATTCAGCAGAGATTTGTTTAAAGGAAAAGGGGACAGTAGAAGGCAAAAGTGATGAGACAGAAGGAAAAAAAGATAATGAAGTGGTGGCTTCCGCTAAACACGTAGAGGAGACTATGATGAAGGATTTGGACAGTGATAACACTGGAACACAAGCAGGGCAAGCTCAGTCCGAGGAGGTAACTCCAAAGGAAACAGAACAAGTAGAAGAGAGAACTTCTGATGAGGGAAGACATGATGACGACCAGGAGGACAACTGGTCGACACCAGTTAAAGTAAGTCGATCACCGGAGAAAACAAAGGGACTTGAATCTGACCAAGGTTCAATTATCTCAGACTCTCGATTTGCAGTATTAAGCTCAGAGGAGGAGGAAGAGGGTGAGATACAGCAACAAGAGAACCTACCCATAGAAAAGGATGTGGACATACCTCAGGTACCCACCCAAAAGAAGTCAGAAGCACAAAACAAAGTTGCGTCTACTCGACCATCTCTGCCGCGTGTTTCAAAAGACAACCACAGGCTTGTCTCAAACACAAATGTTCCAAAGACTACCGACCGCGGTCACAGTCTTCTGGACAAAACGTCGACCAAGAAATAAGTGATGTTGGGTTTCTATTGGAACATCCGGGGTTTCAACAAATATAAAAAGCACACTGTGGTGAGAGAATGGATCAGAAGAGGAAGTATGAAGTTTGGATGTCTAATAGAAACTCGTGTGAAGGAAAACAGAGCTGAGAGAATTATATCATCTGTTTTCCACAACTGGTCAACTATATCAAACTATGAAAATCATCGTCTGGGTAGAATTTGGGTTGTATGGAGTCCTGAGGTAAGAGTTACCCCTTGCTTCAAGACAAATCAAGTGATCACATGTTCAGTGCTACTGGAAGGATTGGATGAAGAGTTTTTTTGCTCTTTTGTATACGCCTCCAACAGTGCTGAAGAAAGAAAAGAGCTATGGAACGATCTAAAAGACCACCAGAACTCGCCTATGTTTAAAGATAAGCCGTGGCTAGTGATTGGTGATTTTAATGAGACTCTAAACCTGGAGGAATACTCGGGACCAAGCATCTCGACTGTCTCCACTGGTATGAGAGAATTCCAAGACGTGTGTCGGCATTGTTCTCTCATTGATATGAAAGCACATGGCCCCCTACTCACTTGGAGTAACAAACGCAAGAATGATCTGATTAGGAAGAAGTTAGATCGAACGCTGGTGAATGATGTGTGGACCACGAAATTCCCAAACACTTATTGTGTTTTTGAGGCCGGAGGGTGTTCTGATCACCTACGCTGTAGAATTCAGATCCAACCATCGTCTTTGAAACCACGGCGACCTTTTAAATTTACCAACGCGGTGGCTGCGGCGCCGGGTTTTCTTCCCCTCGTTAAAAGCTTCTGGAGCAGTACTACGCCTCTGTATAATTCGACATCTGCTTTATTTAGACTCTCGAAGAAGCTCAAGGAATTAAAACCTGCGCTCCGACAGCTAAGTAAAGACACGGTTGGTGACATCACGAAAATAACAAAGGAGGTTTTTGACAAGCCCTGTCTTCTTCAGACAAGAGCAATGACAAATCCCACACCTGAGGTGCTGGATGACGAAGCACGTGCTCATGATAAATGGCAACTGCTATCATCCATCGAGGAAAATGTCTTGAGCCAAAAAGCCAAGATGCACTGGCTAAATATTGGAGATGGAAACAATAAGAGTTTTCACAACTCTGTCAAGGTTAGAGCAGCAAAAAACTCTATACGGGAGATAAAAACAGAGAATGGAGCTCTGGTCACTACTCAGGAGGAGATAAAGGCTGAGGCTGTTAATTATTTCCAGGGGTTTTTGGCAAAAGAGGTTGTAGGGTACAATGGAATGGAGTTTGATAAGCTGAAAACGCTACTGAAATTTCAGTGCGAGGAGGCTGACAAAGAGCTTCTTATTCATGATGTCCCTGCTATTGAGATCAAACATGTGCTATTTGCAATGGCAAACAATAAGTCTCCTGGACCAGACAGATTCACATGTGAATTTTTCAAGGTTGCTTGGGATGTAGTGGGAGATGACTTCGTGATCGCAATCCAATCCTTCTTCAAGACTGGTTTTTTGCCTAAGGGAATAAATTCTACAATTATAGCCTTGATCCCCAAGAAAGAAAACTCAGAGACTATGAAAGACTTCCGTCCTATATCTTGCTGCAACGTCATCTATAAAGTCATCTCGAAGATTCTGGCTAACCGTTTGAAGCTTATTCTTCCAAAGTTCATCTCACCTAATCAGTCTGCATTTGTCAAAGATCGATTGCTAATGGAGAATGTCCTTTTGGCTTCAGAACTGGTTAAGAACTACCATCAGAGCTAAGGTACAGCAAGATGTGCGCTCAAAATCGATATATCAAAGGCCTTCAACACTGTCCAATGGCCTTTTCTACTCTCTGCTCTCAAGGCTCTCGGCTTTCCAGGGGAATACATAATCTGGATAGAGAAATGTATTTCACTTGCCTCCTTTTCAGTTCAAATCAATGGTGAACTAGCAGGGTATTTTAATAGCAAAAGAGGCCTTCGTCAAGGATGTGCTTTGTCTCCATACTTATTTGTCATTTGCATGGAGGTATTATCGAAAATGCTAGACAAAGCAGCGACTGAACGGAAGTTTGGATACCACCCCTACTGTCAGGATCTCAAGCTTACTCATCTAAGCTTTGCTGACGATCTGCTTATATTCTCGGACGGTAAAAGAAATTCAGTCGACGGTATACTTGAGATCTTCCAGAGTTTTGCAGAGGTATCGGGCCTGCACATCAGTATGGAGAAATCTACTTTATACCTAGCCGGGCTCAATGACACAGAGAAGCAAGATATTCTTAGCCATTACGTCTTCTCTAATGGAGACCTCCCTATTCGTTATCTCGGTTTGCCACTGCTAACGAAACAAATGACTGCTCAAGACTTTGCACCACTCATAGAGAAGATCAGATCAAGAATCAGCTCCTGGACGGCGAGACTGCTCTCTTTTGCTGGGAGATTACAGTTGATAGCTTCAGTGATTCACAGCTTGACAAACTTTTGGATCTCTGCGTTTAGGCTACCAAAGAAGTGTATTGAAGAGATAGACAGTCTGTGTGCGGCTTTTCTATGGTCTGGTCCAGTCTTAAACACTAAGAAAGCAAAGGTCTCATGGAAAGATTGTTGCAAACCTAAAGAGGAAGGAGGCTTGGGTCTGCGTTCAGTGAAAGAAGCGAATGATGTCTCATGTTTGAAGCTGGTTTGGAGAATACTTTCATCCAACTCTCTCTGGGTAAAGTGGATTAAAAGATACTTGATTCGTAAGAATTCATTCTGGTCAGTCAACGACAATACCTCTTTGGGTTCTTGGATGTGGAAGAAAATCTTGAAATACAGAGCCGTGGCTATGCGCCTCATGAAAGTGGAGGTCAATAATGGATCATCGACATCCTTTTGGTTTGATCAATGGTCTCCTCTTGGAAGGTTAATCGACTTAACAAATGGCAGAGGCATGATACACATGGGAATTAAACTTAATGATACAGTAGAGAAGGTTCTTAAATCACACCGCCGAGGAAGATATCGGGAAAAAATTTTCAATACCATTGAAAAAGAAATTTCTGCCCTGCGCTTGAGAGGACTTAGTCAAGACGAGGACGTTAGATTGTGGAATGCAGAGAATGATAATTACAGAGCAGAATTCTGATCTAAAGCGACATGGAAGCTCATCCGTGTCGAGCAAGCAAAGGTCGACTGGTACAAAGGTATCTGGTTCCCTTACAATACACCTCGATACTCCTTTATGGCATGGATTGCAGTTCAGAACAGACTCCCCATGGGTGAAAGAATACTAGCCTGAAGCCTCTGCCCGAGCCGCTTGAAACTCGTAACCACCTGTTTTACAAGTGTAAGTTCTCAGAAGAATTTTGGAAAAATCTTGCTGCTAAGCTACTGTCTCAGTACTATACGGATGATTGGGAAGAAGTTGTTAGGCTCCTTACAGACCAGAACTGGAATTCGACCAGTTTATTTTTGATCGGATATGTGTTCCAAGCGACGATATCAGCTATATGGAAAGAGAGGAATGGGAGAAGACATGGAGATAGACCCAACACCCCTGCAAATTTGATCAAAGGCGTGGACAAGGCGGTGCGGAATCGCATTTCTAGCTTACGCATTATGGGAGTCCACAAATATGCCAAAGCCATGGAAACATGGTTCTCAGCTAGATAAAGCTTTTGTCTTGTTTAGTTTTTCTTTAAAAAAAACTCTAAATCATCAACTTTTGATGCAGTCTCTGTAAAAATGTTTTTTTCTTGAATAAATTTAACATTCATTCAAAAAACAAAAAAAAAAAGAAGAAGAAGAAGAAGAAGAAGAAGAAGAAGAAGTTGATCATGCCAAAGCCGTAGCAAAAGCTTTTGGTAAATCTTGCAATAGAAAAAACGCTTCTTCATCGATGGAGGTTGGTGAGGTAGCTCATCATGGATTGAAAGAACTCAACTATGATGAATAGGATGATGGTATATTCAGTTTTTGTTGCCTCTTTGGTACAGAATAAAGTTTTTCCACATTGAAATTTACCTTCTTTTTGGTTCTTGTTGTTGTTGCTGTGTTGGACTTAGACATTCAACTTCTAAGATCTGGGATTTGGGATCTTTATTATCCAAGTAATGAGTTGGATCCATATCTCAAGGATGCTGCTGTAAGCTATATTCACGTTGAAAATTCACTTCCATTTTGTCTCTTATTATAGACATTTTGATGCTATAACAGTTTTAAACATTTTCTTACCAACCGTTACTCTTAGATAAGTCTTGAGGATGGTACCGTGAAAGATTTTGATATATGCGCCACTCAGACAGATTCAGATTCTGATTTAAGACCAAGCTTCACTATCCAAGCGCATGACCAAAACAAAGGAGTCTCCTCATACAACGTTTCTGCACCCAATGTACCTCTATTTCTATCTCTTAGTGTCCTTAAGGCATTTCATATTTTGTTTTTGAAATCAGTTCTCATCATTTATGATCTGTGATAAACAGCTTTTGGCTACGGGTTCGATGGATAAAACGGTAAAACTTTGGGATCTTTCTAACAATGAGCCTTCATGCATTGCTTACACAAGCCGAAAGCTGTAAGAACCAATCAAACTTTAAATCTGTCGTGCTCCCTACTTTTTGCTTATGTATTCCCAACCATTCTGATTTAGTCACAGGGAGCTGTATTCTCAGTTTCCTTCGTAGTGGACAACCCTTTCTTGCTCGCTATTGGTGGCTCAAAGGGAGAGTTACATGTGAGTAAAGTTAGATTAACACAGGAAAACTAATACAAAATCACTTTTTTATTAGTGGAATATAAGCTTATTCTTGTGTTTATTTTTGCAGGTTTGGGATACACTATTGGACGCTAATGTCTCTCGCAAATATGGGAGCAATCAATCTTGAAACCCCACAAAGATCACTTATTTCTTTATAACTGACTTCATTGTCGTTAGCTTCTTTCACACTTAATACCATAGTTTTGCATCTTTCTGGTTTTCCTTTATGAATCTTAAACTAATCAAGAAGATAAGTTTGTATGCACATGCTTATTATAAAATAATATATTATACTCTATATGTAAATTATAAAACATAAAAAAATATTCATGTAATTTTTTTTTAGAACTAAAAATTTATAATTTATATTGAACACAAGTAAATCAAACACACACGCTTTCTACATGTTTCAAGTTCTAGTCTGCTATATATTATTTGAGAAATGATTTTACTACATGTCCAATCTACAATCATTTTTACAAAAATAATATGATATGAATGCTAAATTTGATGTCATGATTTATAGCTTAATATGAAATAGAAAATTACATTTAAAATTCTTGATAAACTTTAAAAAATATAATAATAACTCATATGTTCTATTTAATGTCAATTTCTATTTTTGATTTTTTTTTAACAATATGATAATAACTCATAAATCAACTTAAAAAATATATTCAAATATGGCATTACAAATTTTGAAATATCATTTAATTCTACATTTTTAAATAATACAATTTTATTACTAAGGAGAGTAAACTGGAGTAACATAATAAACAACATATTCTTTCTTTATTTTTTTTTCACATTCACTCACGTTGCTATGGTTCTTCTGTTATCAATCAAAACCAACGTATTGAATTTTGGCAGTGACTTATAAATAATCAATTAATATATTTTTATTTAGGGTGGTGGAATACATTTAAAGCTGTTTGACACCTTACAGTGAAACGAAGGTATATTCATATGACGGATAGATTGTTGTGGAGGTACGTATACATGACGTTTCTTTTGAGACTTTTGAAAAACTAGTTAATTAGTATATAACTAAAACCGCAGTACCTATTGGTAATGTTTAGAAACGTAGAAAATAGTTTAAATAAGAATTGTTTAAAATTATGAATATAATTTTTTGTACTTTTTTATTTATATATCTATTTATTGCATTTACATTAATTTAAGTACTTTTTGTATTTATTTTTATTTATAGACTATGCCACTACATTGAAAATCAATTTAAATTAATTATAATTCTAAAGCTTATATTACAATTCTAAAGTTTATCGAACCAAATCAATATTTATATATTGACCATTATTAATATTGTACAAATATTAACTAAACTGTATGAACTAAAGAAAAATAATATTTTCATGAAATTAATTAAATTACCAAATTACAAAACATAAAATATACATGAAATTCTTTATAAAACCAACACGGTTTATGAATTTGCGTTAAGCACAAGTTAAATCAAACATCTTCATGGAAAACGAAATATTGTTCTAGTAGTACGTTAAAATCCAAACTCTAGACCAGCACACTTGGATTTGACTCTGATAGTTGAAGAACCCCACGAATAAATTACGGGACCGTGATTAGGTTATAAACGACTTCTACGACCGTAGGTAATTAATTTCAACAGAGAACCATAAACAGCAATGTCTAGTTAATAAGTCGTTGTCTGCCACAAAACTCATGAAATCTTAACCAACCCCTTTTATGTTTATGGCCATAGAGTCAAAAAGCCTATGATCTTCACAAGATTAAACGCATTTAGTAACTTTTAGTATGTGCCAGTAGCATTTAAAGTCGGTTATTATATTGTTTTGTTTAGTCAAATATAGCATATATGAATCAATACTTTTTACTCTCGAGGAAGAGAATGATCGACGCAACAATGTACATATGCACATTTATTTTATTGTGAGCTTATCACTTATTTAACTATGTTTCTGATTTGTCGTTCTGGTTTTTATCTGAAATTGTATACAAAGTTATATTATCTTCAGATGTATATAAAATTGACAGCATGTTTGTATATAACTTGTTTTCATATTCCTTGATGAGTTTTTTAATAATTACCAAAAGGTTTAAACCGAAACTCGTAAGCTTTTTTAAACCTGAAGCCATATCAGATATGTCGATTACTAGTCTAACAAAAAAGTGTTGATTACTCGAACATACAACTTCTAGGTGATCTCTAAACTTCAGTTTGTATATTTTTGCAGTTGAGTTAACAAGACATAGTATTTATGTGACGGGTTCTAATAAATTCCATTTTAGATGTAAAAATAATAGTAATCCATTTTAACGTCAATAAATAAATAATGGCTTTTAAAAATAGTCCATTTTGTTCCAAAACAAATGTGTAGTCATGTGGGAATGGGATCTCCGTTGAAGGTGAATGTAAATAGTGGGAGGTTAGAGATTCTGCATGCGCACTGAAAAATACTATAACCATGGGCATTTTTAAATTACACATTAATTTTCGTTATGGTTAATTATCATTTATAATACTACCGTTTAATTGAAACTTTCAAACTCAATGGACGAAGCAATAGTCAAAGTCTCGATTTAAAAGAAACTTGTGCATTATGTCAATGACAATATTAGTTATCTTCTCGACCAGTAACAGTAGATTGTGATATGAGTAACATTATTATTGAAATTTCTGTGACATAATTATTATGAATTCAAGACGACATTGTGCATTCAATAGATTCATGCCTTTTTTCTCTAGCTTTCTTCTCTTATAATTCCGTTGATCTGACGATATTACTCACTCCAGCATAATGAAATTTCTTTCTTAGACATTGTATGTCAATTAAATGAATCAATCTATATTTGTTTCTTAATTGAAATAATTTTCATTAAGAAAAGTTTTGCTTATAATATGCTAAAATAAAATAAATGCCCGGGTTAATTAATGGCCAAAAGAATACAAGCTTCTGTCGAAAAATGGTTGTTAAGGTGTATTAATTGACCCTGTAATGTCTCAATAATGTAATCTTTAGTAGAACTTGATTTTTTTTAAACAGAGAAAAGGTTACGGTAAATGTCTTAAAACATCTCCAACTCCACTCCATTTTGCAGTAAATTGTGAAGTGGGGTTGGAGATGCTTTTAGCCCTTAGACGGTGGATTACCTTAAAACAATATGTGTTGATGACGTCATCTTTAAATCTTCCAAAGCCTCAGCTCATACTTTTTGCTTACAACTTAATCACTATTCCGATACATATAGTTTAGCCAAAAGCATATTTGATGTGTTGCAAGAAGATGTTGATGTTTGTAGTATGTGGTAGTGGAAGAAAATAGACTGGCTAAAACTACTGCAGATAGCGTCACCAAGGATCGGCGCTCTAATCTTATATTGTTGGCAATATGGTTCGCGATAGCTTAACCCGCTCATCTCAGCTGAAGATAATGATGGCTAAATCACCCGAATGTTAGGAAATTCTAGGGAGTATAAACAATTTAAAAACAAGTTTAATAAAAATATTATTTTATAAATTAGGAATTTATACTTATGTAAAACTAGGTGATTATTCTATGCAAATGCATGGATACAAATATTTGTAAAAATACACTATACTAATTTATTACTATTTACTTTAAATTTTAAAATAATTTATAGTTTGTATGCATAATTTACATTAATAATATTATATTATTTTAATTAGACATATGATTTTAGATATCAAAACGATTTTGTTCCTGTTGACAAAAAAAATCTGGTTTTGTTGTTTTTACAGTCGATTTAGTTATTAGTTGCATATGTTGGATTGAATCTATTTTTATGAATTCAACTATTATATTTTTATTCTAAATATATTAAATTTATTATTTACATTTAAATTGGTTGTTGTTTTAGATATATAAATGCACTTTAGGATGAAATTTTTACTACTTAAGATATATTGTACTTAGAATGGAATAAAAAATAAACTAAAGTATCTAATTCCAAATTACATAAATTAAACAACGATACTATTATGAGTTCTCATATATATATATATATATATATATATATATATAATTTTTACAAAAGAACTAAATTGTAACAGTTGTATACTATTTTGTTTTCATTTGTTAATATGTTTTGAGTCATCCCAAATTTTATATTTATAAAATTAATTATTAGCATAAAATTATATATTATTATTTTAGTTAACTTTTTATTTTTTGATATAAGTTGTATTATAATTGTTTTTATTTTAATTAAGTCAGATAAATTAATTTTTATTCATCGTTTAAATGTACATTGTATTTTCATTATATTTATCAAACTATATGTTAATTTAAAAAACACAATATTAGGAAATAAAAAAATGATCAATAGAAGTTACGTACATATGTAACTGATACATTTTTGGAAACTTATGAACACATATCAATATTTTAAATAATTATTTTTAAAAAACAATTCCAAATAATTTTATGCTGCCTTAGTCCTGCTGCTATCCCAGCAAACCAAAGACCTCAATCTTGAGTTCGTGCTGTCATAAGGAAAATATGTATTGTGTACTGAAGTTTATTACCTTATGGCTCCAATGTTGGGCATTTGTTTATGGTTGATTATCTTCCTTTTGTAGTTTAAATTCTTTTCTTATATGGTTTAGTATTATATGGTTCAAAACCGGACCGGCTAACGAACCGGATATATTTTGAGTCATGGGTCATTATGGTTCGACCAAATTCGATCGGATTCGAACCGGATTTGATTAGATTAAAATCAATTTATACTATTTTGAATATGCATATTTTTATAAAGATGGATCACATAAAATAAAATATTTCAATAACCATAATGATTAGAAAAAAAATAAAAAATAACAAATTGAAAATGTAATAAAAATAATAAAACAATTTAATAGTTCAAATCCAAAATCAAAAGGAAAAAACACATTTAAATTTTATTCACCAGATCTTTATCCGTCTAAATCTTCACCACCTTAAAAAATTATAGACACATTAGTTTTAACTTTAAAAATTATATTTTGAAATAAAATTAAAAATTATATCATGATCGAGTTCATCACCATTTTAATATATTCTTCATGAAATTTTTCTTCTGATTCTGAAAAATCAAGTTCTTCTTCTTTTTCTTCTTTAATCTGAAGCCCTATTTAATTTTAAAAAATGAAATTTTAATTTTTTTTTATTAATAAAATTTTGGTTTATTTAAGAACCAGAGTTTGATTGGTTCGATGAGTCACTGGTTCTCGAGTTTTTAACGGTTTAATATGAGATTTTAACCAGTTCAATATTAGTTGGGTTTGGCACTAATCCAACCCGGATTTGTGTTCGGTTCACGGTTGAATCTGGTTCGACCGCTAGTTCGGTCGGGTTTATTAACTAACATTCAACGTTAAAGAAAGAAAGAGATTTGCATATCTTGCAATCATTTAGTTACTAAACATGTGACTAAAATTTTAAAAGAACTAATAATATTAAAAATGATTTCCCGTGATCCGTGGCTCATGGCCATTATTAGACTATGCAAAATGGTCTGTGCATTCAATATTTAAAAAAAAAATTAACAGTCCACATCATCTTTTATTTATTCTACATAATTATTTAACACGCATTTTACTTATATATAATACAATGATTTTGTTTCAACACTCAAATTAACTATTTTATGTTATACTATTGATTTTATGTGAACAAGAAATTGAGTAAAATTCAAATGAATAATTTTATTTTGTTATTGTAAAAATAAGTTTGAATTTGCTAAGAACTAATCAAAAGTTTATCTTAAAATTTTATTTTTATTTTGTATCCAAATCAAATAAAACAGTTTTTATTTATAAAGTATAAAAATGATAAATTTTGATATAAAATAACTAAAACTAAACTTTTTACTATATAAAAGTTAACCACAAATAATTAGGATGAAAAAAAATAACAACTATATCAACAATCAATCATAAATCACTATTTGCTATTGTGTTTCGATTCTCTTTAAGATTCAACGTGTTATAAATTCAACTCAGTTTACTTCATTTCACTTTTAACTTTTTATTCAATACCTCACTGTACCAATTAAACAGGTGATTTTTTTTTAACAGCCTCATTGTAAAATTGCCTACCACAAGTTTGTATTTTAGAAAAAAAAAGTTGATGTATTTTAGAGTTTTAAGTCACATTTTCCTTTTACAGCCTCATTGTAAATAGCCTACCGCAAGTTTGTGTTTTGGAGTTTTAAGTAACATTTACCTTCAACTGATGGGAACACGATAGGAAAGTTAAAAGTATTTCATATGATTTTTTTTCTTGAACGATATCTTATTTGATTTATCCATACAAAATTCAATGTATGTCCGAAGTGTTTAAGTTGGTGACAAATCACAGATGCATGAAAAGGAACAATATATTGTCTCACAACCAATGACACATTCACTTATTCAATGGTGTATATTTATACATATATCTATTATTGATGTATATCAGTATATGTAATGATTTGAACCAGACCATCACATATATAAATACTCTGAAACACGGGTTGGGAGACAAGTACGGATTGGTGCAAATTCATGAAACTATTTCTAAGATTTTTGAGTCTAGATGCCGGCATAACTTCTATTTCATTCATATAGTTAGTTACATGTTAGGATGGATGAGACCGTAACACAGAATTGGAAATTGAATTCTGAAGTGAGATTCGATACGGTCTGGTCCGAACGATAGAAGTTATGCCGGCATCTAGACTCAAAAAACTTTTTAACTTTTGCAATAACTCTTTGTACTGTTTGTTTTATATCAACAGTGCGTCCATATTTTCGGTTGGTAGTTGAAGACTTGAAGAGGCCTTCATACTTTCCATCAAGTGACATTTGTTTAATTTCCTATAGATGTTTTTTATCATAAAGTTTGTATGGCCTAAATGTTATTTATGGGTCTGTATGATACGATCAAATATAGGTGTCTCAACATCCAACAACATCTGACCGGAGAGATGAGCAGAGTATCGGAGATCGATTAGAACTATGAAGCATCCAATGTTTTTTTTGTAACTGAGCATCCAATGTTTTTGCTATTCCAAACTGGAAACTTAAGAAAATATTAGATAATTCAGATTCGTATTGACTTTTATATATAATATTAAACATATGTGTAATAGGTTTTATAATTATGTAATCATAAAATAAACGTGATATATATATATATATATATTTTAAATTACCTATCATGAAGAATGCGTTGTCTTGTATAAAAAAAGCTATATTATGTAAGTATCAACAAAATTATTCTTAAGCTGCTATATGACATAGCATAAATTTATTTACGGATTCAGATATTTATTTATTTTACAAGTACTTTAGCATTACAACATGCGACACACTATATTTCATTTATTTGATTTATATATATATATATATATATATATATATATATATAATATCAAAACGAACAATTACGATATCGATAATTCTAGTAAGTTTTTGAAAAATTAATAGAAAATGGATTATATATATATATATATATATATATATATATATATATATATATATATATATATATATATATATATATATATATATATATATATATATATATATATTTAAAATCAAACGAATAACTACGATATCGATAATTCTAGTAAGATTTTGAAAAATAAATAGGAAAAAAGGATATTAATATTATATGGAAAGTCCCTATCCAACAATTTTAAACTCGATTACCTGGGATAAACTTTATTACTCGGAAACATGGATAAATGCCACATCAATGCTATGACGATACGATCACATTAACCACATGATGTGGATTAAAAGTAAATGATTCTCCTTTTCAACTTATGGAAATAATATGCTTTTACGGATAAGATCATATATATTCACTTTTTTCCTAGTACAGGAATTATACCTAGAAATAAAAGAAAAAGATTACTTTACGAAAGTATAGCAATTATATAAAAGTATATTTACAGATATTAAAACTTACACGTAATGCAAATAAATAACAACAGATTCGTGAATGTATAGAATAACCAATGAATAAATTACGATATAGACAATTATTTTAAAAATTATATACAAAATATAATATAGCCAGAAATATTTGTTTATTTTGTCAAAATTCCCATGAGATATGTTAATTTGTAATGAGGCTAGTAATGCTCAAAAAGATATCATGTGAAATACTCCCTCTGTTCCTAAAAGATAGTTGTTTTAGGATTTTCACACTTTTTAATAAAACACATTAAAACTTAGTTATAAATGCATAGTTTTCTGTAATTTTATGTTTTCTATATTTTTAAACCAATAAAATTTTATAAAATGCAATCAATGTTTTTGAACTTCACAATTATTCATTATTAGTTGACAAAATTTGCATTGGAAATATAAAACAACTATCTTTTAAAAACAAAAATTTTCTCTAGAACTATCATCTTTTAGGAACGGAGGGAGTAGTTTACTACTACTATCATCGTTTATTAATTTAATAATAAAAATGTGAAAAGTCCAACCTCTTTCTCTCTCCTCACGATTTGTCAATAAATTGGAGATAATCGCCACCAAACTCTTTCACACGGTCCTTCAAAGATTTTTGTTTCCGTTCTTCTTTAGTTCCGAAAAGAGAAAAATTACGTTATGGCGGAGATCTCGGGAAACGGCCATGGTGAACCCAAAGAAGGAGCAGTGATGGTGAACATCAACCAAGAAGTCGAACATCAACAACAACAAAAAGAAGCTATTCATACCACAAAACACATGAAGAAACAAGACTCTGTCCTCTCGTTCTCTGTCCCTTTCTTACAAAAGGTGTTTACTTCTGTTACTCTCAATCTCCAAACAACAAGAAAAAATCAAAAGTCTTACACCGATCTCTCTAGCCCCTGAGAAATGAAATACTCTTGTTTCTACTTTCTATTTTGTTAAAACTACTCTGTTTTCAGTTGATGGCAGAGATTCTTGGAACGTACTTTTTGATATTCGCCGGTTGTGCATCGGTGGCTGTAAACGCCCAACACGACAAAGCCGTGACTCTTCCGGGGATCGCCATCGTTTGGGGACTCACCGTGATGGTTCTTGTTTACTCTCTCGGTCACATCTCCGGCGCTCATTTCAACCCGGCCGTCACAATTGCATTCGCATCTTGTGGTCGTTTCCCTCTCAAACAGGTCAACACGTACACACAATATATATTGATAAAGTTTTGTTTTTATGTGTCATTTTGAGTTTGATGAACACACTATAACCTTGCCGTTTTGTTTTAATAACTCTAGCAGCTCAGCTGTCTTCTTGATTGTATTGCACGCAACCAATTTTAAAAATCAAGATTTTCTTCCTAGCCAATTTTTTTATTGTACATTACAGATTTATTTTTGTATCTTTCAATATTTAATTTCTGAAAAATAGTTTGTCAGACGAGTTTCTAAGAAGAAATTATCCATACTAAATCAATCATTTACTAAATTCCATATCCAGCTCAAGGGAATTATTTAAAACCGATTCACCTTTAATGCGACAGTAAACTACATTTGCTAAAGTTTTGTTATATGATTCTTTGATATTTTAGGTTCCGGCTTATGTGATATCACAAGTGATCGGATCGACGCTTGCGGCGGCGACTTTGCGACTTTTGTTCGGACTTGATCAGAATGTTTGCAGTGGGAAACATGACGTGTTTGTCGGAACATTACCGTCGGGATCCGATTTGCAGTCGTTTGTGATAGAGTTTATAATCACTTTCTACCTAATGTTCATCATTTCCGGCGTTGCAACCGACAATAGAGCGGTTAGTATTTCAAAATCTTCTTACACTGCATGGAATGAAAACCAAACAGTATATTTATAGTCCAATTTGATGGCTGTTTGTTGGGGATTCTTGCTATTTTAAGCATGTTCGTCTTAACTTCTGCTAATATTACTATAAAAAAACTTTAGGTTTTGACCAAAAAAAAGAAAAAACTTTAGCTATTTTTTTTTTCATTTTCTTTTAAGGGATTTTAATGAAAATGGATTGCGTACACTGATTTATAGTTTTCTCTTTGATTTTTAAATTTTACTACTAGGTAAACAAGTATAGTATATTTTTCTTGACCGAAGTCTTTTCCTAGTTCTCTATCGTTTATTTATGTTGTTATGATTAGCTCAGCAATTACATGTGTATTTATGATAAAAGTAATTGATACTGGACCTGTTGACAAAAAAAAAATTATTAATGTTGGACCCATATGTAACAATCAGATTGGAGAACTTGCCGGACTAGCAGTAGGGTCGACGGTGCTACTTAACGTTATAATTGCCGGGTAATATATTTTTACTTATAACATTTATATGCTAACATTGTGCATTTATTAATTTTCTTTCTTGACTAAAACATTAAAATCGATACATATTGGTTTGTTTATCTTTTTCTTTTTACTTAGACCGGTGTCGGGAGCTTCGATGAATCCAGGAAGAAGTTTGGGACCTGCAATGGTATACAATTGCTATAAAGGAATTTGGATATACATAGCGTCTCCAATTCTTGGTGCGGTTGCAGGTGCATGGGTTTATAACACGGTTAGATATACTGATAAACCGTTGCGTGAAATAACCAAAAGCGGCTCGTTTTTAAAATCCGCGCGAAATGGTAGCTCTCGTTAAGTAAAAAAAGTCTTATGGCTTCGCTAATCTAGTCATCGGAGGTTATGTTTGTATTATCAGTTAGAAGTAATGTGTGCCTTTTTTTTAAGAAGTAATGTGTGTTTTGGTATTAACAATTAAGTTTCTCTAAATGGGCAACTAGCGCTAAAAGTGTAAGCATGTTTGCTATGTAACGAATATATAAAATTAATTTACCAAAAAGTAATTTAGAAAATGAGTTTTTGCATATAAGTAGTCCAAAATATTTCTTAAATTCACAACAACCAAAAATACACACCCGCATATAGCCCCCGTGTACCGTTTTGAACACTTTAAACCCCGGGAAATATGAAATGGAGATTCAAAGTTCAAACCCTTGAAGTCAACCTTTTTTTTTGTTCGCGAACTCTAAGAAACTTACATGACATTTTTGCTATAATTCCAAATATATATAGATGTATATATATGTACAAAACACTCAGGGCCTGTTCGTTTTAAAGCCGCAGCACTAGCGTCAGCGTCCATAAATAAAGCTAGGAACGGAAGTAATTTTGCTTTCCGCAAAATTATGTCAGCCCCGGCGTCAGTCGCAAGGATCAGTTAGAGACAGGAATTCGGAGATGACGCTGCCGCTGTTATTTCTAGCGTCGCATCTGCCGATCATTAATTGCTGTAGCAACTCACAAAGAAAATCTCTCTTGCCGCAACTGTGATGAATTTATCATGATCGTAGCTGTTATTTTGAACGCCGCCGCTGTCGCTGGCGTTTAACAAACGAACAGACCTTCAATGAATCTCGGCCAAAAACATGATTTATACTTGTCCAAAATTGTCACCGTGCTCTAATATCCCGTTCTATAACTAGCAAATTACGCGTCGATTAAGCCCTCTTATGCGTCACGTATGAAAAAAATTCCTCACCGTCCAGTTTGGTTTGGTTTATGCTATTGAAAGTTCTCTTGATCAGAGTAGTATAATTAATAACAATTTACATATATTTTCATCATTTTTTAATTTGTGTGAAAAATCTAAGTGACACTTATTTAGAAACAGATAAAATATATATTTGTTACAAACTGTTATGGAAATTGATAGTGTTTATGTAATTCAGAGGTTTGAATTTCCTTTGCACATTTATAGATCTTTTAAAAATGTTGAAAACGGTGTGATTTTGATATCTATACCCGGTTATATACGGTACTAAAAGTTATGTTATGAAGTGACTTTCTAACGAAAGGTTTGCTTGCATTATTTTGTAATGATGATTCTTTTTGTACATTTAAAGGAAGTAACGATTTTATTTGAAAATATGCTAAAACCATAACAGCTTTGACCAGGCCTTACGTATGGTTGTATCAATTATCGATCTCTTCTCTCTTTTCTATGCGAAGTATTCGATCTTCTATTTATGAAGGATACTAAATTCAGTTTTAGAAGCCGACAAAACTTTTTTTTTCAAAGCAAAATTTTCTAAAATTACAGTATTGTATTTAGAATTCGTCAAAAGGAAGCCGAGAATACGGAATCGCAAATATTGCCAAATGTGCAATACTTTGTCCAGACCTTAAAAACCGACCAAGTGTAGCTTTGTCCGCAAAAGGCCAAACTTAACATCGCTCTTATCCGCCACATCTGAATTCTCTAATAACGTGCTACATCCAAATCATCGACGTCATATTTTCCTCATGCAACATCACTCCTGACTTATAACACCACAACACATAACAAGGCTTTTTAGTCGTTAGCGATGGCGTGTCCCGCAAGCAGCGGAGAAGGTAAGGAGCCAATGGGAGATCCGACTAAGACCACTACGGCGATACTAGACAAAGGAACGGCTATGATGCAGTCTGTGAAACCCATCAAGCAAATGAGTCTCCACGTGTGTTCATTCACTTGCTATAGCCATGATACTGGCCGCCAGATCGAAGTTCATATCTATGGTCACAGTGTACACCAAGACTTTCTCCAGTGTTCCGTCTACGATTCCAGTTCCTCTAAGGCTCATCTCATAGGTACACATAGACATTGATTATACGCATAAATGTCCTGGATGTAAGGTTGAGTATTAGTTGAAGCTTTTGTTTTGGATTATGTCTTTGTATGATTTATGATCTGTTTGATGTTGTATGTAATTCCTAGGGATCGAATATACTCTCACCGGAGGAACAAAAGCTTTGGCATTCCCATGATTTGGTTCTCGATTTTTTTGTACATTTCCGATATGTTTATTATTTATCAAAGAATCAAAGATGATAATAGTATTGTAAGTTGTTTGCAGATCCAAATGGCTCTTCTAGTAACTCCAAGGTCGTTTCGAAGCTGGAGTGTTAATGAGTAATTAGAGATGGCAAAATGGAGGCTTGCCCGCGGGCCCGGCCCGGAAAGGCCCATTGCGGGGCGGGATTGGGCAAAGATATTGCGGCCCGTTTAGTTGCGGGTCTTGCGGGACAGGACCGCGATGGTATCGGGCCGAAGCGGGATAGGCCGAAGCGGGACGCGGGAAATCGCGGGAAGCGAGGCCGAAGCGGGACCGCGATGGCTCTGATGTCTCACATCGATAGTTGGAAAAATGATTAAGTAAAAATTAGAATCAATCCACTAATTGCCAATTGGTTTTAAGTTGGAAGCTCATAATAAACTCGAATCTAATATGATATCAGAGCCATCGATCCTTGTGGATTAAAGTTAATTATAAATAGCCACCCAATGTTGGACCATTCCGTAGATGGTATTCCTACAGTTGTTCACGCATGTACGTTAGGAGGAGTGTTAATGAGTAAAGTTTCACATCGATAGTTGGAGAAATGATTAAGTAATATATAAAGGGTTATGATCAATCCACTAATTGCCAATTGATTTTAAGTTGGAAGCCCATAATAAACCTGAATCTAACATGATATCAGAGTCAGGTTGGGCCACTCCGTAGATGGTATTCCCAAAGTTAAATTAAAAAGAGCCACCCGATGTTGGACCATTCCGTAGTATTTCCACGGTTGTCCACGCATGTGCGTGAGGGGGAATGTTAATGAGTAAAATCCCACATCGGTATTTGGAGAAATGATTACATAATATATAAAGGGTTAGGGTCAATCCATTAATTGTCAATTGGTTTTAAGTTGGAAGCCCATAATAAACTCGAATCTAACACGAAGCTTAAAAATCTTGCGAAGTCGTATGGAAAATTTTGGTGTACATGGCAGATCGATCGGGGTAAGCAACTAGTCAATCTAAAAAATCATATTTTTATGCAGGACAGTTCTACGCAAAGTCTTATGAAACATTTGTGTTAATATATAGTTTTTTTGATAGATATAAGTCTTATGGTCCCAAATTATAAATGAAAACAGAAAATTTTATCTTAAGAATGTTTATATGATAAGATTTTATCTGAATGTGTTTATGATCCGTAAGGTCCTCAAATGAACATGATACATATGAATTTAGTTTTTTTTTTTGTTTTAGGGGACAGATTACCACTAGGTGTACCATCATTAATGGTGTCACCACAAGACGTGAATCTCGGGAGGATCAAACCAGAGCTGGTGAAAAAGAGAGATGAGGAACATGGGATCTCGACGGAAACGTTGAAGCCGTCACGAGAAGGGATTTTCGGACCGGATAAAAAGAATCTGGTTGCTGATTATTGGGTTCGGTTCAGGAAAGGCTTTGCGCCTGACGTCGTTGAGACAGATATGAAGAAAACAGCTCCCTTCCCGTGACTTTCTTTTGGTTTTGCTTTTTTCCTGAATTCGAGACATGTTCGAAAGCTTATAGTACGTTTATATTATAAGCGTTTCAATCTATACAACTTATAGTCAATAACTTGTGATAAGAAAAAACTTGTGGACAAACTATGATTTTCACACTCCACAAATAATTAACTCCATTTTTCTTTAAATCTAAAGTTTTGAACTACATAGAAAAATACACCTTAATGTCTTAATAACTCATCTTACTAATATATACTCTCTCCGTTCTTAAATAATTGATGTTCTGGAAACAAAATTTGTTTTAAAAAGATAGATTTTTTACTTTTTTCAATATATGATTTAATGAAAAAATGTAGTTTCAAAAAAGTTAATAGTGGTTATTGAATTGATATTGGTTAAACGTTATAGAAAAATTGTTATTCACAAAAAACAATGCATCAATATTAAAATTTAATGATTTTTTTAATATACGATGAAAAGTTTAAAATATCCATTTTTTAAAAACAGAAAGAATATCGTTTAATGAAAGAAGAATGTCGGAATTTTTGTTTTGTAAGCTTCATATGAAATAGTCATTATTGGGCTTCATATGAGACCATTAGGTATAGTAGTAGGCACGAACTTTTAAAAGGCCTTCATATATACCTATATTAATCTGAGTAAAACGCTACTATCACCTTCATCGGTAAAGCATTATCATTAGTATTATGTTTTACATTATCCAATCAACATTTGTAACAAAAGCATTTAGAAGAGCATTTACTAAATGAAATGCTAATGCTCTCTAAATGTTCTCTAGCAAATGCTTTCGTATGAAGCTTTTGGAAGAGCATTTGCATTTATAATTTATAAATTTAAGAAATATATATATAATCAATTCATTTATTTTATTTAATAATATGATAAAATCATTTTTATATCCAAAAAATAAAATTTTGATCTCTACAATAAATTTAAAATTTAAATATATTTTTTTAAAAATATTTTTTATAACCTTTAAAATATAATTTAATTATATTTAATTAAATTAATATAAAAATTATATTTTTAAAAATTATATAAATTAGATAAATAAATTATATATATTAGATAAATTGATTATATAAACTACATAATTTAATTATATAAATAATATAAATTTAATTATATAAATAATATAAATTTAATAATATAATTATATATATTTGATAAATTAATTTTCTAAATTATATTATATATAAATTATATTTAAATAAATTAAATAATATTTTTATTTTATTTTTTTGTCGAAATAAATTATATTTTAAAATATAATATAATTAAATAACTTATTTAAATTATATTATATTTCAAATGCAAAATATTATTTTTAAAAATAGATATTTTAATTTAAAATTTATTTTTTAAAATAATATTTTAATTGTAAACATAATTTTAAAATTAGTAAATAAAATAACTAATTATATATATTAATATATAAAATAATATATATATATATATATATATATATATATATATATATATATATATATATATATATATATATATATATATTACAAATATATTCATTATAAATAAATATATTATATATTATATAGTTGTTTTAATAATAAAGTTTAATAGCATGTTCATACTGCTATATCAATCAATCTTTTAAGCAGTTTAGCAAAAGCATACAACTTCTGCAGCATACTGCTTTTATAGCATAATGCTACTGCTTTCTCATCTGCTTTGCCAATCAGGGCCTATGTAACTTGTTTTCTTGCGGGATTATTCATACATTTTTTTCTGATTATTCCTCTCTTTATAGTCTAGTTAAAGTAGATAAATGACTTAATAAACATATATATATATATATATATGATGTAAAAGACATCTAGTTTTTACTATTTTGTATTTGTACTATCTCATACATTTATCAAGTTACAGTAGAATTGGTAAGAAACTATTTCATATGAAGCTTTTGGAAGATCATTTGCATTTATAATTTATAAATTTAAGAAATATATATATAATTAATTCATTTATTTTATTTAATAATATGATAAAATCATTTTATATCCAAAAAATAAAATTTTGATTTCAACAATAAATTTAAAATTTAAATATATTTTTTAAAAAATATTTTTTTTAACATTTAAAATATAATTTAATTATATTTAATTAAATTAATATACAAATTATATTTAAAAAAATTATATAAATTAGATAAATTAATTATATATATTAGATAAATTGATTATATAAACTAGATAATTTAATTATATAAATAATATAAATTTAATTATATAAATAATATAAATTTAATAATATAATTATATATATTTGATAAATTAATTTTCTAAATTATATTATATATAAATTATATTTAAATAAATTAAATAATATTTTTATATTATTTTTTTGTCGAATTAAATTATATTTTAAAATATAATATAATTAAATAACTTATTTAAATTATATTATATTTCAAATGCAAAATATTATTTTTAAAAATAGATATTTTAATTTAAAATTTATTTTTTAAAATAACATTTTAATTGTAAACATAATTTTAAAATTAGTAAATAAAATAACTAATTATATATATTAATATATAAAATAATATATATATATATATATATATATATATATATATTACAAATATATTCATTATAAATAAATATATTATATATTATATTGTTGTTTTAATAATAAAGTTTAATAGCATGTTCATACTGCTATATCAATCAATCTTTTAAGCAGTTTAGCAAAAGCATACAGCTTCTGCAGCATACTGCTTTTATAGCATATTGCTACTGCTTTTTCATCTGCTTTGCCAATCAGGGCCTATGTATCTTGTTTTCTTGCGGGATTATTCATACATTTTTTTTCAGATTATTCCTCTCTTTATAGTCTAGTTAAAGTAGATAAATGACCTAATAAACATATATATATATATGATGTAAAAGACATATAGTTTTTACTATTTTGTATTTGTACTATCTCATACATTTATCAAGTTACAGTAGAATTGGTAAGAAACTATTTAAGTTGGAATAATATTTAGACTTACGATATTAAAAGGTAAAAAAGGTATCCTATTAAGTTGGAATAATATTTAGACTTATGATATTAAAAGGTAAAAAAGAAAATGAAGTACCTTGCAAATGGGTGTCTGCACATAAATATGAATATGCATTAATGTATATTGGTTTTTTAGAGCATTCGTAATGGTGGATTCCTTCTTAAAATCTTTACCATTATTATATTATTACTTTTTTGTTTTTTTTTTCTTTGTTTGAATAATTAAAGATTCTAGTCAAAATAGAGAGTCCAATGATGTTCTTCGATTTATAGTTTTTAGGAATAAAAAATAATATTTTTTTTTTAAATGAAAGAATAAAAAATATATGTGAGTATTGAATATCCATTTTATACGCAAAATGAAGAGAATCCGTAATACAAACCATGGTGGCTTCAGACGGATCGGATATGAAAACAATGTGTTGTTTATCATATGAATTCCACTTCTGTCAATGCAACATCAAGTGATCAAACTATGATTTTTTAGAAGGAAAAAAAACACCTCGAAGTTTGGTGAAATTTGCCTTCCTGAATGCATTCCAAAGCAAGCCATAACCGTCTTCGATCCAGTGTTCTAAAATACAGCGTATCAGTCCGTATATACAGCGTATATACTCTATACAGTAGTGCACTGTACTGTATTTTGGTATACGGTAAAATAATACAGTTATGGTTATATGACGTTTATACATTGTTTATATGCCGTATAAAACAGTGTTTATACAGCGTTTATACAACGTTTAATTTATTTTTTGCTAAATTTTGGCGTTTTTTTTTTTCTAATTATAGTTTTAATTCTTTTAACTTCATCTGTACCCATTAATTTATTTTTTATTTTAAATATTTCATAAATAAATATAATGTATAATCTATTTAGTTACGCTTGATATATATTTTATTGTTTACATATAACTTATGTAGTTACTTTACTATTATTATATCATTATTTTGTTTATTACTATGATATTTATTTAAAAAATGTCTACCGTATATACATCCGTATATACATCCAGGCACTATACAGTAATCCACCGCCCGGCTAGCGTATAGCGTATTTTAGAACACTGCTTCGATCTAAAACAATAACAAGCCAGTGACTATCACTTCGGTTCTTGGAAGTTTCGATCCATATAAGTACTTATAATTTTTCAGATCGGTTCCAGGTCGGGTTTTGTCGGATTCGGGTCGGTTCAGGTCTATAATTTTAAAACCTGTAAAATACTCATAATTTTTCGGTTCCTGGCCGGGTCTTGTCGGGTTCGGGTATTTAGACTCTTAAAAATACATGACATACTCAAAGTCACTCAAATTAATCAATATTTGTCATATATATCTAAATATTTACAAAATAACTTAAATTAAACTATTAATAATTAACATAAACTATTTTTAAGGGCTATTTGATTGAAAATACACAAACGGAAAGATATTTAGGTATTGATGCAAAAAAAGTTATTTAGGTCGTCAAACATATGAACCAAAGTGAAGTTACAACTCTGTCCATTATACACGTGAAGAATAGATGTGTAATATTATGTTCTAATTTTTTTAAAAAAAATCTTTGTTAAAAAGGTCATCAGAATACATTTTTACCGGCAACTTGAAAAAACAACCAAGCTTAATAACAATACAGAGCAGCTAAAATCAGTGAACAACAACAAGTTCTACCTTCCGGTTGAACCCTGGCGACTTCAACTCTGATAACCAGAGCTTCTCAGGGCCGGGAGTCCTAGATCAGCACATGATCCACCGCCAGTCACCGTCATGAAGTCGCCCACGGAGGTGTCCCGCGGCCACCACTCGCCGGCATCTAATAAAAAAGCCATCTCAATAACCCTAACCGCCGCATGTTACAGTAGATATGCCGTCTTGCAAGTCCGAGACAGAGCGTTGTCCTCCATTTTCACGAAGGAGACAAAAAAAAGACCCGGAACGGATATAGATCTATCATCAAGAACCGCCATCCCCGAATGAAGAAACCTCTGCCACCAGACCTCAACTTATCAATCTGAGACAAGCTTCAAAGCCCCGATGACTGACAAGGCTATTTTCAGCGGCTCCTCGCCGTCCTCTAACAAGAAGCTCACGCCGTACTCTCACGGGTCACCGGAGCCACGAAACTCTCGATGAGGTCGATGCACCAAGACCCTCCCGATTCGCCGTGTGGTTTCAGAAATACTTCCAAGACACACCGGATCTTGACTTGTTCTGTCTAGTAGAGCAGAATCCGAGAGGGAGAGGTCGCCACGAGCATCAACGGAGTCGCAGGACCCACATCTTGCTCTCTATAATTTTTTTTCAGTTCCATCTGTGAGATTGGATTAGAATTATCATCATCAAAAGAAATAATTAGATAGCTAATGAGAAATGAGAATTTTTTTTATATTTGTCATTTTCAAACAAGAAGATAGTTCGGTCAAACAGATTTCAAAGAAGTATCAATCAAGAGGATATTGTGTAAAAGAAATTAAAATATTCGATAATTATCAGCAAGTTCTCACCTTTGATTTTTTTCTCGAAGTTCAATGGAAAACAAGCGACCACATCTTGCCGGAGTCTTTTTTCGATGGTTTAACAAATATCAGGTAGATCTAGAAAATCAAAGAGTGTTACAAAGCAAGTTAGAAGGAAACAATTGTTTTCCAGAGAAATAAGAAATGGCGAGAGAGATTAGTGCTCACTTTAGTTTCTCATCTTCACGAGCCAAGCTTCTGCAATCATGGCGAGAAAAAAAAGTGGAGAAGAAGAGAGAGAGATCGATGAAAGACAGAGAGCTTAAAAATAAGGGCATCATGGGGATTTTTGAAATAGAAACAGTACACATACTAGATAGCTAAATAATATTTATTCTATGTATAAAAGATGCAATTATTCTATTTCTAAACTCTAAATTTTATTTTTAAAACTTCATATTATTAAATAATGTTTCAAAATAATAATAAATATTGTTAACCAAAAATATTTCAATTAAATAAAAATTATATATATATATATATATACAAAACAAAACACAACAAAATCATAGTTTTGAATATACATGTTTTTAAATCGGATACACATCGGTTTTTATCGGGTCGAGTTTATTCGGATCGGTTCTTTTCGAATCCGAGTCTATTCGGGTCGGTTCTCTTCGGATCCGGATCTATTAGGGTATACAAAATTTAGACCCAAAAATACTTGTAAATTTTTGGATCGGGTCCGAGTCGAGTATTTTGAACCGGTTCCGGGTTGGATCTTCTGGTCCAGGTTAAAATTCTCAGGCCTAGCCGGGATGAATACTACAGAGACAAGGTGAGCTTTGAAAATCTATAAGTAGTTTTGTTTTTTTCAATAACTCACTTTTGAAATCATGGCAGAAGATAATGTAGCTGGTTGGAGGAACCATATAGCATTTGGCATAAGAAAAACTGACTAACAAATATATCAAGGTACAGTGAACAAAAAAAAGATATATCAAGGTACGGCTTCCATAACTTTCCTTATTCCATCATAATTACAACAGAAACATGATAGTGCTAGGCTATACAATACAAGACTTGCTCAATGATAAGCCCTGGAGAGTTTATTATCGCAAGAGGAAGGATATTGTGAAGGAGAAGAGTGAAGAGTTAGAGGGAGCTGGAGCTGATGTGGACTGAACCGTTATGGACGTTACAAGCCGTTGGAGTTAGTTACGTTTGAGTGGAAGTATAAATGGAAGTTCATCTTGTAAATAGAGTAGCTTTTGAGTATTATAGAGATCAAGAGACTAAGGTCTGATCTAGGCTATTTACTAAGATAGTCTTGAGATATTACTTGTATTGGCTTGTGTTCATCGTTATTGAATACAAGAGTGGGAGGTTGGGCGGATTCTAAAAAAATTACAAACAATCTCTTATCATTTGGTGCGGTGAGTGTCTCGGAGTTCGCGATCGAGACGACGATGACGAGATCAGCGACGATCGAAGAGTCGATGTAGAGGATCGGAGCGTTAGACGCAAATGTCAACGAGTTACGGCAGCGATTCGATAAACTCGACGAGCGACTCAGCAGTTTCACGGCGGTGACGGAGGTTAACAACCATTCGTTAGAATCGCGAATCGATTCACGATTCTCGAGCTTGGAATTAACGCTTCAATCAATGGCAGCTTCGATGCAACAACTGAGTCAACGATCAGGTTCACAACCAGAATCGAGCGACGTCAATCAGATTCATAACGATCAATCAGATCCGAATAAGGTATTACCTCGACATTTCGAACATTACCGGAGAGATTCTGAGCTAGGTTATCGGCAGTTAGAGCAGAGGAATGATGATAGAAAAGGATTGTATAAGAAAGTAGAGATGTCTATTTTTTCTGGTGTGAATCCTTTTGGCTGGATTGCTCAAGCAGAGAGGTATTTTAGAGTGATGAAATCAACACCTGAGTATAAATTGGAGTTAGCTTCCTTGAGTTTGGAAGAGGATGCTCTGTGTTGGTACAATTACGAGATTGAGTATGGGGATTTCACGGACTGGTTTGATTTCAAGAGAAGGTTACTAGCAAGGTTTGCAGAATCGTTTGAAAAGACTCCAGGGAAGCGTCTGTTCAGTATACAGCAAACTGGTTCAATTGGTGAATACGTGAGAGAATTCCAAGATCTAGCTTCTCAAGTCAAGCTAGCAGAAGCTCATACGATTGATGTCTTCTTCAATGGATTGAAGAGAGAAATGAAGGAGGTAATAATGATGAAGGAACCACTCACTTTATCTGATCATATTCAGGCGGTGATAAAGATGGAGGATAGCGAATTTTGTCGTCTGTTTGCAACGGTCAAGTCCCAAGAAACTCGAGTTCATAAACAGGCCACAAGCTCAAATTTCAAAACTTTGACAACTCCTTCAGCTCAGTCGATTAATAGCAGAGCAAAACAACCAGATTCGAATGTTAAACAAACGGCGCCTCAACGAAATCAGGGGAGAATCAAGTTGTCTGATGCAGAGTTCGAGCATAAGAAGAAAAATGGCCTATGTTTTTCGTGTGATGAGAAGTGGACACGAGGTCATAACTTGTTATGCAAAAACAAGAATCTGCAGGTGATGGTCGTAGCTCAGAACTGTGAAATTGAAATTGTAGAGGAAGAGTTTCATGATTCATGCGACGAGCTTCATGATCAGACTACAGAAGTGATGGAGATGTCCTTATATTCGTATATGGGGTGGTCGTCTCCCACAACAATGAAGATGGAAGGATTAATAGGCAAGACGAGGGTGATAGTTTTGATTGATAGTGGAGCTACTCACAACTTCTTGTCACCTGAGGTCATGGAGAAGGCAAGAATTCTGATGGAGAATAGATCATCCTTCAGAGTGTTAGTGGGCACTGGTATCACAGTGAATGGAGCGGGAATTTGCAATGGAGTTAAGTTGAATTTACAGGAGCTGATGGTGCTGGATCCAGGCAGTGTTGATGTAGTGTTGGGAGTTTAGTGGCTGCATACGTTAGGGAAGTGTGAAGTTGATTGGGAGAATCAAGAGCTATCGTTTACAACTGCAGCAGGAAGAGTGACGTTAATTGGTGTCAGACTTCTAAACTCGAAAGCAGTAAGTTCATCCTCTATTGTACAAGGATTGGAGTATCAAGAAGGACAGACTGTGATATCAGAGAGGAATTCTACGATTTTAGAAATTCCAGAACAGATTCAACGAGTGTTAGAAGAGTATGACTCTGTCTTTCAAGAACCAACACATCTTCCACCAGAACGAGGATTCGAGCACAGCATAAGGCTAATTGAAGGCTCAAAACCAATAACTGTGAGACCATACCATTATCCTCACGCTCACATGACAGGTATTGAGCAAATGGTGAATCAAATGCTGGACTCAGGAGTGATTCGACCGAGTAAGAGTCCTTATGCAAGTCCAATATTGTTAGTTAAAAAGAAAGATGGTGGATGGAGATTTTGTATTGATTACAGGGGCTTAAACAAAATCACAATTCCAGATAAATTTCCTATACCAGTCATAGATCAGTTGTTAGATGAGTTGCACGGTGCTGCTGTTTTCTCTAAGCTTGATCTTCGATCGGGGTATCATCAGATCAGAATGACAGCTGCCGACATAGAAAAAATTGCTTTTCGTACTCATGAGGGACATTACGAGTTTGTCGTAATGCCGTTTGGCCTAAGCAACGCCCCAACAACGTTTCAAGCATTGATGAATGCTATATTCAAACCGTTTCTCAGGAAATTCGTATTGGTTTTCTTTGACGATATATTGGTTTATAGCAGATCAATGGAAGAGCATTGTGATCATTTGCAACAGGTATTAGCAACGCTGAAGCACCATTCATTGTTAGCTAACCGCAAGAAGTGTTCTTTTGCTCAGGATCATGTGGATTACTTAGGCCACATTATATCAAAAGAAGGAGTTTCTACTGATCCTGCGAAGACGGAAGCTATGCGATCATGGCCATCTCCTCGTTCAATCAAAAGCCTCAGGGGATTTCTCGGCTTGACATGATACTATAGGAGATTTGTTTTAGCGTATGGAGTGATAGCAAGACCATTGACAGATCTTTTGAAGAAAGACAGTTTCGAGTGGTCAGGGAAAGCTCAAGTTGCCTTTGATAAGTTGAAGTTAGCTATGACGACAGCACCGGTTTTGAGTCTACCAGATTTTAACGAGTTGTTTGTGATTGAGGCTGATGCATCAGGGTTTTGGTTAGGAGCAGTTCTCATGCAGAATCATAAACCAATCTGCTATTTCAGTAAAGCCTTGACCGATAAGGAACAATTAAAACCAATATATGAGAGGGAGCTCATGGCAATTGTTTTGGCAGTGCAGCATTGGAAACATTATTTGATGGGAAGACGTTTTTTGGTCTACACAGATCAGAAGAGTTTGAAGTTTCTTTTGGAACAGAGAGATGTTTCAATGGATTATCGAAATGGCTCACCAAATTGTTGGGTTTTGAATTTGAGATTATCTACAAAGCAGGAGTAGAGAAAAAGGCTGCGGATGGCCTTTCTCGTATTTCACAAGAGTCTTCTTTTGATAGTGACAAGCTTATGTGTGCATTGACAGTTTCTACTAGCTTGCAGATGCAAGATATTTTTGAAGAAATAGACTCTGATCCGGTCTTACAGCAGGAACTTCAGGACTTGTTGCACGGCAAGAGTGAGAAGAAGCATTATTCAATAACCAAAGGTCGACTCTATTATAAAGGTAGATTGGTTTTGCCTAAGACATCAAAGTATATTGGAATTATACTCCAGAAATATCATAACGGAGTGTTTGGAGGGCATTATGGCGTGTTGAAAACAATCAAGAGAATTCAAAGATTGTTTCATTGGTCTAAGATAAAAGACGATGTTCAACGATATGTGTCGGAGTGCACTATCTGCCAAACCCACAAATACTCTACAATGAATCCTGGTTGTCTGTTGCAACCAATTCCACTACCTACTATGATCTGGTCTGAAGTTTCAATGGACTTTATTGACGGTCTTCCGAAAGCAGAGGGAATTTCGGTGATCATGGTAGTGGTGGATCGCTTAAGTAAATACGGCCATTTTATCCCATTGAAGCACCCTTACACTGCTACATCTGTGGCAGAAAAATTCATCCGAGAGGTGGTTAAGCTACATGGATACCCTGTTTCAATCATCTCAGATCGTGATAGAGTTTTCCTCAGCAAATTTTGGAAGGAGTGTTTCCGTTTAGCTGGTACTACTCTCAAGTTTAGCACGGCCTATCATCCTCAAAGTGATGGTCAAACCGAGGTGGTGAATCGTTGTCTCGAAGCTTACTTGAGATGCTTTACTTCAGCTAACCCGAAGCAGTGGATCAAGTTTCTTTCTTGGTGTGAGTATTGGTACAACACTTCTTATCACACATCTACTCATACGTCACCTTTTAAGCTGGTGTATGGGCGTGAACCGCCATCCTTGTTGCCATATGAAGAAGGTTCAACAACAAATTGTGAGTTGGAGGGGTTGTTGAGAGAACGAGATGAGATGTTGCGTCAGGCTAAGGAATTTTTGATAAAGGCACAAGCAGCCATGAAAGATAGTGCAGACAAACACCGACGGGATCTTCAGTTTGCAGTAGGCTCTTTTGTGTTCTTGAAGCTTCGCCCTTATCGTCAGAAATCTTTGTCAAAGACTATCTGCAGGAAGCTGGCTGCTAAATACTTTGGGCCGTTTACAATGTTGGAGAGGATTGGTCCGGTTGCTTATCGTCTTCAACTTCCTGAAAACTGCAAGATTCATCCGGTCTTTCATGTTTCACAGCTGAAGCCAGTCTTGGGGAAGGATCATACTATTCTGGAGTTACCGACTACTTTATCTGATGGTGCTGAGTTTGTGCTACAACCAAAGAATTTAGCAAATTACAGATATGATGATGAGGGTCATTTGGAGGTTTCTGTACAGTGGAAAGGGTTACCAGTTCATGAGACTTCTTGGATGGGTGTAAGAGATTTGAAGAGAGACTTTCCTGATTTTGAGTTTGAGGACAAGCTCGGTTTGATTGGGGGGGGGTAATGATAAGCACTGGAGAATTTATTATCGCAAGAGGAAGGATATTGTGAAGGAGAAGAGTGAAGAGTTAGAGGGAGCTGGAGCTGACGTGGACTGAACCGTTATGGACGTTACAAGCCGTTGGAGTTAGTTATGTTTGAGTGGAAGTATAAATGGAAGTTCATCTTGTAAATAGAGTAGCTTTTGAGAATTATAGAGATCAAGAGACTAAGGTCTGATCTAGGCTCTTGACTAAGATAGTCTTGAGATATTACTTGTATTGGCTTGTGTTCATCGTTATTGAATACAAGAGTGGGAGGTTGGGCGGATTCTAAACAAATTACAAACAATCTCTTATCACTCAACTCGTAACTGGTGTCAATAACAAACACATTCAAATCAAAAGCATACAGAAAAGTCGTGCATATGGAGATAAAAAAAGAGAAACTTCAACTTGGTGATATGCACACAGGGAAAAGAAAAAAAAATATTGAAACTAATATACAATAAATTATTTATACAGATATGTAAAAGAAGGACAAGGTTGAGTATCATACCTACAATAATCAACAAAACTTGACCAATCTCCTCTAGTTTCAACATCATAAAAACCCCTGTAATATCCTGAAAAATATATAAATAAATATCATGAGCACAAAAGTACACAGGTGACGTTATGATAAATAAATTCCAACGATGTTTTTTCTTTCCTCCATTGAAGCATTTCGTTGAACACTTGGGAGACAGTAATTCACATGGAGATAAACTGAGACAGCAATCACACAGTATTAAGGGACACTAAAGAGACAATTCAATAACACAGTTAAGACCTTTGCGTTGTCTTGCACTCTTGGCTGCAATAAGAGAAACCACGATCTTGAAACTTAGCAAAACCCATCAGTTTCTTGAGGCATGATAGCAAACCGATCTGAAAATGCTGGAAACAAATGAAACGATATCAATCAAACACTTGGTTTCAAGTTTCAAGGATCAATCGAGGTGAAAGAGAGAGATGAATCATCACCTGGAGATGCTTTATTCATTCTTCTTACGGCCATCCTCGTGTGCTTTCTCTCTGATCTGCTGCAACGCCAACATGATTCCTTTGTTGTCCAGAATCGATACTAGGAAAGATGATATATCTATCTTTGACTAAATTTCTAAGGTCCAATCCCATCAACGAGTTCGAACCCTTCTTCAAGAGTCTTGGCCTGTGTCCTTCTGAGATCTCTCGTTTTCTCCAGCAAGAGCTTGTGCTTTTGAGTGATGACAGTGTTCTCTTTGAGAATTTCCATGTTCTTTGCAATTATGGGATTCCTCGAAGCAAGATTGGTTGTGTGTATAGAGAAGCGAGAGAGTTTTTTGGATACTGTTTTGTTGTCGAAGCTTGAAGCTTATGAGAGGTTGGGTCTTGGGAAGCCTATAGCCATTAAGCTTATAATGTATTGCCCGTCTCTTCTGGTCGGTGGTACTGATAGTGATATTGTTGATATGGTTGGAAGTTAAAGGGAGGAATTTGTCTGACAGGAGAACATATAACTGGGGTAGTGTTCTTGGGACAAAGGAGCTTCTTGAGAAGATTGGATTCAAATATGAGAAGCTGAGTAGTCTTTTGAAGATGACAATGTTTTTTTTTTAAAACATGTAGTTAAGAAACTAGCATTGGAACATAAAATCTATGGATTTCTTAACTAATGTTGTTAACTACTTTTAATTACTTATAATCACTAAGAAACACATGAGGGGTTATGGGGTTAATAATGGTCTTAGGTAACTAAGGGCATGATTATAGGCGGTCTTCAAATTTAAGCCCTTATGATAGTTTATCATTGTTGTTGAGTTAAGAGATCATGTAAAGGCCTTTCACTCAGAAAATACATTATTGGCGGGACTATTAAAAGTCCTTTAGTGTAAAAACCAAAACGATCAGATGCTATCTAAAATCAAGCACAGACCCGAGTCACGCACACAAGACCAGTTTTACCAACTAACATAGTATGATCCGAACAAAACAAATGGATTAACAATCGGATTGTTGATCTATGAAAAAATGAGAAGCAGAAGAAAGAGAGAGGCAAGGGACGTCCTTTATTTAAGGGACAAAACAGATAGTTCCTTCTATTTATTTCTATTTTTCAATTTTTTAAATCCTAATTAGTGCAAAGGCTTCTTGTCGAGACCTACAATAATCTTGCTTTAAATATTATGTCGCTCAAATAATAGTTTTTTAATCTGATAAACGTTGGATGTGGAGCTAAGGACCATCAACGGACCCCATTGCAGATGGTCTTATATCTCTATCACATTACCCTAGATGGGTGGGTTCATAAAGATGGAGATCAAAGAGTACACATCACAGCTATTATCCTCTTCTTTAGGCATAACTTTACTTCATTTATGCATTGTGCTCCTCAATAACTCAATATTTCTATTTGAACTCAACTTAGAAAAATCTCAAAAAATCTACACGTTTCATTTCCTCCACATACACAATATTTCGCACTATAAAAAGTTGACATTCTTGTCATAGAAAACATATAAAGTGGTCGACTTTTGTTAAAATTGGGATGGAAGAACTTAAATTTTGGTCCACTTAAAAAAACTTCATAAAAAAAAAAGAACTTAAATATTGGTCCACTTTAAAGATGAAACCTTCATAATACCCATTGGGTTGACAGTATTTCTTTTAATTAATAAAGAAAGATTGTTAAACCATTTTTGGAAACTATTTAGTCTTTTGTTTTGTCAAAGATTTCATTTCATAACTCTAACTCTCAAACCAGAGTAATTAGAGAACAGAGTTTGGATACAACACTATTTATGAAAGCAACAGCTAAACAACCATTTTTGGAAACTATTTAGTCTATTTTGAGACTATCCCATTTAGAAATTCTAACTCTGGACTCTGGAGTTTGGGTATTTGACTATATACAAGAAAATCAAAACTTTTGCTTTAGAGTGTAGAGGCAAAATCAGTATGAAAAGAAGATGACAATAAAGGGGGTATCTTGTTAATATAGTGATTTTAGGGGCATGTACGCATATAATCTCTTTGTTATATCAACAGAAAAATGAAACTTAACACTGTAGAGAATATATATATTTTTTTTTTTTTTTGATAATCCTGGGGTTCCCCACTTCGTGGGTCATTCCCCAGGGCCCGGTCAGGCAGCGGCCAGCTTCACCCGGGAGGTTTTTCCCTGGGCCAAGGCCCAGTACCGCTTTATGACACAGATGAGTAGTTCCCCCCACCGGACGTCGAACCCGGGAGCATGACAGTTGGCCCCCAAGGCCCTTACCAAGTGGGCTATCTCATCCGGTCTAGAGAATATATTTTGAAGAGCAAAAGATGTAAAAAGAGAGAGAGAGAGAGATTTAAAGTAGTTGGAGATGAGAGAAAAAGTCTAGTTACCTTCTAGTTGAGTCAGAAGCATAACATTTAAATAGCTTTCCAAATTAAGCCATACGTCTTGTCCCGCCCCGTAAAAGTACGGGTTCATCTCCCTATTTACCCTATATATAATCCTAATACCCTATTTTTTTGGGCAAAATTTTTTTTTTTTTTTGGGCAAAACCCTAATACCCTATTTATCAAATCAATTTACCAATTATATGTATGTGCCAATATCACAACAAGTAAACGTCATTAACTCCAAAGCACCGTAACACATTAAAAGTATGTTAATTTTCTTCACAAACTGACTAATTTTCTCATTTGTACAGCTTTTGACTCTCTATTTTCCCGAAACATAGATAAACATATTCGTGCCCACACTAATGTTCCGTTTATCCAAATAAATGGCTACAAAATATTTCTTATTTGTTACAATATATACACAATCAGTTCACATATGAAAAATAAACTTAACAATTCAGTTTAACATGTTAAATGAACATTTAATTGAAATGGTTTCCCTCAAAATTGCGATTGGTTTAAGCAACAAACAAAACATTGCAATTGGATTCTTTGTAAGTACTGTACTAGGATTTGACCCGAGCTTTAAAAGCGCGGGATTTGTTTTCTTTTAAAATTCTACAAAACTTGTTGATTATAATATTATGTGTTGTTATATAAAATAATATGATACATTTAAAATTGAGTTGATTTTTTACGTTTGAAAAAATCATAGATGTTAGTTATGCTATAAAAATTTGTATGTTTATATTTTAGAAATTAAGTTTAAGAAGTTAAATTTTTAGAAAAAAATATTTTATTAAGTGTTTAATTTATTCTACCCGGACCAAAAATTTCACTATCCGGATCCGTCGGATCCGTAGAGTCACTACCCGGATCTGGATCCGGATCCGGACCCCCGGATACCCATTTTTTAGATCGGATTGGGTTGTATCTCGGATCGGATCACGGATCCGGATATTAAGTCCTAGGCCTAGAACTCTATCTAGTATTTGTTTTAATTTTAATCTGGGTATAATTTTAAGTAACCAAACTTAAAAAATAATAAACAAGTACCCACCTCTAGTCAATTATGATGATGTTTCACCTTAGAAAGTACATGTGCATCACCATCTAATAAAGATGAACACATACTTATCTCTTAGATTTGAATTATGAAACAATGCTTTAGTGGGTAAAACAAAGCAATTAGCATAAATTAACAAGTACACTACTATAAGGATATAAAAAGTGGAAACTAAAATGGTGATAAAATTAGAGAAATATTAAGAGAAGATAACTTATTCCCTTATTGTTCAAAAAAAAAACTTATTCCCTTATAAATGTATATACCTATCGCTTTACCAGCACAACCTTACCTTCCATTTCCTGAAACTTCTCCAAATCTCATACTTTCCAGAAAATCATTTTCCCAAAAAAAATAAAAGTTTCCTCTTTGTTCATCCCCCCACCACCAACAGGTCAGTCTAATATTCTCGTGTTCCCCAGTCCTTCAAACATTATTTTTGCTCTGCTTCACTTATTTTGGTCCTTATACCAAATCTATGTTCTTCTTTAGTTTCCATTTCCTTTTTTTTATAAAAAAAAAATTGATTATATAACAAGATTCAGAATGCTATATATGACTTCTTTGCTCTTAAAATAGTCTTTTCACAGTCTAGATTTAATTATTTCTTTGATTTTCAAAGATTTGTCCTTACTTTTACTTGTTTTCTTTTGTCAATTATCTCTTCCTACACAACCAGATAACTTTTTTTTAAAAAAATCTCATGGTTAACGCTTGTTAGGAGAATATGAATTACTTCATTCTTTAGTTGTGTGTTGGCAAGAGCATTAATTAAATCTTTCTAATATAACTCTGATCTCAACCATATATAATTCAAAGGAATAGAAATAGGACAAATCTGGAGACTTTTTTAAGAACCTTTATTGGTGCTTTTCTTGGATTCTTTTTTTTGATTGATCAATCTTGCTCTAAATATTCATGGCTTTGTAGCATGTCAAACATGGCGTACCAAATGGAGCTAGGAGGAGATTCCCCTCCACAGAGGAAATCTGCAGGGAGAGGAAAGATCGAAATCAAACGGATCGAGAACACAACAAATCGCCAAGTCACTTTCTGCAAACGTAGAAATGGTTTGCTCAAGAAAGCTTACGAACTCTCCGTTCTTTGTGATGCTGAAGTCGCACTCATCGTCTTCTCTAGCCGTGGCCGTCTCTATGAATACTCAAACAACAGGTTATACTTCTTCTGATCTGTTCTTAGTTTCAAACTAATACTAGTAGATTATTAATTAAATTAGGGTTATGCTAAAACTCGAATATTTACTAGGGTTTTCCATCATCTATGTTAGATTTGATTCGATTCTTCTACTACGGTTGGAACCCTCTTGTGGGTGGGATAATATTTTACTCTATTTCTTGAAGTTAACAAAAAAATTAACACAAAACATTTGTGAGAATCTTTGATGGTACATATAAATGTTTATCTTAACTAGTTGGGAAATGATCTAGATATAGTTCAAATTCATGTTATTTCTATAATATATATTATTGGAAATTTGTTATATAATATACAGCGAGAGTTAGATAATAAATCGAAAAAAACAAATCAGATTTTCTAATGTGGAGTTTAAATTCAGTTTTGTAGAACTAAGATTCACTTTGTTGGGGTTTCTTTCTTCACTCATTTCTGTTATATATAAATATTTCGGATCACTTTCTATATTTTCAACTAACAAGTACTTCAAGATTAGACTAGAGCTGGACCCGTCCGACCGGACGGGTATTTATTTTCATTTTTATATAAATATATATTATGTAAATGTTTGTCAGTTTATATTTTTAAATATTTACATATTTTTAATTTTTTATAAACCCAACAGTCGAATAGTTTATGTGCTGTAAAAATAGTATCCCGTGCTTGTTATTAATTTTTTGAAAAAAAATAATATTGACCTATTGATAGTTTGAATAATATTTCTTTTAACATGAAATTATTTGGCAAATGTAAAAAATATTTAAATATTTTGATCAAATATGGATAATATGGTAAGATTTAGATACATTAGAAAAATGTATTTGGTTATAAACATTAAACATTGATTTACAAATAATTAAAATATATTTAAATTTCAGTATTAATTTTTTTTGTTGAAAATAATTAATAGCAACCAAAATAGTTAAACATATACTTTAAAAATTCTTGAAAAAATATATAATCTTAGGTGAGATTTAATTATATTAAACTAATATTGAGTTACAAATATTTCATCTTGTTTTATAAGTAGTTTAAAATATTTAAAACCTTAGCATATATAGATTTTATTATTCAAAATAATTAAAGGTAAGTTAAACATATATTTTAGGAATATTCAAATATTGTTTTATGTCGAATTTAAACTTGAATTTCGTTCAAAATAATTAATCGTAACATTATCCAATTTTAATATTGTTAAAATAAATTTTAAATATGAATATTGTATTCCTAAAAATCAGCTAATTAATTTTAGGAAATATATTAAATACCAAATTAAGTTAAATTGATTTAGGAAACTGTTTAATAAATAGAAAATGACAATAATTCCTTAAAAATAGTTTCATTTAATGGTTCATTTAATGGTTCATTTAATTAATTCAGTGGCATGCCATTGTAAATAACACTGAAAATTAAGGGGTAATTTATAAGTGTACTTCTATTTTAATAATAGAGATATATTTTAGATCTGGTGTTGTAATAGGTAAAATTCTATTTTTATTATTACTATAAAAGTAAGTTATGTGAACAAATTGGGAGAGTAAGGACTATGAGGTCATGTCTTCTGGTTTGTGATCATCCCATCCTCCATTGTTGTTAATTTCTGTGTCCCTCTTTCTCCTCCCTCCCTTCTCTTTCTTTCCTTTCTTATCTTCGCCCCTTTCTCTCATGAATTATCATGTATTTGATGCAACCACATGTGAAGACAAGTCAGTGTAAAATATGGTAAATAGATTTTTGAATGTTTAAATCGTGAGTGATATAAATTATGGGAAATACAAGCAGGGCAATATGTTCATAAGTTTTTTTATAAAGAAAAAATTCAAATATCTGAACTGGAATTAGCTAGAAGTGGTCATAGCCAAAATAATTAAAAGTTTTAACTATTTTGAAATTCAATTGGATTTTCAAGATTCCAAACTCAAACTAGTAAGAGCTATTTCCACATGTAATTTCCAATATTCATTATAATCCACGTTGAGTGTACCACGTTAAAATAGTTGAAAAACATAAAAATGTCAAATGAAATGGTTTACAGTTAGTTTATCAATGTTATAAAAGTATCTCTTCCCTAATCGCGTACAGTTGTCAACTCATGTCCTAAAGTATATACTGCTAAAGAAAGAAAAGCGTAAAAAAACTTCCAATCAACCAATCAAAAAGTAATCTTCATTTACCTAATAATTAATATCTTTTATTCAGTGGGTACTGGGTACTAAACGTAATCAGAGTTTCGTTTCTCACTACTAGCTACTACTTTTCAAAACTTTGCTTTTGTTTTCTCAGGCTTGGTATTGAGTATGTAGGTTTGGTCTCGGTAAGATTTGCTGTCTTTGTTACAGAATCTTTGATCACATCATCACACATATGTGATTTATTTTATTTATCATTTACATTTATTAGTAGTAAAAGGTTTTGTTAGTCTCAGTTCTTGACTTCTGACAAGAAGGTTTATGCCATGATGAATTAATTTGGAAAGTACTTACAAATTCAGAAATCTCATAGTACTACTTTTGACCCTTTAGTATTGGATTTCACATTTGGACAATACCAGTGTAACTATTCCTCCCAAATTCCCAATGAAAGTAAATAAACATTGATTAGTACGTATGTGTATATACACCAACAAAATACACAAAAATACACTTAACCTGTTTCACATTTCTAAGAAGTAAGATTAATTCACTGAATATCAGTTTAAATAAATATATGCAATTTCTGTTTCTTTTTATTTTATTTTGTCTAGAGAGATAAAGTTAGGGATTTTCTCATTTCTCTCTCTTCATGTGCAGAGAAGGAAGTGAGACTTTTTTGGTACGGTTCCACTTAGTTGAGAGTCTTTTCAGAAAATAAAATTAAATTCAGTCTTTGTTTTGGCTTCTGTGATTCCAAAATGGACGGCCGCGATTCCTTCATCGAAGGTTCAGACATCATAGTCTATGATATGTTTTTTTTTTTGATCAACAGTCTATGATATGTCATCGTACTTAGTATGTATATGTATTGTATACTTAAAACTCAAAAAGGGAAAATTGTGTATAATTGTAATATAATGATATTCCAAATAAGGAAACTATCCAACGTTGTGATGTTACTCGGACAAGTCATTTGGTTTCATTCATCATGGTTAAACTAATCCGATGGTTAACAACTAAAAGTCTAAAAGCTATCAAATATCTACTGGATTAACCAATGTGTAATGGGTTTTCGAGACGTGTCAGAGGTCTGAAACCCTAGACATGTCCAGACCAATCTTGTTACTCTAATTTGCCAAACTTGGTAGTTGCAACAAATCACTAACTCGATAAATTTAAAGGATTCAGAGAGGACCAAGGGTTCCTATTATTTTACATAAAAATATTTATTTATTTGTTACAACTTTAGGGAATATTTATTAGCAGTCTAATTAGTTTCTTATATCTGATTTTTTTCCTTCACATCATGTGTCACGTTTTGTTTCATTTGTTCTGACTCAAAAGAACCGATGTTTACCTTTAAGGTTTCGTATTAAAATCACCTTAACTGAGCAAGTGGGCGATTTGACTGTTGATTTAAGCGTAAATTGTATTGGTAATACTTTTTAAAATGATGATTTAGTTAAATTTTTTATTTTTTTGATTTGTAACTTTTTTTTGGGGTCAAATTTTTGATTTGTAACTAACTTATTATTTCCTTTAACAAAACTGTTGCAGTGTTAAAGGGACAATCGAGAGGTACAAGAAGGCAATATCGGATAATACTAATACCGGGACGGTGGCAGAACTTAACGCACATGTAACCTAAGACTACACATCATTTGAAGTTTATTTTCTTCCAAAAATTGCTTATTCAAATGACGTTTTTAATATGTTTTCTTTTCACTTTTTCTTTCTTTCAAGTACTATCAACAAGAATCGGCCAAAATGCGTCAACAAATTATCAGCATACAAAACTCGAACAGGTTAGTATTTACCTAAATGACTTGCAATGGATTAACTAAATTATATTATATTGCTATGAACTATTTGATATATTAACACTTTTGAAAACTTAATCAGGCAATTAATGGGTGAGACAATAGGGTCAATGTCTCCCAAAGAGCTTAGGAATTTGGAAGGAAGATTTGATAGAAGTATCATTCGAATCCGATCAAAGAAGGTAACTGTATTTAGTATAAATGTTCTCCAAAATCAAATTGTACCAACAAAATTAGTTATCAATACATTCATTTTCCCTAAATTTATAAAATATTGTACAGAATGAACTCTTTTTCGCCGAAATTGACTACATGCAGAAGCGAGTAAGGCACACCTTATATTTAATTTTATGTCCATTGATAATCTGTATATATATATATGATAATTTGGCTCATTTGTAATGAAAGTCTATGCAGGAGGCGGATTTGGATAGTGATAACCAGCTTCTTCGTGCTAAGGTAGATTCATACTGTGTTAATTTTTTTAACTTCCTAAAGATTTGTTTCTACATATATAAACCAAAAATTTATTAATAATGAAACTCTAAACAAATATCTATGATATATAGATAGCTGAAAATGAGAGAAACAATCCAAGTATAAATCTTATGCCAGGAGGATACGAGCAGATTACGCAACCGCCTCAAACGCAATCTAAAATGTTTGATTCACGGAACTATTTCCAAGTCGCTGCATTGCAACCTAACAATCACCATTACTCATCCGCAGGTCGCCAAGACCAAACCGCTCTTCAGTTAGTGTAAGAAAACAAATATTGGTGTTGGATGATTTCCTGAAACTTGCAGCATTTATTTGATCAAAAATTAACTTCTTTCATTTGTTTTGCAGGTAGTGTTGGGTGAAGCCTGAAGGGAAGATGAGTGAATAAGAACCCGGGATTGGGTTAAGGAACGAGCAATATAAAGCTAATGCAATGTTATAATGTGTAATATCTATATATTTATTTCACGAGTGTTGTGTCAGTGATTTCTACACTTATTTAAATCGCTTATGGCGATGTGAAGTTATATGAGAGACGTGTCATTAATGTGTATAAGTGTATTTTTACTTCAAATGTTTTACTTTACCAATTCAAGCCCTTGTGTTTTACGGTTCCATATCTACTTTTAGAACCAACATATAGTGTTCATTGTCATACTTAGAGCATGAGCATTGCTGAACCCCTCATTGGAGTTTACCAGATCTTTTTAAATATATTTTTGTGGGCTCATGAATGTTATGAACCTGAATTTGTTATTTTCTTCATTAGTAAACCCGAAGAAGAAATTCATAAGAATAAAATAATAATATTAACTATTTTTTTTTTTGAAAATATTCAGAAAACATGAATAAAATATTAAAATATATTATTAAAATTATGAAAACATTTTATTCAATACATAATATAAATTGAGAAATTTAAAAACATACATAGCTTATTTATTCATCTTCATCACCAAACTTTTGCCAAATATTTTCCACTAAATCAGCTTTCAAACGATCATGCTTCTCTAAATCTCGAACTTCTCTTCGCATGGCTAACATATCAAGGTTGACATTAACACTATCTCTGCTTCTCACCTGCGAACTTCTGCTAAATTGTCCTGTCTCAAACTCAGATGTATTAATTTGAGCGTATCCATCTCGTTCGTCCTCTAATATCATATTGTGCAATATGATACAAGCTCTCATTACTTTTCCTATCTTTTCCTTGTCCCATTAAAGAGCTGGGTTCCTAACAATTGCAAACCTTGATTGCAATACTCCAAAAGCCCGTTCGACATCTTTTCTGGCGGATTCTTGCATTTCAGCAAATTTCTGTGCTTTAGGACCTTGAGGTAGTGGGATGGATTGGATAAATGTTGCCCAGTTTGGATATATTCCGTCAGAAAGATAGTAGGCCATATGATAAGTGTGGTTGTTGACCTTGAATTTCACTTTAGGTGCTCGACCATGTATGATGTCATCAAAAACAGGTGACCGATCAAGAACATTGATATCGTTGAGGGTACCTGGTAAGCCGAAAAATGCGTGCCATATCTAAAGATCTTGTGATGCCACGGCTTCTAAGACAATTGTCGGCTTTCCAAGCCGTTGGGCAGTTTTTCCACTCCCAATGCATACAGTTGATGCTGCCTATCATCCCCGGGAACCTCCGTACCTCTCCAATATCGAGTAATCGTTGAAGATCCTCGGCTGTAGGTCTTGGTAGATACTCATCTCCAAACAATTGTATTATTGCATCATTGAAATTTGCCAAACATAAACATGATGTACTGTCACCGATTCGAAGAAATTCATCATACGAATCTCCTGATTGACAATATGCCAGCATACGTATAGCTGCCGTACACTTTAGAAGTGCATATAGGCCGTTCCTTTCGCAAGCATTTCGTCTTTGCTGAAAGTATGGAACTTTATTACTTATACGTTCGACAATGCGAAGGAACAATGACTTGTTCATTCGAAAACGCCTCTTAAACATATTCGTTCCTTGAAAAAATCGTTCCATAGCTGAATACGGTCTTGTTCCCGATCTCTTTCGATAAAAGCCGTCTTTTGGACTTCTTGGGGTGAGCATGAATCACTGAGTCGATGAAATTATCAACTACTTCGTCGACCTTTTCTTCTAAAAATTCATCAACTTCATCACTTGATGAGGAAGACATTGGTGAAAATTTTCTCCTATAATGAGAAATGAGGATTTGTCATTTGTATCATCTTTTTTTGATAATCTTAAGTTAGTTTCTCATTATTCTATCATTATAATTTTGAAGTGCAGAATATTTTTCATTATTGTATCATATATTTCATAATGTTTTTTTTAATAATTCTATCATAGTTTTTTCATAATGTTTTATTTTTTTCATAATCTTTTAATTTTAGAACATTATTGTATCATCTTTTTTGATAATATTAAGCTATTTTCTCATTATTCATAATGTTTTATTTTTTACTATCAAATTTTTGTTCATAATCTTTTATTTTTTTTTTAATTTTTCTGTCATTTATTTTTTCTTAATTTTTTTATTAGTATTCTATCATATTTTTATTATAATTTTTAATTTTTTTCACTATTGAATCATACTTTTCATTATCTTTTAATTTTTTAATTATTCTGTCATTTATTTTTTCATAAATCTGTAAATGTTTTTTCATAATCTTTTAATTTTTTCACTTACCTTGTGTTTGTTGTTGAGTGTTGTTAAAGAAGGCTTGAATCTTGTTGATGTTTGATTCTTGTTGAGAGGCTTCAAGGTTGTTGAGATTGCAAGAAATTTGTTGAAATGAAAAATAGGTGATGAGCTTGCAAGCTTGTTGAGAGGCACGATCAGACAGAAGCTTTGTCGAGAGACTTGGAGAAAGAAGAGAATAAAAGAGAAGAAGAGAAAATGTTAAAAGAGAAGTGATGTTTTTATCATCCATTTACAACCATTGAAACAAGAGATGGACAGTTTTAAGAGAGCAACAAACAAGGTTTTCCTTACAAAAGAGAGATGATGTTTTTGATACATAATAACTGAGTGCATGCATCGACATTAATATAGAGTTTAGAAAGAGAACAAGTACATCCGTGATACACAAAGAGTGTAGCTAGAAACAAATTTCTACACTATCGCGTGACATCCTGCAAACATCCTACCCGTCGCTTAAACTACACGTGAAATTCACATCATGCTAACAGCCAACCCGTGACCTCCAACCCATGACCCGCACTCCCTGTCCTGCAAAAAGAAAAGCAAACAGAGTCAATAAAGCTTAAACAAAGCTCAATAATTCAAAGACTGTCAACGAATGCAATCACATATACACAGATACACAGAACCTCAATAATGCAATCACATATGGAGCATGTTCAACTACTCAGTCAAACTAAACATAATCTACACGTTAACAGATTCAATAAATCACTTCAAGCATTAATAAACAAGCACTGACCAACTAAAGCATTTCTGATATGAGTTAAGTCTTTAGAGCAAGTTCCTGATCAGAAAGAGTTTCATCTTTTTTACCTAGGAGGCGATCAAGAATCTTTTGTTTAGAAATGGTATTTTTCTGAGCTAAGATGCTGTGGATTTGATCATAAGCTGTCTCATTCGGCTTCTTTCGCTTTGCTGCTTTGTTGACCTTAACACCAGCCGGCCTCACGTCTTCCTGCTCATGCACCACCTCCGAATCAGCTTCCTTCCTTTTCTCCTTGGAGATAGCGTGGGATCTCCATTTTTGGTCGAACCTCAGTTCCCTCCAGCAGTGTTCCATTGTGAACTTAGCTGTGTAGTCATTGAAGAAGATGTCATGGGCTGACTTCATGACATCGTTCTCACTGTGACCACTAGCGTGCTCCTTCGAAGCCGCTTCATGGCATCCAACAAATTTACATACCTGCTCATTCACTCTTCCCCACCTCTGCTTACATTGACCACACTCCCTAGGAGCTGAGCCAATTAGATGAGGACTCGAATTGAAATACCCCTCAATCCGCTTCCAAAATGACCCCATTTTCTGTTCATTATTGCCAATGGGATCCTTGCTGGTGTTCAACCAAGCACTGATCAACACAAGGTCTTCTTTGATTGTCCACTTTCTCCTTTCCGCAAGCTTAACCAACCTGAGAGAGCTAACACCTGGCTCAGCAGAGTCTACGTCTATTGGTGGACTGCTCTGCGAAGCTAACAGGTTAACAAACCCGATTGAGTTAAGGGGAAAAGAGTCCATGTGAATTTTAAGTGTGTTGGGGTGTTTTGGTTCGAGTTGTTGTTTAGATATTGCAGTGAATTTTAAGTATGGAGGTAGTATGTTTTTAAAGATGTTTTTACGTTTCCAAAGAGAGAAAATTAAAAGAACTCTACGAACCAAAATTCAATTCACAGAACAAGCCATTACACAAATACTAGATACCTATGAGCAGATACACATCAAATCAGGCGAAACAATTAAGTGGTTAAGTACAATTCAAATTAATTACAGTAACCAACCAACAAATAATTAATGTCGCTTTATATAATATCTACGTGTACTTCTAGTTATCGTTCTAGTTCAAGTTCAAGTTCTAGTTATGGTTCTAGTTTAGTTCTAGTACTAGTTATACTCCTACTTGTAGTTCTAGTTCTTGTTAAGCTGAGATATAGTTGAAGGTGAGGCTAACCTTTGGTTGTTAATCGAAGCAGACTTTCTCTAGGGTGTCGACCTGCAGAGATAGGCCATACACCTGCTCATTGAGAATTTTAACCTCTTCTTACCAATGGGGAAAAAAAAAGATTTGTGTTAGTCACTGTAATAAAAATAATTGGAAAAATACACAAACCTGCTAAAATAGCTATAACAATTTTCACTAACCTCAAGTCTCACTATCCGTCTACTGAGATTAGATACCCCGTGCATCACCTTCTCAGCCTCCTCCACCCGTTTAGTCAGCCTATCCAGCTCCTCCTGCACACCTATCACCCAAGGCTGGCGATAATGGAGTCCATCAGCCTTGGTTACAACATAAAGCTAGTCATAGTCTTACCGTGAAAGTGATATAATAAAAAAAAACCTCATTGATATACACATGAGGACTTTACCTCGTAGTTATAGCAGGTGAAGAACCGCTTCCCAGGAACAGTGTCATACTCCTCCTTCCCGCGAACCTCGTTGATGAGTCTCCCATCACACGGACATCTTTTAGGAATGTCGTACTCTGAATCAGCCACGAAACTCAACATGTTGATGTATTCGTGTTGCCTCTTTGAATTTTTGATATCTTCTGCCGGATCCATCTGTAAAAATTCAAAAAATTAGTCAAACCAATGAAAAGTATTAAACCTTAATAACAAAACAAAAGGATTAAACGAAATCAAAATCCAACCCTAGTGACGATCTAGAACCCTAAATCGAAACCCTAAAATGAAATCAAAATCAGATAAAAGAACCCTAAATCGAAATCCAAAATTCGATTTAAATCCCTCACCAAAAACCCCCAATTTTTATCGAACTCAACTGACCCTTTCTAACTCGATTAGAAATCTCTGAGAAAATAACCCTAAAACAAACAACCTTCACGAACTAGAACCCTAAATAGAAACCCTAAACTCGATTTAGATCCCTCACAAAAACCCTAATTTTTTTTCGAAACTCCAATAATCGCTCCCGAGCTCCAAATCCACTCAATACTTCCCTATAACTACTCGATACTCACCTACGCTCGTGGTCACTACAGATTGTCGTCGATTAGGAGGAAGAAATCTCTGGGAGGCGTCGTCGCACGAGATATCGCCTCTCACGGTGAAACCCAAGATTTTCGAGAGAGAAGGGGAAATGAGAAGAATAGAGACGAAACCCCTATTTTCCTCCGCGTCTACGCGGATTCTTCTGACCAAATAAACCACGACACGTGGTAAAACTCGCTTCATACGGGTTCATAACTAAGGCCTGGTCCGTCTCATTTTCACGCTTTTTCTTTTTTCTTTTAATCAAAAAGCCCTATGAAACCGGGCCGAAGAAGCGTCTATGATCCCCTAATGCGGGTGGTCTTAGTTTCCATGCCCTCTCTTCCTAAATTTGGAGAGAATTCAACGTCTGGCTCCACTGCTAGGAATCTCAACAAGCACGTACTTAGTGTCGTGGTACATCTTTTCTAACTTTTCTGCATTAATTCTCTTGTTTTTAAGAAACCTTTTGAAAACATTTAGTGTCTTATCATTCAACTTGTACTAGGTGATGACATGCACCTTTCGCAGGGTAAATATACTAAAAGAGATTATAAGTTTCAATCTATAAATACTGAAAAGGTAAAAGAAAAATGACATATTATACATAATATAGATTAGCAGAAGTAATGTTTGATATACAGATTAATACAAAGAAAAATAATTTGGGATTGGAATTTTACTGAAGTTTTCAGTAAAAAAGTTTATTGGAATATTCGGATAACGATAATCTTATTATAATTGAAAAACAATAATTATATTATTATCGAACTTGTATCGTTATATTTTACTAAAATTATACAGGCTCCGGAATATATAAAAATTGTAAAAGAATAAAAAAAAATTGAAGTAAATAATATTAGGTTGGAAATACAAAGAAAGAAGAAATATATAATATGAATTTTGAAATTTAGTGGGTTGAGTAGACTCATATTTGTAAAAGAGGCACATTACTGAACATTAATATCCATTATGACTAAAAATACATATGAATATTTTTTCTTTTATTTTTAAAAGAGTGTTTTTACTAAAAAATCTAGAGAGAACACGATATAAGGGGTTACACTTCGGTATTAAAATGATATTCTCTTTAAACTTTATCGGAAAAAATTATATTGATTTCCAAATTTTTAATGTTTATCATCATTTATGTTAATTTCGTAATAAAAAGTCACATGACAAAAATTATGGGTTTGAATTACGATTAATATTTATGGAATTCTTGTATTGAATGTATTTTATAATCACTCAAGATTGCTTATACATTTCTTATATACGACATTTTGATTTTACAATACAAAACAGTTTTTATTGTGCAGTCCCAAAATAAGTGTCACATATCCATAAAATTTGGATTGTAAAGTTAAAACCCACGTTTTAAGCGGAAGAAATTAATATTAAATTACTAAGATAACATACTTTATCATTAGATATAGTTTGTAATATAATATTAATATACAAATTGAAAAACTGAAAATATATTAGATGAAGTACAGATTAATAAAACAAAAACATATGGATTAACCAAAATTGTATAAAACCATTCTGATTTATGATAGATCTACATATACTCCATGATCCAACGGTTTATAAATTGGATCAGTCGCTAAATCATATTAAAGAAATATGTTATATAAATGAATGTGTATATATGACATTAAATGTTTAAGTTAAAGTAATTTTTTAATGGGATATAGAATCTGTTTTGACAAAGACTTACATATACTAATTCTACCAATAGTAATACTTTCTTTATATATAACCGGTCACAATTCCATATATATATATCGTAATACATTCAATGATTTTTTAAAATTAAATTATATATTAATTCTTCACAAAGAAGGACGTCGGAATAGTACAAACGCCGGCAAAAATTAGGAGAAAAGCCTAGTTAGGTTACAATACGAAACAGCATAAGATCTAGCAACAACAACTTAATCTAACTAGTAGATCAATGATTTGAAATATTAAATAAATATTTCACCTGGAGTGCAAAACAAATTTACATTTTTGGGGAACATGTGTTATTAGGAATACATACATTACTCAAAGCATTTATATCAAAATTACACAATTTCAATAGGTAGACGTCACCTTTACCAATCATAAACAATGATCAGTTTTGCCTTCCCTGTAAATAAGCAAACTAATGAAAAGTAGTTAAATCAAATGTTTATTTATAAATGAAACGTGGTTACAAATTAAAATTTGCTCTCAATCTATTTTAAAAGTATCGAAAATAAGTATATAACTAGATCTCGACCCGCACAACCGTGCGGGTGTTATTTTTAATTATATATATATATATATATATTTTAAATTGATAATGGTATACATTTTTAATTTTAATGTATTTCAAATATAATAACTTATAGTTTACATGTTGTAAATAATTGATTGTTTAAAACTATCACATGTATTTTTTTTCTCTTATTATATATTTATCTTATTGTATTTATTTTTATTTATTAAACAAATTAATATGTGACAGATTGTAAACAATAAAAATATACTTATTAATGCATAATAATATATAGTTCAATTCTAATTACAAAATTTTTAAAAATTATGATATTGTTAAAATATTTAAATCAGATAATAAATTTTAATATGATTGATTGTGATTATATAATAAATAAAAATATAATAGAATATTTATATTTCATTTTATAAATGATAACTGAATATATTAATGTTAAATTATATTTCAAAACTAACTACGAAATTAGTGAAAATATTTACATATAAGTTTTGAAAATTAAGATCTTCTTAAAATCTTCTTAAACAGACTTTTCGATTTTCTTTTTGAAATGAAAAAATATCAAAAGATATTGTGGTTATGTTTCCGGTTTATTAGGAAACAAATAATATTATTCATGTTATATACAAGTTATATTATTATTAATAATTAATGATGTTAACTGATTTAGAAAAAAACTCACACATAATAATATTAGAGTATATTTTTTTCCATCAAATAGATTGTTTCAATCTTTCACATGTATTCGTTTATTTATTTTTTTATTTGCAATATTAGTATTTCATTACTGAATAAATAAATAATAAATAGAAATAGAATTTAGTAGAGTATTAAAATATTATCATCTGCAAAGATAATGTAATTTTTCACTAAATAAGATAGTTAAAAAATTTAAATTTATAAATTCATATATTAATATTATACTGCAGTTGACAAAAAAATTTAGCGGATACCAATAGCGTGGTAACCGGACATATTAGTTTGAGTTCTTTTGATATTTCTAAAACTATAAGGTTGTGTAGAAAATGGACGTAGCAAGGAGAAATATACTAATTTGATTTCTTTTGAGATTTATAGAACTCTGTTTTTGCTTGAGGTCGTGGTTGCTTGTTGTTTCAAATTGAGCTTTCACTACTATAATGTAATAAACTTTATTTTTTGGTTGAGTGTTTAAAACGTCGCTGTTATCAAAGTAGTGTATGTTATGTTTATCAATACTATTAAAACAGGAGCGATATTTATCGACTGATTTTTGGACTATAAGAAAAAGTTGTTTCAGTCCAACTATATTAAAATATCTTCCCTACAATAACGATTACACTAAATTATTTATTGATGTCAAGTTGTCAACCACTTATTAATAAAATATCTTCCTTACAATAACGATTACACAGTTCAAATAAAACTATATACACTTTGATATTCGTGTAAAAACTATATCTACTCATCTTATCACCAAATCGATGGTATCGTCTCATGTTTCTTTTACACGAATCCATATTGTGTTTTTTTACCAGATACTGTATGTTCGCAACATTACTTATAAGCATACACCCATCGTATAAAATTATTTTAACATTGAATATATGGAAACAATATTCCATCAACCCAAAGCTTTGAATTCTTCATAATTGTTCAATGGCGCTTTGAATTCATCTGTATATTAGATCCTGCAGCCATCATAAATGATATTCTCAGCCAGTTTTCATTAAAACAGTGACTTTTGTTTATGAATATACGAGTTTTAGAAAATTATAACAATATATATAAACTAGATATGTGAAACAAATTCGAAACAGAGTTGAAATAATACAATTATTCTAAGTAAATACAATAGCTGAATCCATAACCACCTGTGATTTTGATAACAGGTATATGTTGAATCTCAACAGTTTAAACTGATCGCAATATAATCTTTTTTTCAGATATTAAATCCCAACGATATATTGCTTTTTTTTACAACAACTTCCGTTGGGAATAAGTGTTGTTTGAACTTATTTCTCAAACAATATAAATAACAAAAAAAAAACTAATATTGTCCTGTAAATAAATTCTGGTTTTCTCTAATACACGTTCTTCAAATTTTTTTAGTAGTAAAAAATTCATCAAAATATAATAGTTTTCAATTTTTTGCACGACTAAAAATTATATAAAAACTAATTTTATAAATATTACCAGTTTTCTATAGATTTTTAATGGGTCAACCATGATTACGGATCCAGATTGTATATGAAAACACTGAATATCTATTTTTAACATAAATAGGTAGATCAAAAATTAAAAATAGTATTTTGTACCAACTAACAATTTTATCAAAAAAAATTCTATCATTTCTACATATATTTAACTTAATTGTTATTACATTTATACGTTAGCCAAAAATTAAGGAACTAAATAACTAACTTATTTTTTAACCTCCTATTTTTTTTCTTACAACTAACTTATTTACTGTTAAATATATAATATTTAAATCTATTATTTTAACATTTTCAAAATAAGATATCTAAAAAGATATTCTCAAGTATCCTTTTCCAAGATTTTATTTTAATAATATATTTTAATATCTTTTTATTTAAGATATCAACATAAATCTCTTTTTACTATTTAGTTTTAAATAATAAAATTCGTAATTAATATAAAATAAAATTATTAACGAATATTAATTCTTTCATAACAGAATAAGAAATTATATTCTCATGATATTTATACTCATAATTAAATTAATACATCAACTAATAAATATAAACAAACTTAATTCATTTATTAAACATTTTATAAATCATAAAGCGAAAGAATAACACAAATTCATGAATTTTACCACATACTTCAACGTATTAAAATAAAATAGTAAATTAAAATATAAAAATAATAAATAACTACATATTTAAATTAGAATATTAAAAATAATTCAATATAGTATGATATGGGTTGAATGAAATATATTTCATTATATAATATTAAAGTAAATTTTGACCAATATAAAAATTAAAAATAAAATTTTACCATAACTTACAGTTTTAAAATATAAATAAAATTAATAAGGACGGGAGATATAAATGAATTATCTTAGTTTCACAAAATTATATTTATTAATTTTAATTTAATTATCTATAAATACAATTTTTAATAAAAATACATGTATGAAATTTCTAATTTTCAATAAATAAATTGTTGGAAAAAATTGATTATGTATATCCGAGTAGGGTAAGCACAAGTATAAATATATTACGTTGTTTCAAAAATAACTGAGAGGTTTATATATCTCTTGAACCAAAAAAAGAAAAATCATAACTGAATTGAAACCGAAATCCAAAAAGAAAAACAACCTAAAACCAAAAAACAAAAACCAAACATCATATTTAAAAATATTGGTGAACAAAAAGACTGGTTAAATAAATTTGTCAACAAAATATATATAAATATCTTATGTCTCAAAAAGAATCATCGAAATACAAACTTTTAAGATTGATAATAATCTCAGACATTCAACAAATCCGGAAGATCAATGTATAGGATGATGACAAAAAATAGAATCTTGCCCGCCCTTTGAAAGGGCGGGTCAAACTCTAGTAAGACATTAAAACAATACAATACATATAAGTAGTGCTGAGGGTATTAGTTGTAATTTGTCTAGTGTAGAAAGGATAATTTTAATTATAAGCTGAGAATGTTTCGAAGAACGACACATCAGTAAAATGGCAGAAATGTAATTAAATTACCCAAGTAAGATTATACTTTTAAAATTGCTTCTCTTTTAATAATAAGAGAATAGTAAGAGGTAACAACTGTGCAGACTTGTAAACTTTTAAACATTTAACACAATTCTGTGTTTAGTATTGGATTTTTGAACATGGCCTATAAGATCTTAATAGAATTGGGTACATGTTATCTTGTAACATAATGTCATAGTTTTGATATATTATATAATAGAATTGGGATAGATAAAATTTGTGAAGCCCAGTATACCTGTACCGACAAATTCTTTTGTCCATCTTTCTCCAATCTACAAATTGTTGGCAACAAAAAAAGTATCGTAATAAAAAAATCAATTTGTAAGAGAGATTTTAGGGTTCTATCGTGGCTAGTCTATCTCAGCCTTTTGATTTTTGTTATCTTCACCGTAAAGGTAAACACTTTCTCTTCCATGTCTTGAGCTAGATTTCCATATGCAGCACACTTAATTTCGAAGAACCTGTTATTTGAGTATAGTCAAGTATTTAGTATGTTCCTTTATAACTTTACAAAGTTAATAAAAAATGAGAACATATCCAATAATGATTTAAGAAAACTCCATTCTCTGTTCTTCAATTAGTTCAATATCTCTAACACCTACCAAAGGTCCGTAGAGGTCTTACCACAATTTACAAACATTGTAACATTAGTTTAAAATAAAATATATAAACAAAAGTCTAGTGAACAGACTTTGCTATTCGAATTATGTATAGTAATAGAGAAGACTGACTTAACATACTGATAGAGAACTTTGGTTGAACTAAACCACGTAGGATGTCAGAAAAGTTTGAAAAACAACAAAAGGCAACATCAAACGGCAATATGTGCTTCGTTCAAAACAACAGTCCACGTAGAATGTTAGGAAAGTAGCCGTAGCCTTTGGGTCTTTGTTTTTAGGTTGCAACGGTTATAAGTTTCTGGTAGTTTGTGCTTCTACATTCGACCACGATCTCAGAGAGCAAGCAATCCCTCAAATTCATTGCTGACAATCTAATTTCACCATGACAAGAAACGGATGAAACCATAGTTACATGCTTAATAATAAGATTTGTCAAACTGTCAGGTTTTTACGTTTAAACTATAAATGGTGATGTTTTTATAATTTATGAGGTTTTATCAGGTTCTTAATTAACAAAGTTTTTTTCATTAACAAACTAGATTATATAAGTTAACCAAGTTTATCGATTCAACTGTGTGTATAGATTAATTATGAAAACAATAGATAAAACTACATAGTCATATATAACAATAGATAAAACTACATACTCATCTATACTCATGTATAGATTAAAATTCAAAATAATATAATACTCAATACCAACTAACATTTTTATTCAAAAGTTAAATCTGCTATTCCAAAGCGTAGATCAAAATCTAGTATCCCATAAAAGTTCAAAGACAACTAATGTAGACAACTCTTAAAAATTGAAAACCAAATTAAAAACATGAGTCAAATTGATATAAGTAAACCGGAAGGTAATTGTTTTTGCTCCGATGGATTAAACCAACTGTTATATTAGAGATGTCAATGATCAAACGAAACAGCTGAAACAGATGGTGATATATTTAATTACACCTTCGGTGCTGGCTGGAAATCTATAATGCCTAGAACAACCATTCTATCACCATTGTAATGCAGCTTGTTGATATATGGTGTTTTATACATCATTGTATATATGTTTTCTAATTGGTTTTCAAGTCTTTATCGAGTCTTTCTAGTCCTTTTTGAGTCATTACAGGTTTAGAGTTGCACTGGATGGGATATGGACCAGTAGAAGCAAAAGAGGCAGAAAACAGTGCAGTTTGGTGATTTTCACGCAGAACACTCTGATGAGTGTTCCGACTGATTGTTCCGCGGCGGAGATTTTTAAGGAAACTACACTTATTTAGGGATTTGCCCTAATTACTTCTATTTTCTCTCCCAGCCGCCTGTGGCTTTGATATAAGTTATTTTTCTATTTTCCTATCATTCTACGCTAGTTTTTACACCAGAAACCAGACTTGAGCTTTTGGGGATTTGGGATTTACTACTTTGTAAAGGGAGAAGGCTTCATCTCTCTCACCATAGAGAAGATTATCCTGAACCCTATCTCTATTTCTTTTATTATTGCAGTGATGAATTATTCAGCTTTTATCTCTGTGTTTTCGTGCTTCATGGCTGAGTAGTCGCCTTGCTTAGTCTAGGGTGTTAGGGTGTTTAGATTAATGAGTTAAACACAAATAAGGTTCAATGTTTGATTGTCTCCATTCATGTCATGCTTACTGCCTGCATTAAACTAGCTATTTATTGTTTGAAACTAGGTTTAATCTAATCATCAAAAGTGCTTAGGTTGCTAGAAACAACATGAATGGGCAGCTTGTCCCTAACCAGCGAAAGTAGATGTTAGGACAATTTGTGAACTGATCGGATCTACTCTTAGTGTTCATCATCAGCTCTCAGACCAAGCGATAGCTTAGGCTTTGAGGCTGATCGATGAAAGGAGAAACACCACGACAGTGGGTTGATCTAGTATTGTATTCTGAGTTCTAGACCCGCGCTTAATAAAACCTTGAATAGATGTTTGGCTCATGATCGTTTGACACCCAATCCTTCACCCTAGGCTTAGCTCTTTAATAATCTGAAACTTTAAATCATCTTTTACTTGCTTGTTACGTTACCTCAAAACCTTCAAAACCCCCATATTGTTTTAGCTTAATATTGATCCTATAGAAATAAAGTGTAATAGTGGTCTCTGTGGATTCGATCCTAAAGTGCTACATCGACATACCATTCGATTGTGGTAGTGTGCACATTAGGTTAATTGGTGTGCGTGAACACGAATATCAATTTGGCGCCGTTGCCGGGGACCATTTTTTTTACCTTTATTTTTCGGTTATTTATTTAGTCTAAGACCTCTAACTTGTTCTTTTCTCTTTGTTGCAGGAGATCGCAAGGTTTAGAAAGAAAGAACAACAACAAACAAGGCCGACCAACACCACCATGGGTGATCACGGCCATCAGGATGATCTCACTGCAGCAATGGCACTGATGCAACAACAGATGCTTCAGATGCAGCAGACCATCCAAGCTCAGCAAGCAGCTGCTGAACAAGCTTCTCAACAGGCTGCTCTCGCGCAGCAGGAACAGGCGGCGCAGACTGTTCCAATCGGGCAGAGAAACCATCCGCGTAACCTTCCTACTACGCGCTCTGCCATTGTTCCTCCACTCTGTACCAATCTGGACTTCGAGATCAAGCCTTCTTTGATCGGTCTAGTGCAGAGTAAAGTGTTCTCTGGTCTCTCTACAGAAATTCCAATGGAGCATATTGAGAGATTCGAGAGAGTCTGCAACTTTTCACGCGCGAATGGTGTTCCACCAGACTACATCAAGTGCACGCTATTCCCATTCTCTCTTGATGGAAAAGCTGCACGGTGGCTGAATTCTCTCCCTACAGGTTCTCTCTCTTCATGGGAACAGGTCCGATCAGCGTTCCTGAGCTACTTCTACACTAAGGCGAGAACTGCATCATTGAGGAACAAGATCACCTCATTCAGACAGCTCCCTAATGAGCCATTTTGTGACGCATGGGAGCGTTTCAATGTCTATCGCAGAGAGTGCCCTCACCATGGATTTGATGATGATTACCTCCTGAGCATTTTCTATGATGGAGTACACTGGGAACACCGAAGTGCTATGAATTCTGCGAGCAATGGAGATTTCATGACTCAGACCACTGTTGGAGCATTTGAGCTGATTGAGAACATGGCTGCTAGTTCTGCCAATGAGAACAATGAAAGCGATCGTTCCAAGGTCGTGAACAGTGCTGAAACCCAGAAGATAGATGAGCTGACAGCCAAGATTGACTACCTACTGAAAAACAACCAAGGAAAAGTCTTCATGATGGATGGAGCTACTACTGGGCAGATTCAGAACAACCAGGCACAAGGATCTGGGTATCAGAACACCTTCCCTCAGAACTTCCAGGGTAAAACCTTCATCTTCAGTGAGGCAGAGAACAGGTTCGTCGCTCAGAATCAGAATTTGAACCAGCAACAGCCGCAGAACAACCAGCAGACTGCTCCAACGACTGTTCCGCCAGATGAGCTGAAAAATCTCAACTCTATGATGCAGCAGATGCTCCAGAGCCAGCAACTTCAGGTCAAGGCACTGAATCAGGTTACCACATACATCAACACCAGGATGGACAGCATGTTCACTGATCTGAATACAAAATATGATGCTGTGAACAGTCACATAAAGAGGATTGATGGTCAGCTTGCTCAAACCGCTGAAACTGTCAAGAGGCAGCAAGAAACCCTTCGTGGAAAGAGTGTGATGCACTGTAATGCAACAGAGCATAGGTGTGAGAAAGCTGTGGAAAAAGAAACAGAGCAGTTGTTCCCTGAAACTGTCTCAGGCGTAGAAAAGAGAACAGAACAACCTGCTAGCTGTGTGGTGATTGCTCCTGACGAACCTACTGAGATTCCACCAGTGCGAGTCTATGTTCCTAAGGTTCCCTATCCAACTCCACCACCACTGAAGGTATTGCCTAAGGTTGATGATCCTGGAAAGTTTGTTTTCCCATGTTCTATTGCTGGAGTAGAATTTAAGGATGCTCTTTGTGACTCTGGATCATGCGTGAATCTTGTCTCAAAGGCGATTGTAGACAAGCTGGGCATTGCTGATGTTGAGCCTTCTCAGGTGACTCTGGCGTTTGCAAACTCCTCCACAGAAATCCCTTATGGCACCATTCGTAACCTTCCTGTCCAAGTAGGGGATTGTGTGCTTCATGCTGAATTTCAGGTTGTTGAGATGAAAAAGAAACATGAGATGCCTTTGATTTTTGGAAGATCATTTATGGCTACAGTGGGAGCAATCGTCGACATGCCTAATAAGAGAGTCTCCTTCTCCAACATCAACAAGAAGATTTTCTATAAGGCCGTCCCGACCAGATCACAAATTCGACACGCCTCTAGCATCTCAATGGTTAGTGGAGAACAGCTAGAAAATTTTCTTAAGAAAGAGTTTGGTGATGAGAGTGAGATTGGACGAATCTTGGATGGAGATCCTCACGGTGATACCAAGAAACTCAGTGGGAATGCAATGGTGAAGGAAAAAGTCCAGAGGAAAAGGATCAAGGGTGATCCTACAATGACTTTGATACCTCACATGTGTGATGAAAAATCCATTGAGTATGAGGTAAAGTGCAAAGGTACCTCTAAACCTTTCTCTAAAGTCAGAGTTATCCTCACTGATGAGTTGAAAGAGAAAGGAGAAGCTGCTGTGAAAGGGTTGTTGAGCAGAGTTTTGAAGCTGAACATGTCTGATTGTGGAGCTTGTTTTGGAACAAGCACAGATGCTCAACCTGACTGATCTTTGTCACCAAGTCAAGCTAGTGACTTAAACCAAGCGCTTGGTGGGAGGCAACCCACTGGTATGTGTAAATATAACTTGGTTTTATTTTTGTTTTGCTTATTTTCGTTTTAGTTATTGAGTCTCAGGTCAAAAAGTAAAAAAATCCGAGATACTGTAGCGGAACATTCTGGCGCTTGTTCCACCCGACTGTTCCAGAAACGGAGCATATGTTCTCCAGAAGAGAGAGCGGCGGCTCCAGGTGAAAATCTGGTAACAGAACAAGTCTGGGGGAGCACGAGTTCCAGGTAAGTATCTCAAAAAAAAAAAAAAAAAAAAAAAAAAAAAAAAAAAAAAAAAAAATGTTTTTATTATTGTTTTCACCTTCTCTCTGATTTATTTTCACACCGAGACGTTGTGAAGTAAGTCTGGGGGAGGGTTTCATCGTTTACTAACTCGTTTCTTTCTTTTGTTTATCTTTTGAGTCATTTTTGAGTAAGTTTTTAAGATCGAGTCAGTCAAAACTTTGTGGGAATTAGGACCTTATTCTGTGTTGATCACTAACCACCTCGTGCTTTAGTTATCTTATTCAGTGACCTTAGCAGTGGCGAAAGACACACATGTGGACCTGGAACACCCTGACATATCTCACTTGATTCTCCAGAAGTTCTCAGCCGATCAGGTTACACTGGGTAGACTTAACTCCACTTAACTTGAACCTAATATTGACTGAAATTCTTCTTGTTATGGGCACTAGATCAGGGAAACGAGAACTACACTCAGGGCATCTTATCTTTTATATCCATCTTTTGTTGTTCCTGAGTGGCTAGCTCATCTTTAGCTAGTTCCCACCCTGTACCTTAGCCTTTATTCCACCTCCATGCATTTGTTTTTCAGTGTTATATGTGCAGATATGTGCAAAAAGGCTGGAGAGGAAAGGATCGACGCAGCCTCTTACTCGTTACTGCTGCAAGTGTCAATCAGACAGGGAGAACAAGCAGACTAAGGGAACAGTCACTCCCTAAGAAACATCTGCGCAAGAACAGGGGTGGAGAACCAGAATGGTGTGAATCAGAACCACCAGTGGCATCTGTATATCATATGTTACCTCCTTCTTCGTCACCCCACCATCTATTTATGTACTAGTATCAAAAAAAAAAAAAACAAAAAAACAAAAAAAGAAAAAAAAGAAAAAAAAAAGAAAAAAAAAAGAAAAAAAAAAAGAGAAAAAAAATATATATCTTGTTTTATTTAGTATTTGGTGATGGAGAAGGGGAAGGATTCAGGAAACATGAGCCACTGGGAAAGTCGAGCAGAAGAGTGGATATCAATATGAAGGGTTGAGGAACATACAGATGAGCAGAGCAGTCTGATGACTGATCCAGAGCAGTCGTTCCAGGGAGAGCAAAAACGAGTAGGGGCTGTGGACATCAATGGATCCGTCCTCTCTTGCAGTTTTGTGCGATATCCTGCATCCACCTCAAAAATTGGTAACCCCTAAACACTTGAAACTCCACCACTTAAACACTTAAATAGCCAGTTCCAAACCTAGACCGTCTACCCTGAATAGTGCCTGTGATGAGAAGCTCACGCAACTCTTAAATGAATGTAGGGAGTTCTGTCTCGATAGTGTTGCTTTTTCAGGTTTGAGATGTAGAGTATGGAGCCGATTTTTGAACAGCAGTCAGTGGGGTTCTGGTAAGGGTGTGCTGTCCTAGTTTACTGCTTGTATGGTTCAGAGATTCGTGGTTAAGGTATGGTTGCTGAGAATAGGAGAGTTCCCACACTTTCAAACCTTTCTTCCTGTTCTTGATACTTGGTCTTGTTCGAGGACAAACAAGGATCTAAGTCTGGGGGAATTGATATATGGTGTTTTATACATCATTGTATATATGTTTTCTAATTGGTTTTCAAGTCTTTATCGAGTCTTTCTAGTCCTTTTTGAGTCATTACAGGTTTAGAGTTGCACTGGATGGGATATGGACCAGTAGAAGCAAAAGAGGCAGAAAACAGTGCAGTTTGGTGATTTTCACGCAGAACACTCTGATGAGTGTTCCGACTGATTGTTCCGCGGCGGAGATTTTTAAGGAAACTACACTTATTTCGGGATTTGCCCTAATTACTTCTATTTTCTCTCCCAGCCGCCTGTGGCTTTGATATAAGTTATTTTTCTATTTTCCTATCATTCTACGCTAGTTTTTACACCAGAAACCAGACTTGAGCTTTTGGGGATTTGGGATTTGCTACTTTGTAAAGGGAGAAGGCTTCATCTCTCTCACCATAGAGAAGATTATCCTGAACCCTATCTCTATTTCTTTTATTATTGCAGTGATGAATTATTCAGCTTTTATCTCTGTGTTTTCGTGCTTCATGGCTGAGTAGTCGCCTTGCTTAGTCTAGGGTGTTAGGGTGTTTAGATTAATGAGTTAAACACAAATAAGGTTCAATGTTTGATTGTCTCCATTCATGTCATGCTTACTGCCTGCATTAAACTAGCTATTTATTGTTTGAAACTAGGTTTAATCTAATCATCAAAAGTGCTTAGGTTGCTAGAAACAACATGAATGGGCAGCTTGTCCCTAACCAGCGAAAGTAGATGTTAGGGCAATTTGTGAACTGATCGGATCTACTCTTAGTGTTCATCATCAGCTCTCAGACCAAGCGATAGCTTAGGCTTTGAGGCTGATCGATGAAAGGAGAAACACCACGACAGTGGGTTGATCTAGTATTGTATTCTGAGTTCTAGACCCGCGCTTAATAAAACCTTGAATAGATGTTTGGCTCATGATCGTTTGACACCCAATCCTTCACCCTAGGCTTAGCTCTTTAATAATCTGAAACTTTAAATCATCTTTTACTTGCTTGTTACGTTACCTCAAAACCTTCAAAACCCCCATATTGTTTTAGCTTAATATTGATCCTATAGAAATAAAGTGTAATAGTGGTCTCTGTGGATTCGATCCTAAAGTGCTACATCGACATACCATTCGATTGTGGTAGTGTGCACATTAGGTTAATTGGTGTGCGTGAACACGAATATCACTTGTACACCAAATATAAATTGCTGAAACAGTCAAAAATTGAATGTTGGAGCTCTGACGCATGATACCTTTTTAATAGTATAATGACTTTGAGCGGAACAATAAAACGAATTTTGTTTTTTTGTAGGTACAAAGATAGTTTGGTATGCACCGAATCAACGTTAGATCACAATGGTGTTGGTGTGATGAAATAAATAGAGAACCGAGTTGGTATATTCCAATAAATTAGCTGTTGTATCTCAGAACATAAAACAATCTTTAGTTGAAAATGGTGATCAGTCTGATCAAAGAAAGTGAGAACCGAGTGGCCTATAGCTGATAGTGGTGTTGGTCTGATCAAATAAAATAGAGAACTGAGTTGGTATGTTCCAACAAATTGTCGGTTTGTAAGAGTGATTGTAGAACGATAGGAAAAAATATTTTAATCATGTCGGACGAAATATTTACGCCAGTGGCATTTTATGTAAATTTTTTACTAATGGAAGGAGACTCAAATAACTTGACTGAAAGTGATTGTGAGCTAGACCTGTCATCAAAATGGCAGTCTTGTAAATAAAATATAAAACTAATATTCTTCTTTAATATTGCTTTCTTATTAAAAAGAAAGGAATAACCTTAACACTTGAAAGAGAACAAGACCGGACACTCTTCTTCTCTCCCTGCCACTCATCTTCTTCCCCAGGCTTTCAGACTTCTTGGCTCCGGTGACCGGCGCGTGGTGGCTCCTTTAGCACCACCGCCGGTCAGATCTACTATATTTTCTCTATATGTTTGTGTTGTTGCTTTAAATCGTGTTTCTTAGTGTGGAGATTTAAGTTCTGGTCGAAAGCTTTGATTTTTGGATTGAAGTGGAGAGTTTCAAATCGGAAGCCATGGCTGTCAATCTCGTCAGATCTACAGCATACGGCAGTGGTTTTGTGGTTACCAGCTGTTTTGATTAAGAACGTGTCAATTAGGGTTTGGTTAGCTTTGCCGTAGCGGTGGATGCGTAGATGGCACATTGTGAGCTTTTACAGAGTCTGATGGTGAGTTTGAGTTGGATCTGGAAGGAAGCAAAGGAGAAGAGGCGCGTAGAAGGCGCGTGGCATCCTCTCTTCATAGTCCGATGGCGAGTTTAGTTGGTTTTGAAGGGGGGCGGTGAAGCAGTGGAGCATTGGAGGCACAATCTACAGCAACGGTTATACAAATCTATCGGGCCGGTTTCGTTCTCTCTATGGCTAGATTTTAAGTCTCATCTAAGGTGTTTAGCTTCTTGTCTCTGTTAAGTGTGCTTGTTAGTTCAAGTGTTTAGTATTGTGCTTTTGTCTCCAAGTTTGTCTCTTGGCAAACGTTGGCTTATGTTTCCGGGGTTGTATCTTTTAACCGCCGGCTTTGGTTTTCTGGTGTCGTTCTATACGACAACCAGTTTCAGTGTAACATGCCTTGTGCCAGTTGAAAATCAATATAACAACAGATGACAAAAAAAAACTTTAACACTTAAATAGTCTACATTTAACAAAATAAAATATTTATCAAAAATATCATCAAATTAGCGTTTCACTCTGGTTCAAATCCAACTTATGTGTAACTTGAATTAGCTTTAAACATCAAAACACTGGGCTATGCCCGTTTTTCTCTCATGCATTTCAAAAGAAGAATATTCAAAAAGAAGTTATCATATCATTTTCGACGCGTAAATGTGTGTATGACGCAACATCTAGTGAAAAGTTTAGCTGGTTCTTCGTAGATCTATGCTAACAAATATTGTCCAAACATCCCACTTTTTAATCTATATTATTATTTGAGAAATGATTTGGTTTATGTGTCGGCTTCTCCATATTTTTTGTTTTTTCGTTTATTTGTCAATATTCATTTATTATGTTTTAATTGTTTTATTTTAAAATTTATCTGTTATATTTTTAAATATTTAAATTGGTTATTATCAAAGATTAAGACATCTATATGTTATTAGGCCATTCAAACTTATCACTTTCACCAAAAGCATAGATACGTTAGGTTATTTGAACTAATCTGTTTGACATTATATCGACAATACACGTTAGGTTATTAAAACATTACACCGACAATATTTAAGCTTATTTTAGATAATTTTATCTGTTATATTTTTAAATATTTAAATTGGTGATTGTCAAAGATTAAGACATCTATATGTTATTAGGCCATTCAAACTTATCAGTTTCACCAAAAGCATAGATACGTTAAGTTATTTGAACTAATCTGTTTGACATTATATCGATAATACACGTTAGGTTATTAAAACATTACACCGACAATATTTAAGCTTATTTGAGATAATTTTGCTTATTTGTCATATTTTTCATGATATTAAGATTAATCAATGTTTTTCATAAATATTTTTCACATATTTAATATTTCAAAACATGATAGTTACAATTTTTCACTATACCAATATTTAATATTATCTTTTTTATTCATAAAAATTTTGATATAATTAGTGAATAGCTCATTATGTGACTAATTACAAATTAATATTAGAAAATTATCTTGAAAAAATAATAAAAATGTGTTTGAAAAAAGAAAAGATAATCCCATATATTTATCTTGTGTTTATCTACATATTTCTTTTTTTTTTAATTTTATATACGCATATAATAATTAAGCTGAAAATTAATATTTATTTATTTTATGTTAAAATGTTTTATAAGAATAATATTTAAAATATTTTAAAATATCTGCTCCAAAAGAGAATATTTTCAAAATATTAATTTTTATTTACAACATGTACCTTATATTATAAAATTAATTATGTTTAATTTTAATTTCTTTCAAAAGTTTCACAGAGTTATGACTTTGTTTTAATTAAAAAATTAGAATACTATTATATAAAGAAAAGCGTGATTCTATATTTTTAATAAAATATTGTCCAAAATATTTTTTTAGTTATAATTATTAAATCTTGAAAGTTAAAGACCACTTGAAAATTAAAAAAAAAATATGATTTACAATAAAGTAATATTATTTTATAGAAAGTAGCAATTTCTATTTTAGAGTAAAAATATAGATTGATTATAGCTTATTTTTCTCTATTATAGCATTTAAAAATTAAAACAACAATAGATATGAAATGTTTTTATCTTATACATTACATAATAATGTTATGTTTGTTAATATAGTCTGTTTGCGTGTTTATTCAGTTATTAAAGGAGGTATTTTAAAATATAATTATAATCAATATTTTAATTAATAATGATTCATATCTTAACTAATAAAGTTGGCTTTTTTCTCTCCTTGGGGGAAAAATCGCCACATGTCCCTTATTAAAACGCAGTGTTTAATTTATTTCACGATTGGGCTTCGTATCAGATGATATCAGATGGGCTTCATTGTTTTAATTACTAAGAGTTACGGATGGCTTCGAATTCTTTAATAACAGGCTCTTATATTAAACTTACCTTTCATCGTCTCTTCCGCTTTGCATCTTACCGACAAAAGTTTCAGAAGCAGTTTCGGTGATTATCGATTGCATTTTATTGACTTTACTTGGGTCCCTATATTTGACTACCTGTATACTTTTCACAGCCCCAAACGTTTAAGCAAACACATGCCCACAATCAGCAGCGTCACCGTTCTTGCTCCCTCCTAATTCCACTTGCCACCTCAACATAATCCTAAATCTGAGATTATAGAAGGTCAATCGGCCTTCGTTACATATCCGGCTGCAGTATTAATCCATATATATATATATACCAAAGACAACACCATCTACCTACCCATCTGCACAATCATTTTATTTCATTTCACGTGCACTATTCTCTCTTAAAATCATTTCATCGGTTATTTTATTTTCATTCACCGGCTTCTCATTTTTAAACGCCATGTGACAGTCTAAAAGCTTTTGGCAATTTGAAAATATTAAACCAATGAACTGTGTTTCGTTTTTTTTTGCAAGAGATCCGACTAGCAAAACGGAATGCCCATGAAACTCCTTCGGCAGACCTCCTCCATGAAACTAAGCTGGATCATTTACGTCCTTCTTCCTGCCGTAGAATTACCGAGGTAGATGACATCGGTGACAGAAAGAAGTATTAAGGTACAATTTATAATTGAATGGATGGCACACTTGCCACCGTGGCCGAATACTGCATGTGGCGAATTGATTAAAGACTTGACGCATTGACCAGCCTTAAACAAAATCCCAATCATTTGCTAGAAATTATGAAGTTTTCTAGGTGAAATTAGAAAGTGTGTTTTCTTATCTTTAGTTACCTTTTAAATTAGTTGATTTGGTTAATTTACTTTTGTTTTTGATGTAATGAATGATATAATCTTTTTTTTTGTTATCAAACGTAAACAGACTCATATGAATGATATAATCTTTTTAAAATTTAGATTGCGAAAAGTACTTACAGAATGTGTATAAAGCAAAGATTTATTGATTCGAAAAATGGTACCTTCGAATAAAGTTTGATTTGATTATTTGGAAGCATAAAGTGTTAAGTTCATGGCGAGGGAGTCTTATGCTGCAAGGGCTAAATCATCCTAATGTTTTAAAGATTTAAAGGGTTAGTCACATCCAGATTTTCGAGTAGTCTCTACATGTTTTTGAGTCTATGGAGCATGATATACCTGGCCTTCATGCAAATCAAGTATTACTACGTCGTCTTATAGAAGATAAGATATGAATAATTACAGGGGAAGTGTGTGATTTCCAACGATGTGATGTTTGATTTTCTGATTTTCGCTCTGGTCTTTATCTTTATGTTTTTTTTTAACTTTTCTTTGTTTTTATGTTTCATTTTCTTCTCGAGGCTATTGTTTTTTAGTCACAGATGGTTATGTTTTCGTCAACTTAGTTTTGTATTATATATGATTACGAACATTGGAACATGTTGAATAGCATGATTTATTTTGTGACAAAAATAGTTGCATGATTTACGTCATTATAGATATAACTCCTTACAATCCCTACATTGTGCAACTGCTAGAAGTATCATATTTATTAGTTTCTAAAATATAATTTTTAAAAATATTTAAAATAACATGAGAATAATTTTGTTATTAAATAGTGTTCAACAAACACTATAATAATTAACAAAACATAATCAGTAAAAGACTAAAGATTACTTATAATTTCATTCAAAGTATAATTATGAACTGAAACAAACCTGTTTATTATCTTTTAGTTCATAATATTGTTTTCTATTTAGAATATAAGTTTTTTAAAAAACTTCATAAAATTTATAAATATTTTTCAGTTTCAATATGTTTTAAAAAGCTATTTATAAAATTATACACCCCGCCCGTAGGGCGGGCAAACCACTAGTAATATGTAAAGTTGGGTCGGTTTAACATTATTATGTGTTTGATTTATTTTGAGATTTTGATAACTTCAAAATTTTGGCTTGAAAACATCAATTTTTATTAACAGTTATGTATTTACTTATTTAATTACATAAATGTTTTTAAATTAATATAGTAAAAATGATTAAAGATAACAATTTATGTAAAATAAGTATTTTTTGATATTTTAACTAATAGTATATATACTGATAAATATTTATAAACAAATTATGCCCGCAAATGCGGGCAAAATACCTAGTCATATATTAAAAAGAACAGAAAATTTCATGTCATTATATAGAACACTGATACATTCACTCTCCACAAAACACAATTTCTTCTGCAACCAAAAAAAAAGAAAGAAAACAAGTATGAAACACAAGCAAAAGATTAAATATTTTTCTCTCTCTCTCTCTCTCTATCTGTGAGGAAGTTTCACGAACTAGAGCATGGCAAGCTGCTGGATATCATAAGGGTGAGCATCAGATGGAGATTGTCTCCTAAAAGACCGACTACCGATCACGATATTCGCCGCTTCTCCTGGATGAAACGCGTCCCAGAACACAAACTCATCTCTGTTCAGACATGGAGCTTGACCGGGAAGACAAGTAATCTGTCCATTGTTCCTCCCAACTCCACAGCAACCCGCGTTTGTCACCCTAAACCCTGAAAACGTTAAATGTAATTAATCAAGAAATGTCTCATTTTAAAAAAAAAATTCATTCATGTGATGGTTAAGAGGTGAGTTCTTACCATAGCGAGAAGGATTAGCTACCATGTCTTGGAAGATACCATAAGCATTGATGTAAGTGAACTTAGCATCTGGTGTGTTTTGGTTGAAGTGATCCACCAGAGACACAAGTTTGCTGTTGAAGATCCTGTTTGCGGAGTTGATCCTTTCGTCACAAGTAGTCCCGTCTCTGCTGTTCTGCGCCAGCTCGTTAGGGCTACATCCTATTGCACCGATACCAATTAGCGCAAACTTCCTCGCTCCATTGCTATACAATATCTACTCCCAACCAATTAAAAAACAGAGTAAACAGAGTATATAGAAACATTAGACACAAAAGAGAGGATATGGAAACAGAGTATATATAGAAACATTAGACACAAAAAGAGTCTATGGAAACAGAGGATATAGTACAAGTAAGTGAACGAACCCTGAGTTGCTCTGTGTAGCGGTTGATTAGATCGTTGGCAAAGGAGTCTGGAGAGTACTGATTCCCGGTGGAGTAATAGAGAGGCATAAAGTAGTTATTGAGATAGTCGTTACTTCCCAAGCCGATCGAGTAGATGCATTTACTTAGGTAATTAGCAGCTTCATTCTCGTCTCCGAGTATGTTCACCACTTGTGACACTGTGTTCACGTGATTAGCTACTTGCCCTGCAAACGTTATTCTAGCTCCCTGATACCAAAAATGGAAATAGACTTATGTTTCATACAATCATACTTAAGAAACTTAACCCTAAATGAAATGTGGTTCTGTTTTAAAAAAGACTTACCAACTGACGACCGGTTTCTTCTCGAACACCAGCAGCTGCAGAAGCGTAGTTTACACCTCGTAGGATGTCTTCTCCGCTTGCTTGAGAATATGGTGTAATGTAGTCATCGAAACCAAGAAGCTCGGCTTTTTTTATTTCACACCAAAAGAAAACATAATATGTTATTTGTTTTGTTTGTTTGTTTGTTTGTTAAGTTACATGTTTTTGGACAAAAAAATAACAGAACAAGGGTGTTTATAGTAAGATTACTGATGACATCGACGGTTGTTTTTCCATTACAGAACCTTCCGGTTGGACCAAACTGGAAGTCGATGCCGTAAGGGAAGTAATCAGCTCTTGCAAAGGACTGAAGCTGATTGTTGTTTCCACTGTCAACCAAAGAATCACCAAATATGAAGTAGCATGGTGCTATAGGGTCACCTATAGCCTTGTTCAAGACCATAGCTACCATCATCATAATCATTACACAAACTCTAGCCATCTCTCTGGAAAAACCTTATCCGGTAGAGAGAGAGATAAGGTGTGAAGAAGAGGAGAGAGACTGGTTTGAGAACGTGAAGAATGTAAATGGGTGTATATAATAGAGGTCAGAAGAATATGGAGGGAATGACAAAAGAACAAAAAAATATTTTGAGCTTTTGAGTTTTGATGGTTGAAGAAGCATTTAATGTCACGCGGTGATAATGTTTTTGTAGATATGTAAATTAACTGTATAAGTGTGGATCTGGAGACATAAAGAGTGAAGCAGAGTGATTAATACTCTGTTTCTTTCAGTACTCAGGCTCAACTTGCATGTAATGTGATAGTTCAGTTATCATAGTTTACCAGAAATAGTTAAGAACTTTATCTTAAAATGGAACTATATGTTTTGATCATGATTGTATTATCTGAAATAGTTACTCTTTTGTTTAGCTTGTTTTGCTATGGAATGCAAATTGTAATAAAATCATGCGATCTGAGTGAAGGCCACTTGCATAATCTTGATCATGTGTCCTGTGTCCTGGGATTGTGGCTATCTAACGGTTAAAACGCACCATTGGTTGGGTTTGAGGGTGAGGTAGGGATGTATGTATTAATGGAGGTAGATGGAAGAAACATTAAATGGGAAGAGGAAGAGACACTATGTCATGACGATGATCATCATGACTTATATAATGTGGTAGTTGAAATTCATAAAGACTTTGTCTTTGTTCATGTTTCTTGTTCTTTAGTGATAAAGTAAAAATAATCTCCCTTTGGGCCCAAATTGTAAAGCATTTGTCCAGACAGGTTCAACCTTACTGTACTTAGTAGCCACCAAAAGAATTAGTGAAGACGAAATTAGAATAGGGTTGGTAAATAATGAAGATAGAGTGGAGCATTTAAAGAACGATAAATGAAATTGTTGTTATAATGTGACTTTGAGGTTTTGAAGTCAGTGATTCATAAATTTGAAGCATGATCTTGTGGGGTTTTGTGACAGGGCAAGTTAGTTAAGCAGCCACTCTGGATTCTCTACCAAAATTTAAGAAACCATTCAAGAAAAGAAAAAAAAAAACAGAAGAAATGATGATATCTACACCAAACCACATGCGAGGATTTATGAACACTATAAAGCAGGACTGGTCATTTAACACTGACAATTCATTTGTTTTATCAAGAAAGAGGATAAGTTTATTAATGCAGATTCTTTCTAGCATCTTCTTGATAAATGAATAGTTTTGAAATTACAATCAAGAGACGTATTTGGGGAAATTTACATAGATATATAATGAATATCTATTAACTCTAACCCTTTCATCTAGTGAAGTACATGTATTTGAGGTCATGGTGATTGGTGAGCATACACTATCATCCTAGCGAACAAGTGTCCAGGGATTGATCGTGTATGCGTGTGCAGAACCATGTTCTATACCTCATCAGCTATTTCATCCATATAAAACGCCAATAAGAGGGTATCATAAGTCCCATTTTAGCACATTGGCCTTTTCTTAACATCCACTTAGCCACCTCATTTTTTCCACTAGACCAATCCACACGTAACTGTCTAGTGACTCAGAAATTTTTTTAGTGGGGTCAAATTTTAATAAAATTTTAAAATCTAAGATATATTTATACTTATTCATGTTTTTACTTACAAATATTTATCAAATAGTTTCTGTTTATTAAAAATGATGATTTATGCATTGATTATGTTTTTGTTTCAGGGTTTTGATTTTCTTTGTGGAGTCATCTATATTTTTTTAATGAGTTACAAAATAATTTTAATAGATAAAATACATAATTTTAAAAAATAAGTGGGGTCAGCTGACCCTACTCCACTGCACTACATCTGCCCCTAACACAATCGATAGCAACACTTGCACTTGAGGCATAGGAACTAGGAAGTCATGCTGCTTACTTGGATCACACGGTTCCACTAGTTTCCCTTCCTTAATATTTGCAAAACCTTAGCTGCAGCAATAATGGGAAAATTCAACCTCCCAAACTACCCATTTAATTCAAAGCTCCATAAACAGCCTCTTTTTTTTTCATTTGGGAGTCCAGAGAGCTGCCATTTGAGAGTTGTAAATCATCATGACAATGCTTTTATTAACCGTTCTATGATGTACTTTCTTCCCCCACTTTCTTTATGTCCTTTCTGGATTTAAATAAAAACTAGTATTACCCCTGTGCGCACCCCTGTGCTGCGCACAGGTTAGTTTATTTGCTTAAAATTATTTGATCATTATCATAATTTACAATCAGAATAATTTTATTTAAAAATATTATATAAACAGTGGCACATAAATAGTAGATGTTCCTGCACTGAAACAGCGAAGAGATAAAAAAATATCATTAAAAATGGATACATGTTTGCAAAACTTTTTAAAATACCAAAATATAGAATACAGTTAAAAATACTTTATTTGATCCATTATTTTTTTGTGATGATTTTATAACAACAGATACTTAATATAATTTGTGTAAATTTAAGTTGATGAATCTAATAAATTTTTTTTGGAAACACTATGAATCTAATAAATTTGCTACTTTATTTTCACAGTTGAAAATAACTGCTGCAGTTATATTTTATGTTAATTTACCGGACATCTTTTTGTAAAAGCATACAGTTAAAAATTAACCCACATTATTTATTTTGATAGTTTGTTAACTTTTTAAGATTAAATTTTACAATTTTAGTTTGATTTTTATTAGATTATAATGAATCTAGCAGTAATTAAGTAAAGTAAACTTATCTTTGGATTCAGGGAAGCAAGCTTCGTGATACATCCAACAATAATTTCAGGGTCGAACTCAATTGCTGTGAATGCTGAAAAATAATTGATTCAACAAAGGAAATTTATCAACAAATCAAAAAAAAAAGAAGTAGAGAGTGAAAAACATGCAAAGCTTCTTTGTCAGTTAAAAACTTAATGCTCCCTTTAGTCTCTTTTCACGAGAATAAGTTTGATTGTGCTCCATCAATATCTCCAAACCGTGACGTACACTTCCTGTAAATCAATTGCTATAGGAAGTTTATAAGTTATATACTGCAGTGATCTAAATTTGAATCTCTTCAAACATACCATACCAGCATATTTCTTCCCACAATTCCACTGCACTGATCTAAAATCTTGTCGATTGATATTTATTCAGATAATGAATAAATTAAGTTTTACATTGGTACAGAGAAAAAGATAGAAGACAGGAGAATTCGTCGATTTCAAAACTGAGATTTAAGAGAGAAAATCTCTTGCTTTGATACAGGCGATTGAAAGAAAAAGAAAAAAAAAACAAAGAGTAAATTAGTAGATCAATACCATATAGAAAAAGAAAACAGTTTGAAAAATCGTGGTCAGATGATTTTGAACGTGAATGCAATATCTTTAGAAAGTTTAGGATATATGTGCTGAAATTAAGGAATAGAAAAAACTTTTTAAAATCAATTGTTTTTTTTGTTTTTTAATATTCTGTATTTTCCATATGTTAAATTTTGATTTGCCAAGTGACTTGTGTTTTAGTATATAAAAGATTACATTATTGTGACGTGTTGTGTTTCATTTCAAACGAATCAAAGTTTTAAAGCCAAAGAGACACTAAAATAGAGAGCAACAGTAACTACAAATACATTTTTTTGCCTTTGCCCTAATGCAGAAACAAAACCTATTCGCCTTCAGACAACTTGGTTGGAAGTTGGAAGTTCAAGCAATGAAAAGCATAGAAACTTCAGAGATTTCTGCAATTAAAAGAAGTAGAAGAAAACAATCTGAAATATAAATACTTTTAATATATTTTTCTTGAAATATTTGATTCAAGAACTGATGGAGAAGATCAATGGAACTCACTGAACGGGCAATCTCACGAGATTCAGACACAAGTTACTGAGCGTCATTACTGTTCTTATGGTAGATTTTTTTTTTTTTAAAGGAACGGTGCAAATCGATTTGGGGTTCACATATTTGAATCTTCTATAGATTATTTGAAAAATGATTTTGCCACATGTCATCTCAACAATTATTCACACAAAAATAGTATGACATAGCTACTAATATTGATGACATGATTTATAGCTTAATATGACGAGTACAATTATATTTAATGTTGATTTATATTTTCGTAATTTTTTTAAAATATAGTAATAACCCATATATTACATTTAATGTCGATTTTTATTTTTGAAAAAAATTAGAATATAGTAATAACCCATAAACCATCATTAAAATAAATATATTCAAATATGACATTAAAAATTTTGAAATATCATTTAATTATATATATTTTAAATTATACAATTTTATTACTAAAATTTTGAAAAATGTACACAATTTTTTATAAAAAAATATTTAAACGTAAAATAATTAGTTTTTTATATATCTAAACTTTTTATAAATATTCTTTAATTTTAATTTTTGATAATTATGCAATTTTTTTAAAAAAATATTTAATACATTAAAAAATAAATTGATACAAAATCTATATAAGATTATAGTTTTAAATATATACAATCAAATTCTTAATATAATTTAAAACAAACAAAATTATTTTTATCTTAATTTTTATGTTTATATAAATCACATTTATATTAAAATATTGATAAGAAAAAGAAAATTTACTATGTTAATAAAATTTATTTTTAAATTATCTATTTTAGTAATAAAAGTTACAAAAAATCATTTAATTATATATGTTAAATTATACAATTCTATTACTAAAAGTTTCAAAAATGTACACAATATTTTATAAAAATTATAAAAATTTAAACGTAAAATAATTAGTTTCTTCTAATCTAAACATTTTACAAATATCTTTAATTTTAATTTTTTATACATTTTTTTAAAAAAATATTTAATATATTTTAAAAAAATAAATTGATAAAAAAATCTATAAGATTATAGTTTTAACTATATACAAGCATATTCTTAATACAATTTAAAACAAACAAAGTTATTTTTATCTTAATTTTTATATTTATATAAATCAAATTTCTATTAAAATATTGGTAAGAAAAAGAAAATTTACTATGTTATTAAAATTTTATTTTTAAATATAATTTATATTATATGTTAGAAATTGTTTTTACTGCAGGAAAACACCTAGTTCAAGTGATGATTGATGATCAGAGAGAAAGACGATGCAAATCGGTTTATTTTATCACTAACCCGACAATAACCGAAGCAATTTTGGTTAAAATTTTAAGTCAACCTGATGATTAGAATGTATATATTGGGGCTTTAAATCAAAGATGAGCCTCATTTGAAAGAGAAACAGATTATTGAGAATTGCCATACTTCTCATACACTTTTGTTGAATATTATATAAATAAGTAATAATTACAAATTTGAATCCGACAAAATAACCGCTTAAACCCATCCCCAACTAGACCTCCTTACACAAACCTCACCCGACACAGTTCGCTAGTCGGGTTTGTGTTTTTATGGAACCGTTCACCGTTTTCAACCGTAATAGGCGTATCCCGAGAAAGTGGAATTAACCCGGTTTTATCCAAATTGTCGGAGCCTTCCCGAGACTATGAGACTGCTGCCATCTTAGTTACCTTCCTGCCGGATTAGTTGGATCCCGGTGACTTCATCATCCTCATAATTGACACGTTCACTGAAGTACATAATCAACCAGAATAACGGGGAAGCAAATAATACTGCCATAACCTATAGACAGCGACGACAGCAAATCTCTATAAAACAAACCTGGCTGCTTTGAAAACCGTTACTGAACCAAGACCTTCTAAACTTGCACAAAGAACGGAAATAATCTACTTGGATGACCAATCAGCCTGCCAAACACTAGGATGATCATTCCCGAATCAGGACTCCAAGCCGCACACGGAACCGAGAGACTCAAACAGAGCTTCAGCACGACACCCTGATCCAAAACAGAGAACATGTTCCAGTCTTTATGCGCTTCTAAGCTACACTCAGCTGGAGAACAGAGTAGCTCAACCCACTAGCGAGATGAGGAGCAAACTTGCTCAGAAAACCATGAGTCCGAACCAACAAACGAAGGGAAGCCGTAGTGAACTCGGAGGTAGCAGCCATACACGACAGCTTTCAGAACAATATCGAAGCTTCAGACGCTGGAACTGCAGAGAGACGACAATCACACAGCTGTTGTGACCCTGAGAATGAACCGACGGAGAAAACCGTTGCCTTCAGTGAGCAAAACGGTGGACTACTTTGAACACGTGACCCACGCGCCTCTGGAAAGAAAACTCTTTAACCCCACTTCACATTGAAGACTCTCCTTCGCAAGAATATACAATCAAGACCAGATGAGAGAGCAACTAAGACCCACGCGCCATCAAAACCGAAAAAAATTGACAGATCTACAAGGTAAAAACAAGATCTGTGAAGCCTTCACTGAATACTACAGAACAGAGACCACCGCCGCAAATCTAAACCTACCCGGAACACGGCGAGTCTCCTTCCATAGCACCAGTATATCGTCGACGACTCGAGAGTAAGCACCTCAGAACAAAAAACAAACGAGACAAGGAGAAGAGAGAGCCTCCGGCGTTGGAGCCAGCGTGAGCAGCGGACGAACCGGAGCCTCCAAACACCGGAGCAAGACACAATTTTTGTTTTTAGATCTAAGAGTTTGAAGAGAAAGAAGAGAGAGAAGAGAGAAAAAAAGAGGTGGCCTAATTTACTTCTATATCCTTGATTAATTATTTAGTAGATCAGGTTGTTTAAACTATATAAAAAGTATCAAAAATAAAATATTTTTATTTTATTGAAAAAAATCACACTTTTTGGCGTTTCTGTTGCTTTGGGTTCTTTGATGTCTTCCTTCTCCATTGTCAGATTTTTGGTTTTGTGGACTTATATTAGCGAGTATAAAACCACTCTTGTTAACTCCAGAAATTGTCAAGTCTCAGCTAGTGTGAGACTTACAAAATTAATTATGCCAAAAATAACGGTTAATGTTGTTAGTAAAGTTGTAGATTTCGAAAATGGTGGAGCATATTTCGCAATTGAGTTGAATGCTGGTCAAGAAATGAGTTTTGCGCACACAGAGAAGGCCCCTAGTTAATAAGGAAGTGACCAAGAATTGGCTGGCAAACAAGTCTTGAACAGACCCTTTGTCTGTTGAATCTCTCTTTCTTGATGGTGTAGATTATATAGGGAGTTATGATCTAGTATTTTTGTAGTATTTTTAGTAACCCAAAGCAAGTCTTACACCAAAAAAAAAAAACAAAGCAAGTTGGTTTAACCCACTAATTAAATGATTAGACTGTGTATCTACATAATAATATGCATCACTCTTCCTCTTCTTTTTTTGGTCAAAGTACCATGACTTTAATAACTTCTTTTGCATATGATACATAACAAATTATATTTGAATCATCTATTACTTTTACTTGAATTGGTCATTCAAAATTTTAGTTCTACAGTATTAGATTTCACTTTTAAGAGTATGTGATCTATGTATGGTGCAGTGTGTGTGGTCCTACGGGTTACACTAGATGCCATCTTTGAAGAAGCTTATCAGATTATTGTGGTACAATTTCATATGGTTCATTTTTGTGATTTGTATCGCCATTCTATCTCTTATGTTATTGTTTATTTGGCTGTCAATAGCTTCTTTGTATCTTCCTTTGTTGGAGTGTATAAACATATATTTTTTTTTTGTATAAACGTATTTTTAAGATTAATGCAAGTTTGGTTTGATCAGAAAAAAAAAAGAATATGTGATCTGTGATATTTATTGCACTGATTTGAACGAGTTTAGGTGTTTCTTTTTAGTACATGATGACTATCGTCTAAATCTGTGAATCTGAAACTAGGCGGTTGATTATACCATTAAAAATGTAGATAATCTCATATTTTTGATCAACAATGTAGATCATCTCTATCAAAAAAGGTTAGACCTAGTATAGGAAGATGCACCGGATTCCATGCATATACACTTACAGTAGAACCTCTATAAATTAATAATCTATAAATTAATAATCTCTATAAATTAATAAATTTTACCGGTCCCAAGTTGGGCCGATGTTAAATATAACACAAATCGATAAAATAATAAGATAATAATATTTTTCAAACTTCTATGTAAATATTAGTCCCCTTAAAATCATAAATTAATAATCTATCTATATATAATTTTTATATAAGTATAAGCTAAATATTATATTGTTGGTTTTATATTCACAATGAAATTTCTTTATTTTTCTTAATATTTCAATACATTTTGATAATATCTAGTAAAATTATACCGAAAACTACTTAACAATTCTATGAAACATAAAACTATACAAAAAATAAGATAATAAAAAAATATGGAAGTCAAATTTCTAAATTTAAATAATGTACATAGGATAAAATAAAAAAATATATTTTTTTATAAATAAAAGTTTTCAAAAATAGAAAAAATCTAAATAAGGAAACTTTTGTAAATTAATATCTCTATAAATTAATAAAATTTGAAAGTCCCAACATTATTAATTTATAGAGATTTTACTGTATTTGAAATTAATTAAGGGATGTGATTATACTAGCACTTATGCACTGAGTCCCATAAAAATTCTAGCCAAGAAATATCACAAGTTTGTTTTGCTAAACAGTAATAGCACAATTTTAAATAACAAAACTTATAGATGGAAATGATAGCATAATAATTTAGTCTGTAATGATAATACATATACTAGATTTTGACCCACCCTTAAAAAAAGCGGGTATATATTTTGTTGAAAAATTATTTTGCGTAATAAAAATTATTATTTTTGATAAATTTTATATTTTAAATTTTTATGAAATTTCTCTTAAATTTACTTCTATGACTTCTTCTTTTTTAAATATGACTAAATTTTTGAAGACTCTAAATAATTCTAACATGTTACAGTATAACCTCTATAAATTAATAATCTATAAATTAATATCTCTATAAATTAATACAATTTCATAGTCCTAAATTGAGTTTTTGGTTCAATTACTATCTCGATAAATTAATAATCTCTATAAATTAATAAAAAATTACAGTCCCAACATTATTAATTTATAGAGGTTTCACTGTATATGAATTTGTTTATTTAACTCAAAGTTAAGCTTATTTTACACTGGTTCTTTTTAATTCAAATAAAATATTTTATATCTTCAACACTCTCTGTATTGAAAAATTCATTTGTGCATTTCAAAAGAAATTCTATAATTTTATATTTTTATTTTTTATTTTAAATGAAATTATTTTTAAGAAGTTGAGATAATACATACCCATATTATAATTTTATCGATTTAATCATTTGTTATTTCAACTTGATTTTATTTTGAGGTTTCATTTAATAAATGCTTTCAAATATTTAATAATGTGAAAGATCTTATAAATAATCACATATATTATATTCTTAAAATTTAATGTGAAATATAAAAACCATAATTTAAGTTGGTATATGAAATTGTTCTTCTTGCTGTATTTTTCTTATATTTATTAAAAACATTTTTTAATAATGGGTATTGGAAAATATTTTTGTAAAAAATAAATTTTTGAATATATGCATATGTTAAATCAATTTTTGATTTAAATCAAGTTTAAATTATTATTTTGATTTTAAATATTTATATAAATTTTTAAATTTTATTTTATGATTATTTTAGACAAAAAATTATTTTAGGTAATTAAATTAGTCCATTTTTGTATATGTTAAAACTGATCCAAGTAGATAATTTTTATAATATAATGTATTTCCAATTTTTATTAATAACATAAGTGATAAGCCATTATTTTTTTCTTCTTGACATACTTCTCTCGATGTTTCAATTTTTTTCATTAGTTTTCTATGAATTATTATTAATTTTCTGGTTTTTTTTTCAAATTTGAACTCTTAAAGTTTTTTTTATATTTGACTAATCTAAATAAGGTAATAATAATGTATTTAAAACTTTTTATATAATATAGAAGTCTCTATAATATACTATTTATATTTCAGTTTGTGTTTTTATTTTCACCATAAGAAATTGTAAATAAAAAGAATTATAAATATAATGGCAGAATTGTAAATAAAAATAAATATAGAAAGAATACTATTTAATTTATTGTAAAAATAATTGCTAAATGTGTAAATAAAAAGAAGTATTAAATATGTGATTCATGTTTCTAAATAATTCTCATTTATTATTAATTTATTAAAAATACAGTGGCTAAATATGTAAATAAAAGAAAATACACATCTCTACTATTCATGTTTCCAAACATATCTCATTTATTCTATTATCTTTGTTTTCAAACATCTCTAAAATGTACTTCAACTTTAATAATATAGATATGAGATAATAGTAAAATTAAAATGACACTATACATAGTGTTAAACAATTATTTCACCATTTTACCAAAGAAAACAATGGCTTCATTTTCGAAACATAAAAGTAAGAATGTTGTTTATGTTTTTTTTTCTTAATATTAGCAAAGCAGTATGCACCAAGATAACAAAAGCACGATACGTAAAACGAGCAAAATAATTATTAGAGTTTGTATATATTTAGACTGGTTTCAAATTATGAGTATCCAACATATGAAATTATCGAAGGGACCACTAGGAGTAGGAACCACACTTGTCCAAAAATATCCTAAGTTTTGTCAAGTCATTGTCTTTATGATGAGATTATCTATCAAATGCCCCAATCCGTCCAGTGTCCAATTCACTCGACTTTATCTGTCTACCTTTTTGTTCAATTCCATTGTCTCTTTTCACTTTGAAGATGTATAGTAGGATAAGCACAAAATTTGATTTCACCGAATTGTTCCAACATTAAATCTTATAATAAATAATGGTGTGTGCAGTGATGCGTTTACGTACCGTATTTTTTGTTGTTGTGAACACGTAAAAATGCAAAAGACACCACTAGTCATACAAATATCAATACTTCAAAAATACAAAAGGAGCATATATATAACATTAATAACTTGTTTTTTTCAAAAAAAAAACATTAATAACTTGTGTAATCGTAATTTGCAGTATAGTTTTCTGACCAGAGAAAAATCATTCTAATCATTCGAAAATTCAAAACTATTACCTAACAAAAGTCTGATAATTTGTATACTTCTTGATTACATTTGTTTTGTTTATTTAAGAGTTTAGTATACTTCCCATTCAATATTTGTTTTGTTTTGTTCGCTTTGTCATTAATTGCATTTTTTTTTGTTTTGTTTCACACCTATGATTCTCTAATTTTTGTTTTCTAAGATTTAACAACTATAATAAAAATCACAAAAGAAAATTTAGCCTACAACATTACGATGGATTTCACTATAAGCCTAATGTAAATTAACCTCAGTCATCGAAGGTTCTAACTCTATGATAGGTATGGAATCAATCATTTTCAGTAACCCTTTCTGTTATATGTACTCCTCAAGGCATGTCTTGCTCACTAATAATTGTGCCTCAACAAATAAAAACTTGCTTTTGAGACAACTTCATGGATAAATTTGTTTTGTCAAGAAAATATAACTAAAATAGCATTTAACAAAATTTCAATTTCCTTAGAATCACTCATCCAAACCCAGAGAAATATCATTATATTGACACTTGACAGTTCTATTCTATTTCAAGAAATTCCTTAATATTTTACTTTTTAATAACTTTACTAATTATTTTAATTTTATTTGAGTTATTTTGTTATATGATTGAAAGATTAACTTCATTATAACCTCATTCCGTACTCACTTATTAGTTTGTATACCGCCCATTAATCATAATTATGCACATAGTTTGTTTCCTTTAGAATCAACATCAACATTAGTATGCAGTTTTTTAATTTAACAATATAGAAGATGACTTTTTAAGCCACATTAGATATTTTCCCTTTTTCTTCTCCGAAAGCAACAAATTATTGGCCGTTAATTAACGCCGCCACGAAATCGCTAATGACCCAGTTCTGGATAATTCGGACACGGCAGTGCGGCACCGTATGTCTGAAGTTAGCGCACGAGTGGATGGGAATATCATAGCGTTGAGCGAGTAACCGCGTAGCCAGGAAACGCGTAGCTGTTGCGTTCAGTAGCGTTACACCGACTCAGCTTCGCAATCATTGAAATTTCATAGTAAGAGTAACAGATTATTTTTTTTCCTGAAAATGTAAAATAAACCTAACTTAATACTCCCTCCGTTCCTTAAAGATGATTGTTCTAGGAAAAAAATTTGTTTAAAAAAGATAGTAGTTTTACTTTTTCAATGTATGCTTTTATGAAAAATTGTAAGTTTCAAAAATATTAATGGTGTTTATTGAATTTTTATTGGCTAAAAGTTATTGAAAATTGTTATTTGCAAAAAACAATGCATTTACAATCAAAATTAATGAATTTTCTTAATATATGTGAAAATTCTAGAACTACTACTCCCTCTGTTTCATATTAAGTGTCACTTTAGCTGATTTTTCTTGTTTCACAAAGAGTGTCATTCTACAATACCAATGCAATTTTTACAAACTTTCAGCTCAAAATTAATTGCAAATGCATTGATCTTATAAAAAAAATTATTTATCTAAAACACTATTGGTTAGATATGTGATATTAATGAAAATATAAATGCATTTTAATGAGTTTCTTAATATGTGTGAAAAGAGGTTGAGTGACACTCTTTGTGAAACGGAGGGAGTATCTTTTAAAAACAGAGGGAGTAATCATTAGTGGATGAGTTAATTGAATACATACATCCACAATTTCTTAGTTTAAACAGCTAGATGCAATGTCAGATAAAGGAAATGTTAAACTTCGAATACAATTTACTAAAACATTGAATTTGGATTTTTTTTTTTGCGCCACTTAATTCATATGATAAATATTTTTGAATAGTTTAAATTATTTTATAATAGTGTATACATCACAAATTGGGAAACTAATAATGAAATACTCCTTTAATCCTTTTCTTTCAAAACAATCCATGTTTTAGAGTTTTTCTACATTAATAAAAATCTATTAAATTTTTATTATAAATACATTATTTTTGTTATTAACTACTTTTTTAAAAAAAATTAGTAAACAAAAGTTTAATAAACACATTTAAAATTTTGAAGTTTCTAATTTACCTTTATTACCTAATAAAAAGTACATTGAAAATATAAAAGTGTATATTCTTAAAAAAATTTGCTGACCATGGATCATCATTTTGAAACCATTAAAGTATATAGTTAAGTTATAACTTTAAAAGTAGAATATTTGACCCAGTTTTTAATAATTATGGCATTGTTCAAATTCCCTGAACGTCATTTATGAGGAATTTTGAATCAAATTATGTTACTAATTACATATACCCACACGGATTACGATTATTTTGTGGCAAATTGATGTGTAAGTGTATACAAAGTCTTGTGTAATTCACGATACTTGTCACATCCTTAATGAGTAATTAATTATTACATCGAATCCCTTGACTTCACTCAAACACATTCACGATGACGCCATCTAACTTGCACGTATATAGACACACTTATACATATATATACGTGTAAAACATGAGATTCTGCTAGCTCTTTTATATGTTCCACTAGGGTCGGCCCGCCCTACGGACGGGATAACTTTATTTATGATCTAGATCATTATTTTTTTATATGGTTTTGTGTTTTAGGTTTACACTTGTAAGAAATGTGTATAAAAAGATACTATTTTATTAATTTAAGTTGTTGATTTGTTTGTTTGTAAGTATTTTTTGTTTTGAATTTTTGCTTTTCTGGTATCATCATAAATGACTTGTTATGTCATTCTCAGTTTAATCATTTGTATTTAACAATTAATGTATATGATTCTTTTTGAAGTCTTCGCTAACTGTAAGATCTTTGCATAATTTTCCAAAAGGAAAATCTCAATTTTGGTGAAAATCTGGCAATCAAAACATTAACCATTCAATTGGGTTGGAAATGGTGTTTTTGGATTGGGAATATTGTTCCCGGTATCCATCAGTCTCATTTCTTAAGTTTATTGTTGGGTGTGCGCGATTTTGGTAAAATAAATTTAAGTTATAAATATAATTTTGAAATAAATTTACTTATTTTTGTAAGCAGTTTTTGTTTGTTCGGGTTTGCATTTGGATGTTTGTTTGTTTTTATATATTTTGCGACTGTGTTCCAGTTTTGTGTCTTTTTAGGTTACATTATGATACCAATACTACATATTTTAGGCGTGGAGTTACATTATAGCTTGTGGTTTATTCTTCTTGGTCTTTGATATACGTTGTGTTATAATCCTAAATATCTGTGGGTTTTGTAAATTTTGATAAGATAACTGTTTTCAATTTATTGGTTGAGAATTTGTGCTAGCATGTAATTTAGATAAAAGATATTAGAAAATGAATTAAAATTGAAAAAATATTAACTGCAACAAAATTAAATTGCATCAAGCAGAAAGTATCACAATGAAAAACAATATGAGCTCGGTGTCAAGAAGTTTGCTGAAACAATTCAAGTAGACAGTCGGGTCATGTTTAATTAATATCTTAACGATGAAAATAGTTTTCCTTTTTCTTTTTTTTTTTGCGGGGTGAGGAGGAGATCATATGCAGTCTGTTTGATTTACGTATGATTACCAGTGTCATATTTCTTTCTTTTTTTTGTTAATTGTGATACATCTCGGTCTGTTGTGGGTAAATTTTTTCTTGTAGTTTTCTGTTGACAACTGATGATGAGAGGGATGTTAAAAGTAGTTGGAATAATCGGAGGACTGGTCGGAGCTCAAGTATTTATGCCAGAGAGAATATGTATGTGAAACAGAGTTATAAGTTGTCATGTGTAGGCATTGCTTCTTCGGGCTGTAATTAGCAGAAGGGCCGTTGAGAAGTTAATGAAATCTCACTATTTTCTTCACTCTGCTTTTTCTCAATACTTTTGTTTTGTGCATATTATATTATTATTAATAGTATATTCGCATATATGGTCATATCTACATGAACTTACAAATGTATATCACTCAATAATGGTTTAAAATATAGATCAATGACTTTGAAAACACTAAGATTCTTGTCTTTTTATAAGATGGCGGTTCATCTTGTATTTTCAGAACTCGTTGTTCTTACCTTGCATCTTAGCTTCAACACACTAACAGAGAAAGCATGAATAAAATCTGTGTATAAACTTGAAGTAAGTTCTGAACCTACTTTCTTCACCCGAACCAAAGGAACGCATAACCAGCCATATCACTTGTCTTCTTCGTCCTCCCATACTCAATTCTCGTGTTAAAACTGACCATATATTATTCTTAACATATCTTGCAAAAATAAAATTTTTGACAGGGTCAAACATAAGCAATATCATTTTTAACGTGGCTACCAATATTCCACTTGTTTCGAGCTATGGAGACCGAATTTTCATCAGTTCCCGCTGAATTGCTTTCTCCATGACTTTATGTTATTGGGGCCTCTCAAGTTTCTGTTATAACCCACATAAATAGGGAAACATAAGCTCCAACTTTTGTAGCCAGTTCACAGATAAAAGAGCGGTCAAGGATAGTGACATAACCCTTATGATTGAAAAGCGTGGACTTCAATCGCTAATCAACAAAGGAAAAGAGCAGGCAGGAAAAACGAAGTAAGCTTGTGCAGCTTGCTTACCTTAGTTCATTGAATATCTTCCTGCTGTTCTCCTATGCTGTATTTATGAGTTTTGATCCACTCTGCCATTGATGCGATTGAATTCATACCAGACAAATCTGGCTTCAAGAGTTGAAACCTCACAACTCTTTCCAAAAGCAAGCTTTGCAAAATCATGTTTCTGTTTGTCCTGAAGGTTTTCTGTAATAAGAAACAGAAACACACGTTTCATGAGCAGAATTCTATCTTATCAATAGCACAAAGAATCAACAATAGCTGGCTCAACCTAATTACGATTTGAAGATAGAAAGATTTTTTTTCCTTCAATCCAATCAACCAAATGTGATCATCATTCTCAAACAACCTCATCATCTCCAACGTTTCAGTTCTGATTTCTTTCTGAATAATCAACGATCCCTTTTCAAATCGGAGATAAAAACCCTCGAATCAGCCATATCAAATCAATCAGGATGGGATATAAGAGATACAAAGAAAACATGGGTTCAAGGTGAGCGATTCTCACATATATTTATACTGAAATCACACCACCTCTCAGATCTCAGCAACACTTTGAAGACACATCGTGGAGGTGTGAATCAATGTGATTAAAGACGGAACCATTAATCAGAATGTTTTAGGTCGCGAGAAGAATCGCAAACGTTACCGCCTCGCCGTCGTACGTAGCGAAGAGACGCCCTTTGTATCTTCGATGCAGCATATTAGTGGGATCTCCTCACGTCGGGCCTGGACTCATTCAAATGAAACAGCCCAATCTATGTATCCAGATGAAGCCCACAACGACAAATGATTAATGAAACGCATCGTTTTTATGAATAGGACACGTGTTGCGACATGGTGTAACGAATTAGTGACGTGGCTTCATGGGAGAGAGGCAAACATATCTTTATATATATAGATTTCCACCCAGAGTTGTGTCTTCTTGTCCTAACCACGCTCTTCATTAAAAACATATATATTTAAATATTTCCTTTTTGGCAAAGATAGTTTCGAGTCTTTCGACCTTTCAATGTCAGAAGAACTTCAAGAATCCGAGGTTGTATTTTCCGATGAATACTATTCTAGGAACAACAAAAAGAATAGCAAAAACGAAAAAAACAAAACAAAGACGAGGGCGACGGAGAAAAAGTCATCTCCGGTGAGAATTCCGTCGAGAACTATTTTCCGGCGTACGGAGGATGAAGAAGAGGAGGAGGGAGAAATGGCTCCGCCACATATCATCATCAGCAAACGAAGAATGGAGGCGCAGATGGCGTTTTCCTTTTGTACCCTCAAAGGGAGAGAGTTGAGTCGTCACCGTAACTCCGTTCTTAGGATGACCGGTTTTTTGGAAGTCTAATTGAGATTTCGTCCGGTTTAGTTTTATTTAGTTTGGTTTGGTTTCATATCGTTTTTTCTCAATTCTCCCTTTGATCACAACAGCTTCTAAATGAACCAATGGACAACGATTTTTTTTTCCTTTGGGATAATATATTCCCATATTTTTTTATCAGGTTCTTAAGATGTCAAACTTTTAATATTATTTATGTTAACTTATTGTTTGGTTTCTTGAGAAAAGGGAAAACCATAAGAATCAAATTTTATGTTAAGTTGAGTTATTATATATGGGTTTGCTTGTGAAGTAATTGGTTTCTTGGCTTGTAAATTTTGTTATTGGTCCACATCCATGGGATTCTGCAATTTGCTGGCTAACATTAACCGTACGTAAAAGCTTCTAATAGCTATTGTGAACTCATCGGGATGAATTTCTCTGAAAGTACTGTTTAATTAAAGACATGATTTGTTTAAATAAACCAAATTGATACCCCAAAAAAAACAATCTGACTTTTTGGTTGGGTATATGCAGATGACCCAAATATACTACAACATGGATTTTATTTATGTTCGTGGAATGTTACTTGTCATTAGTGTTTTTAAACCCGGACCGAACCGGTGGTCGGACCAGGTTCAACTGTGAACTAGAAATAAATCTGTATTGCGTTAGTGTCAAACCCAACTTAAATTAAACCGTTAAAAACTCATTATTGAACCGTTAAAAACCCGGAAACCGGTGACCCAACGAACCAATCAAACCATAGTTCTTAAATAAATCCAAAATAAAATAATTAAAATTTTCTTTTTAAATAGAATAGAGTTTTAGATTAATAATTTAAGTCGTCTCCTCTTTTTCTCTCGAGTCTTTGACGTCTGATAAGGTATTACCTTTTTTTTGATCGAAAATCTGATAAGGTATTACCTATTTGGCTACTTCTCGAGGTATTTTCTGAATTAGAAGATAAACTTTTTGAAGAATATTTTAAAGATGGCGAAAAACTTGATCATGGTATAATTTTTAATTTTATTTCAAAAAAATAAAATTTAAAGTTTGAACTAAAGTGTCTATAATTCTTTTTATTTTTTTTTAAATGGTGAAGATTCAGAGTGATAAAGACATGGAGAATAAAGTTAAAATCTTTTTTTTTTTCTTTTGATTTTGGATTTGAACTATTACATTAATTTATTACTTATATTACATTTTCAATTTGTTACTTTTAAAGCAAATTCTACACATTATGGTTATTGAAATATTTTATTTGATATGATTTATTTTTGTAAAAATATATAAATTCAAAATAGTATTAAAATTATTTTAATCCAATCAAACCGGGTTTGAACCGGATCGAACCCGGTCGAACCACAATGACCCATGACTCAAAAAAATTCTGGTTCGCTAGCCGGTCCGGTTTTTAAAACACTGTTTGTCATCTATTGAACACACGCACGAGTTAAAAAAAAAGTAGTTGCTTATTCATGAATTTCAGATTAATTAGTCATTCGAGTATACGGCAGTCACAAATGACTAATAATAGTGTATGTGTAACTTCAACCTATTTATTCACTAATCACTAGTATACTAGTAGTGTATGTTTAACTTCAACCTATTTATTCACTAGCTCCTTTCCTATCTTTAGCTTTTACAAGACCATCACTATCGCTAGGACCAATTTTTTGGTCCTTAGCTTATTTTATTATTATTAAGATGCTAAGATACATTGTTAAGGACAATCACAAATTTACACATTATTGTTGGGATATTATGTTGTCTCTTAGAGAGACAATAGATTGTTGTTTGCATTTAGACTATGCACAAAAGAAGTTACTTACACAAGTGATGGATAATAGTTCTTATAATTAAGATTCTCTTTGACAGCTAGCGTAGAAGAAACCAAAGCATATCTTTGCCATTAACATAGAACACTAAATCATTTTACCTGCTCGGCCAAAAATTCACTCTCAATAAAATCTGCCAAGTGGACATCTCCGTTCTTGGAAGCAACCTGTTGAACACAAATCATACAAGATTGATAATAGTAAGCAAGATTGAACACAAATCATACACTTATAACTCTCTCTTCAAAGCTATTACTAACTTAACATCGGTGTCAACATCTCATCTCTCTTACACTTTATGATTCATAAAAGATAAGTTCTTTTAGTTAGTATGAAAACAGAGCTTAAAGGTCACTAGGTAGGTACCTAGCAGAGAAATAGTAATCCCAGGTGATCCTATACGGCGTTGCGAAGACATAAAGGCCCATACAAGTCAAACAAGTTCTCCCATCCAACAAGTTCTCCCATCCACCTTTCTAGCTACCCTCCGCCTTCTCATCTTTCCCTCCTTATTACGAATCCTCCACGGTTCCTCTCACCAGATTTTTCTCACTGAAATCGATTTTTTTACACTAAAACCAGATTCAAGCTTGAGCCAAAATGAATCGTCGACAGAAGAAAAATATGTAAGAGAGTGAAGGAACTGAGTTTTGTGATTGTTATAAATAGAGGATTGGAGAAGAGAAATTGGGGATCGGAGACAGACTTACGCTTCGGCATCAAGAGGAGAAAATTGGCCATGGACGGGGGAGAAGAGATCAAGATTCAGAGATTGATGCTCAGCTTCGACGAGAGAGAGAGAGGAGAGTAGGATTTCTATGTCCGACGCGTGTCCATAAGGACGATAGGTTTTCATCTCTTAATTAAGGAACGTTTATTAGATAAATGGGTAATTTTCATTTTTTAAAAATCACAATAATGTTAAGGACGCCCTAAGATCCGCCGATAATGATGGTCTTACAATAAGGACTAATTTACTACTAGATTTAGTTTAGTATAAACTTAAACCTAATTCTCAGCAAAAGCTACGATCTCAAGCAGCTATATGGCCGTTAAAGTCATATCCATGTAAATTTATTTTGCATTTTAATAGAATACCGTTAAACAAAAAGAAATTAAAATAAAATAAAAATAGCAGATTTAAGATTTTTATGGTATATAATATCGTAACAATGAAGCTTATGTTTTGGTAGATTTAGATTCTTAGATTTTTGCATACTTAATAGTTATAAATCTTAACATGTGTGGTATGTAAGAAATATTTTAGAATGTAAACGTAAAAACATGTTGAAATCTATAACAGAAACACTATATATATACAATTCAACTAATTAATGCTATAGTTCAGCCGATACCACCGGCGTGGACCGGTTCCGCCTCCGTCTTTTACGTGCTCTATGCACTTTCGTATGACTACCACCGAACTTCAACCGTCCTGTATCCCTAAACCGGTCCTTCTCAGCTGTCAAAATCACACATTCCGGCGGAGGCACAGCGTATCGTACGGTGTCGTAACAATAAGAATAATACATGTAACGTTCTCTGAACCGTCGCATAGCAGCTGCTTGTTTAGGACTAATGGTTGAGTAATCGCTGGTCATGAGAAGTTGGTCGGAGGCAGAACAATTGATGTCGTTGTAGTTATCTCTGGTGACGGTGGTCAGTGACTCGGAGACATTACAACCGTCGAGAGCAATGTCTTTGAACTCGGAGACAAAAGGTGAAAATGTGTAGTCGACACCGAATTTACCGCCGGAAGTAGCCCAGCTTGAGGCGTCCCAAATGGTTGCATAGAGAGACATTGGCTTTTGTGGGTAGTCTCCTTTCATTTCTTCTTTTCTTTTGATTTCTCTTATTGGCACATCGTCTACCCAAAATCTGCAAATTATAAACTAAAAGACATTGTTTTTTTTTTTGCTAAAAGACTAAAAGACATTGTTATAATGCAATTTTTATATTCCATTTTTTTTTCTTTTCTTATCAGAGCAAGTTTTATCCATTTGGTTTTCAAACTTGATGACCTAAACCGATTCAATCTTAATCAAACTAAGTGTGATTATATATATACAAATCCAGAAATAAATCCAAAGTGAACAGTATCATTACTCACATGCGTGTAAATGAGAATACAGTTGATATGGAGACACTTGTTAAGGAAATGTATTCTCATTTACTAAAATAGACAAAATGTCAACAACCACTCACATTTCATGCACACCATCAAAGCTATTCAAAAACACATGCACTATCTTTTTCTTGACTGGAAAAACTCCATTTCTAGATCACCTAACTTTTATTTTTTAATAAGCTCGAATCAAATACTATTTTACTCTCCAAATCATATACATAACAAATTTTGAAACAATGATCATAAGTTGTTGAGAAAAAAAAGAGTGAGAAAGAGTAAACTAACATTATTTTGGTAGGGTTCCAAAGTATGCTATAACGGTGAAACTCCTTAGAAGGATCAAACCAAAGACGGTAACGTTCTTCGCGGCCACGGCTTGTGCTACCGTTTCCATACATATTCGTCTGAAACCGCCACGGCTTCCCTTCAACATTCCCTAAAAACTCTATGTCTAACTCGTCGTGGTTCTTTACAAATACATCGCCGTTTGATGTCTGCATTGAATATTAATTCACATTCAATCACTTTTACTATATTTTAAAGAAATTAAAAAGATTAATGACTTACATAGAAGGCGACTACAAGACCGGCCGTGTAAGCTCCCGGCAACTTTATCAAGGAACTGAAAAATCCATGTTGATACATACTTGAAGATATGAATCCTGACCCTATCGACATTTCATTTCCGAAAATAATTTCTTATTAAATCATATATAATTAAAAACCCAACGACTTTAAGTAGTGACATATTTTCAAGAAACTTTATTAACAAAGTTGGAAAAACGGTGGAATAAACAAATTGCATATGTCACATCATGTACTTCTTACATAATCTAGATCAAGATTTTGGAGAAGTTTTTTTAAAACTTTAATTTTGCAAAAGCTCATGTTTTGTAAAAGATGGTATAGTCGCATGACCGATCATGTTAAAACCATTATAACCTGATTGAATGTATGATACAAGATGGTTTAATCGCATAAGTATGTTATCACCATCACCATTCCATTCCTATCCATGACTATAACGTCCATGGAACACACAAAATTAGAAGTACAGATTATCATCATCTTCAAAAACCTAAACTCGAGTCTCTTTCTCTTAACGTGAAATTTATTGTATTGAAATTTATTGTATTTATTGAGAAATATTTGTACTAATAATATCTAAATAATTACTTTAAAAACAAGAAAATTACGTACCGGTGTATTTGTCGAGGAGTAACCGAACGCTGCGATCATCAGGAGATCGGATGAGATTAGATTCACCAAATAAATGAGAAAGACCTTCATCGAAGAATATAGGATTTATGTTCTCCAATCCCAAAACACCTCTCCAAGAAACGATCAACATCATCATCACCATCATTTTTAGTCGATGACCATTCCATGTAAGGTATATTAAATCTCTCATACCTTTGTGTTCTCTTTGCAAAATAAACAAAAAGAGAAAATTGGTTTGTGTTTCTCTTTCTATGTCTGGTCTGAAGATGTTTGTTATTGGTTTTCTTCTCTTGTGATGCGTCAAAATGGGAACGAAGACCATGGAATTGTCTAAGTATTGCTTCTCTATATATATACTTTTTTGGATCCTCAACTAATTCTTTTCTTTTTAAAATAGATAAGTGAACGTTACTTTTTGTTATATAATAACCTACTATGTACTCATCCTGAACTTTTGTATCAGACTTTTTATATAATAAGAAAGATCGAATTCTAGAGCCAGTTAATTAAAAATCATTAATAATATAATGCCTTTTTAGAAAGAGTGGCGTAAAAATATGTTAAAGAGAATAGGGATAGGGGATATATAGCTGAAAGATCAACTGCAAAATCCATGGTGAATATCCACAAGCATTGGGATAGTGATTATTTCATACGAAGAGAGTCATTCTCATTCTACATAACTCAAAAGCATGAGTAGAGAATGAATGCTATTATATAAAGCAAAGTTGTTTATCCATTTGGTTTTAAAAGATATATTTCTCACTCCCCAAAACGTTTATACAGAGAGAGTAGCATTCAGACAGAGAACTTGACGCCTTCATCATCTGCTGAAGTTCCTTTGAACAATGCAAGCTTGCCTTTGTTCTCTAGCAGCTTCAGTGCCCTCATTAGAATCGTCCTATCAATCCCTTCAAGTTCTGAAAAAGAGAACATTTAAAATATGCAAAACAAACGACAGAATTTGAAGGGGGGTTTTTATCTACCTGTTCCAAGTGATTCAGTCCCAGAACGTATCTCTTCAATGGTCATAACACTGTCTTCCAATCCATTATCTCTCACCTGATAAGATAAGACTATGTATGACATAGATATCGATTAGAGGACAATGGACTAATTCTCACATGAGTGACTCACAAACTGAAGAATAATGTCAGCCCAATCTTGAATCCGATGCCACAGAACCAGACACTTCCTATGCCCTTTATCCAGCCACTCAGCACGCCCTGTCAACGGATAAAACCATCAAAACCAAAACCATGACATGATGATAGTCACGGAATCTAACCTTCTCCAACAATAGCTGAGAGGAAGGTTTCCCTCGCTTCATGGCTTAGAGTTCCTAGGAAATCAAAATGATCAGCCGAACGACCACTAAGTCAAAACAGCTAAGGTTTGTGCAGACAGACAACATACTATCAATAGCGGAGTTAGAGAAGAGAGGAAAATCTTCTTCAACGCCGATCAAGAAGACCTTTTGGGATCTGCAGTAATCCAAGATAAGCTCTTTCCAGAGCTGAATTTGCTTCTCACGAGTGTCCCTCACTGGCTGCAAACTTAAGAAGAAGAAGAAGAAAAAGATACAAACTTTTGATCAAGACAGAGAGAGGGAGAAGAAAAAGAAAGAAACTTGAAGAAGAGAGATTGGTTGATTTGACATATACGTGAAGTATGGAGGATAGTTGAAGAACTGAGGAAGCTTGAATTCACCCAGTTTCTGCATCTTTTTGGGGCCTTCAAAACAAAAATGTTCACAAAATCAAGGAAGAATACTCTTACTATTCAAAGCTAATAAAACAAAACAGAGCATTGAACAAATAGCTAGTGAAAGATTAAAATGGAATCACCAAACCGGTGGTTATGTCAATTGGAACAATACACAACACAGAACTAACCGTAGAGAGAGAGCTTACAGATGGGGTAACTTTCAGTTTGAGATTAACTTTTGTCTGTTTCGAATATCTCAAAGTCTGAGACAGGTTTTGTCAACTAACAATGAATCACTAACTAAACCGCCGAGGATAAAGGTCAATCGGTCTTGAGAGTGGCGGATCAATACCTGACTCGGAGACGGTCTCGATCAACAGTGAGAACCTCCAACAATGAAGATGATGAATGATGCCTCGACAGAGAGATAAAAAAAAAAAAAAAGCAAAGATCGAATGTTTTTTTTCTCTTCCGTTTATTGAGGAAGTAATCAAACCAAACCAAACCGGCTGCTAAAAGGCATGATCAAAATTCAGATAAGACAATTCAAACCAGAGAAATAACTAAACCGTAATACCAAGAGAAATAACCAAACCTGAGCTAGTAAACTCGGAAGATACAGTAAATGGAAGAAGGATTGAGAGGATTGATACAGCCATGAGTTTGTTGAGAACCAAAGTTTACACATTTAATATCCAGAAAAAATGCTACACTCTGTAGCTCAAAAGGAAGACTAAAAGAAAGAAAGATTTTAAGCTGCAACAAGATCAGGTGTCTCGTCCTCTTAACAGACAGCAACTGTTTCTTCTTTTTTCATATCAGAGAACACAAAATACATCTGGTGTGCTTTGTCTCTTCTAAAGTGTTCCGATACCAACGAAGAAATCGCCCTTCAAGTTCATAATCATTGTATGTAAACTCCAAAGCCCATTGTAAACTTGACTATTCATACTGTCGAATTAATGGGGGTCAGTTACTTAAGCAGAATATTCTGCATTTTTACACTATTGACGCATTGTAAAGAGGATATATAATAACACTTTTTTAACTATGAACTGATACAGAAATAAATGATGTATCAAACCATAGACAAGAAGCTAAAGAAGTGAAGCATGTGAACATTTCCAAAGAGCCACCAAACACCTTTATTTTTATGTGACAGAACATATATATGAAGTATAATGGTAATTTCTCAAGGGGTGATGTTAAAGGAGTCTCATACATTACTTATAAACCCGACTCCAGATTCGGAACTATGGCTGAAGAGAGCTCTATATGCGACACCCTAACAGCACCTATTAGCCTCTCCGGCAATTCTTCCGCTGTATTTGCCTGCCATAACCCAAACCCATATTTCTTGTATTCATTATAATCAAACCTCATCTACTTGAGAGTAAATCCTATAACATTATGTTTACCTGTACGAGGAAAGCCATTTCGACAACCAACGATGTGATTACACCAATGACGAGTCCCAACACTCCATTTGCAACGGTTGATGAACCAATATCCACATCGATCTACACATGATGAATCATTGAGTTAATAATATGGTTACAGAGAGCTTCGAATTCAACACTTGTAAAACTTCACTCACTTCTAAGTATGTCGGGCCACGAATGTAGTTGCAGTCCACTGCTTTCCCTAGGAGACATGGCGTGCTTCCCACGCTTTGCCGTACTATCCATGACCCCTGTATACGGAAAATAATGTCAATATACTTGTTAGTAGCAATCACAAAGAGAAAGAGAGATGAACATACCTTAGGCACTAAAGGTATAAGCTTTAGCCGACTATTCCGGAACTCATCATCCCCATCAACAAATCGTTGCAATAGAGACCCAGGTACAAGTTCTTTCGTCACAAAATAAAACACCATACTGTAGTGTGTTGACCCTGGAACCTATACAAATCAAAAACGGTTTTAAAGATACATAAATATGACTTAATGGTTTGTACATTATGTTCTGAATTTTAATAAGAGTTTGTTGGGAAGAACTTACTTGAACATTTACCACCATTGAGAATAAACCTTTCTCTGCAGCAACCTGAACAAATATATCAAAAGGGTCAATAATCATGGAGATTCCTTTCTAAGATGAATCCACAGGCAAGAGAATAGTATGGGAAGCATTTGAAGATAATAATTATGTATCTTACTTGTGCTGCACAGCCCTTACGTCTAGCCACCTGATCTATTCTTTTACTGTCTTTGAACCAATCGACAGCAACGAGATCCATAAGATGCTTCCCAGCAGGAATCTTCAGTATAGTATTAAATGGACATGAATAGAAGTTAGCCGGATGCAATTAAGAACCAAACCATTCTAAAAAACTAAGACAAAAGGTTCACAGACCTTTCTTTTATCATCACAGAAATTCTTGCTACGAACTTTGAAGTTGTTCCCGTCAGAAGTCCTCCAGCAGTTACGTGCATTTTCATTTTCATTCCGCTTTAGGTTCCCCGAGAAGCATGACAGATCAATCTTGTGAGCAGGTTCTTCTTCTGAATTTTCAAAGCATATAAAACTATTTGATATCCTAGTTGGCTCGAGGTAGAATTTTTATACTTCAGCATAGGGTGCTCACCTGTTTTCTTGACATCAGTCTCTGTTAAACTTGTTTCACTCTGAAAAAGTACACAAGAATGATGGTTCAATTCCAGATGCTGCTTAATACTAGATAACCAAAATGCTTGATATTCAAACCTCTTGTTCTGATTCAGCGATCTGAAACTCATCATCATCATCTGAGTCTTCATCCATGAGCACAGAGTTCCTGTTGGCGAAATTTGTTTGATCAACAGAAAACGCAGACTGATGCAGAGACCTTCCACTCTTACTCAAGCTCAAGGATGATGACGCCATATTAACCATAACAGGGATCCTAGTATGAACACCTCTCGCATCTGTCTGTGAAAACCATTCACGCAAACCTGTGATGAGAGCACAACACCTTGAATTACTACGGGATGATAATAAATAGCTAGTGGGATTCTTTTCCAGCAAGGACATGAAGAAACAAGTGGAAAAGGAAGCATGAAAGCACTTACCAGCAACACTATTCAGCATTTGAAGAAGACAATGTTGTTGAAACGATGAAAGATAGCCTGCACCCCATCCTTTTAGATCAATTTGGATTAGATGTTGCACCTGTGTTCTAGGCCTCCCATTTCGAGGCTTTAATGGAGAAATAGTATATCCTCCACCTAAGAGAAACAAAAAAAGAAGTAACATTTTAGATAGCACTACATCAAACATTATAGCATTTTAGTAAACGCTGAGATATGTTTCGTTTCCTAAACTTACTCTCAAGATGAGCACGGACACAGCCAGGTTGTGGACCACAGTTATCATGCTCCCTAGAACGGAACAACACAACTTCACAGAAAGAGCAAAATAAATAACCAACAAGCTATTGTAAAACTACCTTTCCAGATTATAGCATGAGTAAAGAGGAAAAGAAACGTACCATAACTCCCATCATCATTACGGCGCCAGTAGCGGACGTAACAGAGGTCACGAGGCCACACAACCCTGGAGCCATTTGATAAAATTAGGATAAAAGAAAGCTTCGAAACAGGAAAATAATATTCTGACTGGAAGCAGCAAGATCACAAATGACAATTATAATAATAATACTCCTGAACTGTTTCCCCTGAGACCAGTCAATTTCAACATGGTATCATGGTAGGAAAAAAAATCAAAGACACCCTGCATACAATCTAGGGATGTAACATATAGCATCTAACTATCCCTGGTCAATTGTTCATCAAACGATTATGTTCAGAAGGTATGACTATAACTTGGACGACAATATTTTAGGTGCAACATTACATTGGAAACCAGTCGAGCAAAAGTTTATGATAGAGCACTGCTGTATGACCATCCACCTCTTCCACTAAGCTACCATACTGAAAGCTGCAGTCCCACCTGCATCACACATGGAAACAAATAGGAACAAATATAATTTCAGGTACAGACCACTAGACCAGAACACTAGAACAAAAAACTTCTGGATGCATACTATAGACGTAAATTTTCGGCAAAAGACAACTGCATACAACGAAATTTTTAGGAGCTTTGACATATAATGATGCCTAACTTCAGCTAAATGAAGAAAAATGAACACAGTGCTGACCAATTCCTAGAAATGGAAACTAAGTGGAAAACAGAAGGCAGAGAAAGACCTACTCATAACGAGTGCCATCCATGCTCATCACAAGTTCGAATACTTCCTCACACGTTGCCTCCACTACGCCAACAGCTTTCATTGCCCTGCTGCAGCTTCTCGGCTGCACAAGTAGCACTGTAAATTACGGTACTTATCCAAAATAACGTTTGTACATAATCAAAAAACAAAGGGAAATCACGCAATTAAAATGAAAAGCTATTAGAAACTGCCATACAAGGTAATCAACTTCAAGAAGCTCTTCAAAAATCCGAAGACCTGTCCAATTGTATCAGAAAACAAAAACAAATAAGGCCAAACTCTAGCTCTTTCCTGTAAAGTAATCTTCCAGTTCTTATAGCAGATAACTTAGGAGAGCACTGGGTTCCACAAGTTTCACATAAGTTTATATTTTCTACCCTGCAAGACCACTAACCATTTTGACACTGAAGTAGACGCCAGTGTTTTCTAGAGAAGGCTTGGTTATCAGAGTTCTGGTTCGCCAACTCTGCATCAAACTCCTTAGTCCAGTCAAGTACAGATGGCGGGGGACCTGCACATTTTCTTGAGGTGATTAGATTACAGCCAAGGCTGCAGCTGACTGACCAGATTAGCTCAGGAATAAATGAATTCGGAAGGCACCATTTCCAATAGTAGTCCGTCTCACTAAACGACGCCTAGAGTCATCTTCATCCTCCGGTGCACTGAACCTAAAGAAAATTGCAGTTATTTCGTGCATTAATAAATATCAACAAAATAGTGACAATCATGGAAACAGTATTGTTCACTCCCAACATTTAACACCTTGTTAGCATCTTCGTAATTGATAGTTGGACTTCCTAACTTTGTTACTTTCATGTTTTTTTTACAATCACGATCACCACAAACCACTTATTACGAAAAACATGGATTGTCATCAAGCCAAGCTTATGAGCTAAGAGAGTATCAGAGCATTATTCCATAAAGAGAACTTATGATTAAGTCAGAAAGGTCCCATAAGCGTCTCCTAAACCAGTGAGTTGGATAAACATGGCAGCAGAGATAGAGAAAGTATATGAGATAGGGAGGGACTCACTGGCTTTCATAATCTGAAGATGAAGCAGTCCTTCCAGTATCCATTCCAGACTTATATTCAAATGCAACATATTGCTGACCATTTGGAACTTGAGACTCTGGATGCTGCGCCAGTGCAAACACACAGTGAAGTAAATCAGATAAAGCACCAACGTACGCAAGTATAGACAGTAAGAGATGGCTGGCAAATGACAGACCTGGTCTATAACAGACTCAATTTTTTCCTTCCACATTAGTGCTTCCTGGATGTTGAACGCTGCCATCTAGCAAGAACATAATACTCCGTAATTAACTAACAAGGTAAAGGTAGTGCCAGCTGTTTTTTGGAAGTAAAGATGAGATACTGTTATTCTATGGTGCTTTTCTTTCTTGTTGTAGACAGACAGCACGTAAACCATCTGCAGAATAGAGTTGACAAGCACAAAAGAAAATTTAAAGGCATAGGTGATAGTAATAGCAAGTTAACTTGGTATGAGAAACCATTAAGTGATTCACAACAAAACATTATCAAATGTCTTTCTCTTGCAGAAAGAGATTGTAAACGTTGTAAATAAGCTGCCCTTGCAAACCTTTAGATGATCCTTCTAATTTCTATTAGTTTAAATTGTGGGATTTTTTTACAGCATGCATATAAGCATCATGTGTGCAATAAATGTTAATTTTCTCAAAGCACATTTGCTAACAAAATTTTGGTTGAATCAACTATTATACTCCGTTAGTTGGCTCAAAAAGTTTTCCACACAACTAGGAAAATATTTCTCTACCAAGAAGTGCCTCCTACTTCCTATAATAGAGTCTACTTGTCCTACTCATCTAAATTCAACTATTAGCGGGGAAGAGAAGATAAACCTAAATAATTTTCTGCAAACCAAAGGCAAAGAGATGTGTTCATAAGGAATCTAGCTTAAAGACATCATGTCAAGATGAGTGGGTTGCAATGTCGATTAAACACATCTATAAGCACTTGGATAGTAACAACAGAAATGGTAAAAGGTTAAGAGACTACTGACATGTCCATGATGAGTCTTCAAGCCTCGATCTTCAACTCTGCAGTTGCCATCAATTACCATGGTCTTGATAGGAACCTATATTCACCACAAGTAGAAAAGCATTATTCATCACTCACCCATGTTCAAGAAGAAACCCCCTGAAACTCAAATCTCATCTACACACAAAAAGAAAGAAAACCAAAAAAAAGTAAAGTCTGAGACTTTCTTCCTATAACATAGTGTGCCTTACAGTCCACTCTACTATATCTCACAAACATACTTGGAATCACAGAGACATTTAATACTGACTTCAAGCCAGAAACAGCAAGAACCCCAAAGGGGAAAGTTTGAAACTTGCAGACAAAACAAGCAAACTAACAAATAAAGAAAGTAAACAAGAGTTTGTAAGGGGGAGTATTGACCTGAGAGTGGTGAGGTTTCTTCTTGTAAAAGGCCAAAAGACGAGGCTCCAAAACGAAGTACCTCATATGAATATACGACCTTCCGATCTTCCTCCTTCCGTACCTCACCATCCACCCTTCGTACACTACCTCCTTTGCCATTTTCTCCTCGTTGTCTGAAAAAAATCTGAACTATATGTATTTCCACGGGAGATGATCAAATACTAGACCTTTTTGTTCATCGGCTCTCCGGTGCCGGAACCGCCTGTTGGATTCCGGCGAGAATATTTAAAGAGCTCAAAATTCCGGAAAAGAATTCAACAAAAAGAATACAAAGTCGACTTCCTCTTAAGTCTTAAGGAGAAAAAAAACAGGAGAGAGAGAGAATAAAATTGATTTTAGTGGAAAATAATAAAACTAATCACGCCAAAGATGTCTGTTGGATAAACAAACAAACATAATTAACTATGGTAATTAAATTGAGTAGTCACTATAATTTAATTAATTTTAATTAAGACATAACAAATGACAAAATCAGTTCGAAAGTCGAAACACACGTTTTCAGTTTGTCGTCGTGTATGAATGATGTATTAGCTTGACTATTGAAGGTCGCTGACGGCAAGCTTATATTCCGTTAGGGGCAGATAGAAAACGACGGCGTATGAACAAATTTGATGACGTGTGAACCACATACAAAAAAAAAATATTCTTTTTTTTTGCAGCGAATTATTCCTGCATCACATTCAACTCAAGTAATTTCAAAATTAACTTACAGATCAATAACTGCATTAATAATAATCTTTTAAAAAAATCACAGATCAATTATTCAGTGACCAGAAACAAAGCTGGAAAGATTTTACATCGTCCGAATCCTTAACAATGTGCTGAGCTACGGATTCGAAACCTCTTAGTCGTTAAATACAAATAATGAGTCAAAAAGAGAAGTTATAAAACATAGAGCGAAGTGGATGATGTGTTTGAAGCATAAGCCTACTGTGTAACATAAGTACATAACTATGCACTCTGTTTCACTTTTACCCAAACCTCGTACATGTATCTATGTAGCTGTAACACGGACTCACACATAAAGTGCTTCAGGTTTGCTTCATAGTGAACCCTCCCACCAAAACCGGAAACAGGTTCTGATTTGTGCCGAGTATATTTCATAGTCACACACACATGTCAAACGAAAATAACTATTCAATCAAATCTCGAAAGGAGGGTCTTAGATGCTCGAGAACTTCGTGGTCTATGTCATTACATAGCTGATGAGTCTCCACGGTTCTTGTCCTCCAAAACTGAAAAGAGAGTTTGATTACATCTTTACTGATAGGTTTTATCCACTTAATAACAGTAACATCTCCTATGTAGAGAATCGTTTACATTATTAGCACGAGACTGAAAAGTGTTGGAATGCTCAGAGCATATAAAAGCCATAGTTATAGCTTTTCTTGTATTAGCAAAACGAGACATCTTAATAAAACAATATGTCTTATCAGTGACAAGAGAACAACAGATAGAGAAGAACTTTTGAGCATTGATAGAGTGAAAAGTACCTTTGCGGTGCATATGAAGAAGATGGCCCCCAGATCTTCCACAATCATGTGGAATGAACAAAGGCAAGCTTTTTATGTCAATGGCATCATCTATGAGAGGCTTCTTACTAAAACCAGAGCACATCTCAGTGACTTGTCTCTGCAACCCAGCAAATTGAGGCATAACACCGCTCCAACCATCAACAGAAAAATTATCACCAAACAACTTAAAAGCACCCTTTCTAGTTGCTTCTACAGCTATAAAAAAAAACAAAGAGAAAAAGAAGTTTAGCAGACGAAAGAATACTTATAAGGAGCCGCAAGAAGGTTTGTGTGTATATAAATATACTGTTATAGGGAGCTGCAAGGAGAAGATTTGTGGGGAGACCAATGCCGAGACCAGCGAGTGTAATGCCAACACTGAAACCAACACCGCAGCCAGCACCTACGTATCCAATGACCTCAGGGCCAAAACCAGGTCCCCATCCCACGCCGCAGCCAATCCCAATCCCCATTCCCCAAAAGGCTCCATAAGTGGGATGAACAGGATTCCACTTCTCATATCTCCTGAATATACCCTTGATGATCATCACCACCTGAAACAGGGTATTGACACACAGCCAACCGTAAGAAGAGATACCATTGACCCCACTAGAATAATCTTCAACGCAATCCCAATGCACGTTGAAATCGATAAGACATTAAAACCAACACTATGATAATATCACCAGCAAAGCATAAAGTTTTTCTTTTTTATTTATATCCCACAGATTCCAGGAGATATGAGAAACCATTTTACTTGATAAAAACATTCAGACCAACTGGGACAAATCTAAATAAGAAACAGAGACAAAGAACAGAACATATACGATTTACCATTAACTGGGTTACGGTTTCAGTTCTCTCGTCCGTTCGATCTCCGCTCTCTTCGTGTCTCCTATGTTTTTCACCTTAATTCGATTCGCAAATGCATAACACTCTTCGTTTTAGGCGTTTATCCGCCGACAACCACTCGTCGTTTAGCGCTTGGATAAAGAAGAAGAAGAAAAACAGAACCGGTCCCCGCCTGACGTCACCGTACAATTTGATCCGGTTTACCAACAAATTCAAAAGTGAAATTAAATCAATAATCGGACCGGGTAAAACGGATGCAACTTGGTTCATGTCTGGTCTGATTCAAGCAAGAGACAGAACAACTCAAACATCTTGGTTCATGTCTGGTCCTTTGAGCTTTTCTCGGAAACAGTACGAGAAGATACTTCAAGAGTACTATAAATTTTCTGCATGCATACAACGATTCTGCCAGTCACCAATCACCAATCACCAATCACCAATCACCAATCAAAGCTACATAAATAAACAAACTACACAAATAGTCCCAAGCCGAACTTTATTTCAAACCACCAAGTTAATCATCACGCAATATACAAACCATCACACGACCAAAAGCATAAACAAGAAATGTAGACGACACAAGACCGTCGTATAACTGAAAAGGAGTTTTAGTATTTTATTTTTTTTTGAAATGACGAACAAGTGACAAACCAGAGCATATAGATAAAGATATTTATAGTAAAAGTATTCCTCAGAAGAGGCTTGTGTTGAGAGGGTTTTTTTTTGGGTCAGCCGGCGACTTTCCTAGAGTAGGCATTGGTGGTGGGCTGTGTTGGTCTAATGAACATGTCACGTGTTTCTCCTACACATCCTGCCTTCATCTGCGGCGGCTTCAGCTGCTGTTGCTGCATCACAGACACTGAGTGTCTTCTAGACACGGTTCCTCTGATGCTCATGTTCGAGAGTTTATCAGTAGTTTCAGATATACCACGAGCGACACGGTTCTTGTTCACAGACGAACCTGCTGCATTACCTCCAATTGAATGGATTTGCTTTTATCAGTTGAAGAAACACAACCACTGTAATAAGACATAGGGGTAGGTTTTAAGGTTTTACTTACAAGGACTCTTTCTTCCGGGTGGTTTGTATATGGAGTCTTTGACGGAACTTCTCACCGGTTTAGTGTTTCTTGTAGCATCCTGCTTAGCCAAATCAAGTTTCCTCTGAACGCCACTACCAAAAGCAGCACTCGACTTTGGAGAAGCATGGCTGTTGAATGTCTTAGCTTTGGTAAGAGACACTGGTTGCCGTTTAACTGGTTGCTTCTCGAATGATCCCCTTGGTCCAACTAGAAAAACATCACGATATGAAATTTAGTTTTGTAACAATCTCAATGAAGATATAATACTCCACATCCTGACATTGGCAACCAACAAACTAAAAAAGATTACCAGACGGAGTTCTTGCAAGAGATGGATTGGGTCGGAGAGATGGTGGGACATAAAAGCAACTCTGCCACATGAGAACATGTTTAAATCAGCTGATCAAGAGTGGAGCTATAAGAAGAAAGTACTCTCCGGTATACCTGAAAGAACGGGTGCTGCAGGGCCTCTGCAGCAGTTGGTCTGTTGCTTGGATCCCAGGAGCAAAGCCTCTGAACGATCATGAAAAAAAAGATAAAGATTAGTGTAACGAAATATGTCCACAGCTATAGGGCAACTCCTTTTTTTAAAAATTGTTAATTACCGTAATAAGATTAATTGCATCTTTACTAGTAGATGGCATCAAGCTTGAAAGAGGCACACCCGAAAGCTGCAAGATGACAACAGCTGTTAGTCCATAATAAATAAATAAAATGGTGAGGCTCAAGATTACATAATTCAAGCTAGAACAATACCTGAGGAAATTGATAGTTTATGGTGTTTGCAAGATTAAGTCCCTCTAACCAGGTCTCTTCAGTTGGACTGCCTATGACTTCACAGATTTTGTAGATTTCATCTGCTTCACTGCAAGAAGGATACGAGAACATTTTCACTTATTTATTAGCATTTAACTTTGCAACGTTCCTAATCGCCCAATATACAAATTAATTACTGCTAAGTTACCTAGCCCCTGGAAATATAGGACGAAGAGACAACAACTCAGACATAATAGCTCCCATCGCCCATATATCTGGAAAAAAATAACAAATGCAGCACATTGTTTAGCACTAGATATATATTTAGTACTTATTACAGTAATGTTACTAACCAACTTTTGATGTATACACATATGACTGTAGGAGTACTTCAGGTGCCCTGTACCTATTAGTACAAACAATTTCGGGTCAGTAAGGCAGCAATGTTATTGCATTTAGTCGACATATGGGTAATGAAAGACTCATTGCAACACAAAAGGAGAAGCGAATCTTACCAGCGTGTAGAAACATACTCGGTAAAAGGTGGACTCGAATTAACCTCCCTTGCCAGACCAAAGTCAGCAATCTTAATGATGTCTTTAGAGACAAGCAGATTTTCTGCAACCAAACAACATAGTATAAACATATATTCTAGACAAACAATTGAACCAGGATTGCTCAGTAACTGTTATAGCTTTATACACATTGCCACCTCAAGGCTATAAATTACCTGGCTTAAGATCGCGGTGGAAGTAACCACGCTGATGCATATAAGACAGGCCTTGGAAGACTTGAAAGCACCAGTTTCTAATATCAGCTTCTGCAAAAAGCTTTTGTCGATCCTTCATAAGCTGATAAAGATTGCACTCCTGATCAAATAAGAATGACATGCGCAGATTCAGTTAAAATGAATTAAAGTGTACGCAAAAAATAGCAAACTACAAGCAGGAAGAAGTATACCATGTACTCAAAGACAAAGTATAGGATATCATGTTCCCGGATGACTTCCTTCAGCTTCACTATGTTTGGATGATTCATCTTCCTAAGGGACTAATAGGAGAAAAGGGGATGAATCAGTAAACATACGCTAAACAAGACAAAAGAGCATATCAACAAAGGCAATTCACTACCTTCACTTCTCTCAGATTAATACATTCGTCCCATGAGTAATACTTCTTTTTCATTTTCTTAATTGCAACCTGCTCAAAGAAAAACTTCAATTGGTAAGCACAGAGAATTATGCAGGCATAGATAGCTCGCAAAGAAAGAAACTTACAACTTCACCCGTCTGCTTATTGATAGCTCGCCAAACAGTACCAAAAGTTCCATCACCAACCTCTTTTATTAACTTGTACCTATAAATTCATGTCAGAGAGAAGCAAACTTATAAGCAATATATCAAATGGGACAGACACCAAAAGGTGTTACAAAAAAATTTGAGAGATCTTTGAGCTACCTCTCCATAGTCTTTCCGGTAAAGCAAAGTAGCCTCTTTATTTTATTTTTATGTATGTAAAGAACTTCTGAAAGATTTATACAGCATTAATCTTTTCCAGTCGTTCGTAGCAAGGACTAGACACAAAAGCAGTAAAATCAATGATTCTCCAGCTAGGTAGACTGACCGTTATTTACTTTGAGCACCAATGGGTTGACCATAAAGGGAAAAAAAAGACAGTAAAAGAAGAGGAAAAGACATACTGAGAACTCAAAGACAGAAAGAAAGGAACGAACAAGAAAGAATGTGTTTGTGGCTAACAGGAAGGACCCGAAGCTGACGACAACTCACTCAGTGGTTCAGACTCAAGAAAATAGCATCATGTAAACTTGAAAACGAAAGCGATACATTCTTTGCTAGGGGGGAAATTAAGAGGTCTCTCTGGGACTATGCAAAGGAATAATTTCCAGACTTCAATCAACCCTGCAAAGAAAACAATATTTCCTGTTTTATTAGTAATTTTTATCATTTTTTTATTGATTTTTCATTTACCAATTAGAAAAAAGGTAAAAAGTATCTAAATAAAATCAATTAAAATCTCCAATTGGAATATTATTTTACAAGGAACTAAACATGTAATAAATGCATAGTTCCAATAACATACCTGTCTCAGAAATTTGCGTCACACGCCTTTCACTAAAGTTTGATAGGAGAGTGTGTTTGAGAGCTAAGTGCAGTTAACGAAAGAGCCAACAAGGAAGTCAGAACGAAGAAGAAAACGCCAATCGAGCGCTTCTTGGAAAGAGAAAAGACGATGATGGAAGCAGCTTGGCCAGACGAAAACTTGCCCCATATTCTCAGAAACAACTCAATCCTCTTAGTAGTAAGCCTGATTCAACCTGTACCAATGACAATGAACCAATCAGAAATCTTAGGCAAACTGCTCAAGTGACCATTATATCAAAAACAAAAATGTAGATAAGATAACACAAAATCCACCTTAGCTCATACAACAACATTTCTAAATTCGAAGATAATATCTATCAATACCAATACCTCCCAAATCTATCTATGTAAACCCTAAAAATTCGATCAATACATCAAATCAGCATCGAACATATCAGATCCAATCGCTAAGAAAAACATCAAAACGAATTGATGATTCAAATTCGTGATAAGCAAACCACCAGAGTCAAATCGCGAGAAGACGGAGATTTGCGAGATCGAATACCTCAGAGCCAACAGGCATAACAACCACCGTCGCCGCCGACGGATATCCAGAGCTTCGTCTACCTCTTTCACCTTTCTACTTTTTCGATTCCGTTACAACAAAATATCAATCTCTCTCTCTCTCTCTCTCTCTACCAAATTATTCCTCTTTCTCTCTCTTCTCTTTCTGTGTGCGGTTGGTTATCTCGTGATGACCAAAAAAAAAACTGTATAATTTATATTCCCCAGCTTAAAAAGGGAATATTTTTTCCTTTAGCTTTGATATTCGTGGTCTGGTCTTGTCGCGTTTTGAAAAGACTATATTCCTGAGTGCCTCAATTCATGAATATACGGTGTGCTTTTTATATATAACCGTCAGATTATCAAGTGGTGATGTCATTCCCTTGTATGAACCGTCCGATTAAGAGGATTTTCGCGGTATCTTTACGTGGCCGCCTCTTTACTCTTTTTCTTTTTATTCTTGCCTTCCACGATGTCACTGATAACAAATTCTTATTTTTCTTTGACCTTTCGTGATTGTATTAATTATGATCAGTAATCATATAGTGGAGATTAACAAAACTAGATTCCCTTAAATTTTGCTTGTTACTAATTTCATTGAACAGATAGCTTCTTTAAAAATCAATGAAATTTATGGTTTTTTTTAACTAAAGAAATTTATGTTTTGTTGATATCACTATACTCTAAAATGGATAAAATGTCTGGTTGATGCGAAAAGAAATTTTTATTCTTGCCTTCCACGATGTCACTGAGTACTTATTTTTCTTTGACATTTCGTGATTGTATTAAATATGATTCAGTAATCATATGGTGGAGATTAACAAAACCAGATTACCTAAAACATTTCTTCTAATTTCATCGAACAAAATAATAACTTCTTTAAAAACCAGTGAGCTTACTCTAAAATGGAAAAAAAAAGACGGGTTGAAAAAATTGGTAATCATAGTCAAATAATGGACTTACTTACCTCTTGAAAATAATCTACTAGGTTTTATTTGGAGGGAAATAAATTTAAATAGTTTGGGTGTTAAAATCTGCAAGAAAAACAAAGTTTGTTTCCCTCTGATATAGATTTAAACTTGTAGCATAATGCCCGAATATACGATTTTTTGGATGTATAAATTAAAGGAGATCGTTTACTTTTGGTCTTTTTAATTAGACATCATGGACTAATCTCGATTTTTATAATTTTCCGTTTGCTTCAAAATATGTTTTAAAATTGTTATGTCGTATTCAGTTACGAACCTTCCAGGCTTCCACCTAACCAAGCCGACCCATATTTACTTTACAGTTTTTACTTTTTGGCTACAATATTAAAAACACGAACCAAATCTTTACCACTAATGGTATCTGTTCTTTATTTGGTATATAATTGTTGGAAAGATGGTTGCGCAAAAAAAAAAAAAAAAATTGTTGGAAAGATGTAACAACCACGCTAATTTTTTCTATATGCAAGAGGGAAAGTAAGATAATATGTAATGGATTAATGGACCACCAACGTATTAACGTGTAAAACAACACACCTATAGAATCTCAAATCAATATACCTAACTTTGGAGATATGTCGACCATTTAAAATTTAAAATTACAGTTTAAACAAAAGATCAATAATATATTTCTCACCAAGCATATACTATAAGAAAAAAATCGAAACTTGATAAATATGCTGGGATAATAAAATAAGAATTGGCAGCTGCTTTAAACAGCTTTCTTGGCTTTGAAGCAACACAAAGAACCTATCTTTTGTTGTACTGACTTTGTTCTCAAGAAACCTCCGGACAAAACAAAAGCTTTAAGCTTAAGCTTTAGATTTTATCCTTCTTTTGTTTTTGAACTATCTTGTTTCTGAAGTTGCGTTAGATGAATACCAAAGCTTCTTCTGGCAAATCAAGAGCTTCTCATTCTCTGACTCAGACTCTGTTTTTTCCTTACGGCAACTCCATCTCAGTCCTTTAGCAACCGATGCTATATTCTCCACGAAATAGCTCGACTCGCGTATAATCGCATACCCATTAGGACGCAAGATCCGATCCATTTCCAGCATTACATACTTCATCTCACACCTGCGTTGTATAATACCAGACAATTACTTAGCAGTTAGCACTTATCACATCATTAATGAGTTTCAAAAAGGCTTTGAGATGATCACCTTTGGCTCTCAGATGTAAACAGACCGTCAACGTGAAGAAGATCGTAAGTTCTTGGATACGTCGAAAAAGCCTCACACCTATGTCACAAACATAGCACACATTAAATATGCGAATTCAAAGTGATTAAAAAGTAGGTTTTGATAAATTGTTACCAGTCGTGATATGTTCCAATTAATCCACGATCAAACACAACGGGAAGCGTATTCGCAGCGTAAGAAGACACAACGTTCATCACCCACAAAGGATCATCCACCAAAGCAGCAGCCAAACCACCATAAGCAGTGTTCATATCCATCACATTCCTTATCTTATCAGACCCAACAGCAGGCAACAACTTCTTGTAATACTTAGCCCTCGTCTTCCACTTGCTATCATCCCGCTTAAACAACCCGCTGTTACCTCCGGGAACGTCAGAGATCCTCTCAGGAGTCGCGTGCAACCTCCCAGGCCACTTGGGAGTAGACTCCAGATCCGTCTTCTTGAGCTTAGGGCTCGGAACCACCACGCAAGGGCGTATGGGAGTGTACCAAGCAGAGTCCGGCTCGAGGCTGTCGTCGCATTTCGGCGGGTACGCGTCTGGGTCGTTGGACAGCTTGTCGTAGCACTTGTTGTCCGGAGATTTTCGCCACACCGCGATGTCGTCTTTCTTGGCGTACATTTTGAAGCACATCGAGGTCAAGAGATCCTGAAGCTTCTCGTAGTTTGTTCTCTGCTCTTCCACGGTCGTGTCCCATCCTTTCCAACGGTTCTCGTAGTTGACCGGTGGACCGGATAAGACCCAGAACCCACCGGGTCTTAGGATACGGTGAACCTCCAGGAGATAGACTCCACCTGAGAAAGAAGGAATCTTACATGAGTTTCAGTTAAAGTAGCATTGCTAAATATGATAAAGAACATTTTATTTACCAAACTCGGTCCATGGGATAAGGCATCTTGAGCAATGAGCCATATCGAATGAGTTTGAAGGGAAAGGGAGACGTTGAGTTGAAATGATGCCGAGTATCGCTGGGATTCCACGTTCTAGAGCAAACTGAACTTGAGCTTCGTGGTTATCTCTTGGGGCGAGTGACACCGTGAGGATACCACGGTCCAACAAGTCTCCTCCCCAGCTTGCTACCTTTTAAAACAGAGCAAATATATAGGACGTTGAAGAAAGGAACCTCTGATATTATTTATTGCCAAGTTGAAATTCAAGAAATATACTCTTCTCTGTTTCAAATTGTATAGTTTTAGTTAAAAAAACACTAACACTAAGAAAATAGTTACTTGTTAAGATGTTTAAGCTAGTTATATTTTGAAACAAAACTTTGCTAAAACTATTTATATTATGAAACCGAAGGAGTATAAACTCACCCCACAACCAGTGTCAATGGCAGTTCGTATGGTCCCATCTTTCATCTCAGGGATCAGGTCTTGCATCAGATCGACGTAAGCACCAACTCCATTAGGAAACATCGTACCTCCACCTGGGAAATGGAACTTGTCGCCCTCTTTCTTTAGCCAGTGCTGGTTAGATTTCTGCTTGTTGATCCAATCATATGGCACATTCCTGAAATTTAAATCACATCCAAGTATGACAATTGTACTTCAAAATCTCTGGGGTCAAGAGATATGTAGAGAATTCAATATTTTACCTGTACCAACATTCGTTTTTGCTCTTAGGCCACCTTATAGGTGACTTATACCCATTAGGAGGAGGGACCAGACATTGCTTTCTATCAAACACAGGTGGACAATGGCGTTCCATGTAAGTAAGCCTGTGAGTACCATACTTCCTCCATTTCTAACCACAATACCAAAATGGAAACAACAAACATTAGCTAAACTATTTTTTGTTACAAATTCAAGGACTAAAGAAAACTTAAGAAAATGTGAGTGTATATACCCTTGGATCCGTGCAGGGAGTGTAATCTTGGTAGTCACTGCTACACTCCGGGAAAGAAACAGCATTGGCTTGAGGAGAGTTAACAACCTCCAAGGATGATCCAGCTTTCACAACATCATTGACTTGGAGTTTGTTCTTCCCACAGTAATGTCCACCAAGATAGAAAGAGAGCCCACATAGCAGAATCAGTAAAACAGTCTTGGGCAAGATCTTTGTTGAGCCTCTCTCAGCTTTCTCGTACTTGTCATCCTTGTCCTTCATCGTCTTTTAACTTAAATGTATAAACCGAACCCTTTCTTAGAAAGATTATACAACACCTGCATAAACCAAGAACTAGCAGTAGTCAGAACAAATATTACAACAACTCATGTAAAAAGTCAAACAAACAGATTGGATCAAGAAATGACTAGACAAGTACAGCATGAAACACTGCCATTACCAAAAGATATTTTACTATAAAGAGGGAAGCTAACTTTTTGGGGTAAAACTTGAATAAACAAATGATGGGACAGACACCCTTTTGACAAATGAGAGACTTGAGGAAACAAAAGGACGTCGAGATCTAAAAAAGCGACAAAACAACACCGTTGCCGACATATAGAGAGTGTTGCCTTAATGTTAATCACATGGTGTTTGGGACCCAGACTAGACCGCCATAACATGCTCTATCAAAACCCGAGGACAGTAGACAATTGGAGTGGATAATAAATAAATAATAATAAATGCATACACATGAATGATTTTCTATAATAGGGATAACGTTAAAACTGTTTCTTCGAATTAAAAGTCAGAAAAAAAAATTCTGCACAAGAGATAAAAGCTTGCAGACAGCTAAAAAGCACAAAGGGGGGTCAGGGGAAGAGAACTAGCATTAATAATCATTACTTGACAGACAAGGAGAGTCTTTAATCTTTTGTATTTTACACATACAGTAAAATCAGAGAAAGCAGTAGATATAGACGAACATACAAAGAAAATTAACAATGAATGTGTCCGTACTCACACGAAAGCAAATCTTAATGATATGCAATGAAACGAACACGAATGAAGAAGAACCACAGAGAAAACTTGACAAGTTTTTAGATCTTGGTTTTACCTTGTCTTGAACTAGAATAGATTCAGTTTTTTTTCGAATTAAAGATTCGAAAGGTCTCCTCGAATTCTTGAGGAGAGGATTTTGCGGCGACGGAGAGAGACTTGGATTCTCTCTCTTTTTTCGATTTTTTTTTTCTAAATCCAATGAGAAAGAATATTATGGGGAGAGAGATGAGAGATTGCAGAGAAGCTAACGTTAACATATATAGCTTCTTGGGTGTACACACAATTATAACTATTTTCTTTCTTTCTTTTTTCCCCGTTCACTCTCTGTCTCTCCTTTCATTTTCTATCTTTTTCGTTACTTTAATTCTGACTATTATTTTCCACTTAATTTCACTGTTTGTTTTTATTTAATCATTGAATGTTAATGAAACAAAGAAGAAAATAATAGTCACTTGTTGTTTCTTAATCATGATTGAATTTTATTCTTTAACAAAATACCTTCCGGTGGATATGTAACTATATCTAATGAGTATATTTACCACACACTCGGAAAAGAATGTACTCCAATTTTTTTTTTTAGGATTCTAATTTAGATGATTTAAATAAATTTATAAAATATCTTACGTGTAAAAAACATACTCCAATATACGAGTTTCTATAAAATGATAGATCCTCCTCGTCTAGGAAATATCACAACGACTGTTTTTTAGATCGCCATTCACGGAAATCTATGTTAGTTTTGAAAAGTATATTAATTGTTTTCCTTTTACTAAAGTCAGTCACCCAATCGGATTTTAGGATTCTAATTTAGATGATTTGATTAAATAAATATAGTATAAATGGATCCCACCACCGACAGAACGATTCACCGTCGACATCATCTATACGACTTTCCCACCATTCCCATGCATATATACATAAATGGAAAATACCAATTTTCTGGTTATTATATTTTGGGGGAATTCAAATTTTAATAACTAAATGAATAACAATTGTAACTTTTACATGTTTTGAAATATTCTTATAATCAAAATTCAAAAAATACCAAGACAGACGACTCGGCAAAAACTGATTTTCCTTTCCACTTTCAATAGTTTGTTACACAACCATTAACCAGACAAATTGCTTTGGATAAAAACCAGAACATTTTTCAAACGAAGAATATCATGACTATATAAACCTTATGTAGGGTCCGGAATTGTATACATAAAAATTATGAGAATACCTTTAATAGATTCGAAAGAAATTAATTAATTAATAGAAGCTATTGGGATCAGGCCGAGTTAGTCGGTGGGTTTGTCACTTGAGATAGATCCACGGCAACACTGAATTATTAAGTGTTGGCTGACTAAACCGCGTTTAAGTACACACCACTCTTCATCCAAGGCTATAGTGTATTTATTGGACAAGAACAAAAATTAAAAGACTACAGTGTGTATATACATATTCCAGATTCTACAGGTTATTTCCAGTCTAACTAACATCGTCTGGTACATGGTGTATTGTTCAATATACAGTATATCGCTATGTAAGAACTATGGTTATTGTATTGTTCAATCAATATACAGTATATCGCTATGTAAGAACTATGGTTATTTTATTATTATTTTTGCCGACAAGAACTATGGTTCATTGCTATTTCGTATGTCAAACACTTATATTAAACCCAACCTGGATAAAAAAAATTGTGGTCAAAGTAAGACAAACTTGCAGTTGACTTTTATTTTACCATACTTTAGTGTAAAATTGTTTTTGACGACTGTAAATTTGGAGTTTATATGAATTCATAGCCTTCACTATTTTGTTGAAACTTCTACAGTTTACTCGTAATTGCAATCACAAAACGTCATATCAGCAGGATCTAACACAAATGATCAAGAGCCATAGGCTATGGATTGCGACATACGAACCAAATACTTTTGAATAAATCTAAAGCTCGAGAAAAAAGGCATGAAAGCTGACCTTTATTTATCCATGTGGAATCAGTTAATGGTGCATCATCTTCCCATGTGAGTGATTAGGTCTTTTTACACACATTATTTGTCTTATTTTTATAATTAAAGATCGAATAGGAATAGACGAAACATTTGTAGTGGGTTGATGTTTATCATAATGGCAACCGATGCAATGCATTCCAACTTCTTCGATGTTGTGTGTCTGCACGGCATCATGCAGATATTTACGAATTTTAGTAGCATAACATTTCTTCATTTAATAATTTTCTGTATCTTTTAACATGTTGTACGTCTTGACCATCGGACTTATTCGGTGTTGTCGATCTGAGCTCTAATCTGTTTTTTTTTTAATCCTGTTAATTCTCTTGATATTTTAATTCGATTTCATGCAGATTTTACAATGAATGCTTCTTTTTGTTTGAGAGTGATTGAAATGCAAAGATCAAAGCAGAGCTAGAACTGGGGCTGATGATATCTTTCAAGTGTTTTTCTTTGAGCAGTTCTCATGTTGAACCCACCACATACACGTTGCCTTGTTGAAGCTTCGGAGCTTCAATCTTGGGACAGGTAATGTTTTGAGACAGTAACGTTTTATCATCTGAATTGTTGCAGAATCAACCCGACTCTGTTACCGAAGGTCTAAAACCGAATGCTTCTCACTCTTATCTAAAATCTTAATAGGATTTTGCTTCGTGGTTCATGTCTTGTCTTGTTCAATGGCTTCTCGTCGACCATGTCCCTTCAAGCTCTCTGCTCATACTCATACCATATCTTCTTCCAAGGTAACCTCCTCTCTCCCGATCTCAATGTAGTATATTGAGGCTGAGTCAATTTGTTCCTTCTCCTCTTTCTTGACAAACTATTTAACCAATGATTGCTAGAGAGAACATAGTGATTAAAATCCAAACTGGTCCATCTTCAAAGCTGGATGTTTGAAGTTGTGTATCAATTAACACCCCAAGGCTGTCGATTACCATATGCTGATATCAGAATCAGTTAAAAGCGTTTGCCAATCCTTCACTCCTACCCAAATAAGATTTGGCGTACGCAGATTCAGTGCCAATGAATCACTATCAGGAAATATCAAACTGCAAGCAGGAACAAGTATAGCGTGCACTCAAAGACATAAATAGTGTAGCTCGCCAAGCTCTATCAATTTTTTTTTTTTGTTTTAACTTTGGGGAGGTGTTTAAGGTCATTTTAACATGTATCTTCAAGTGTCGCTCTCTGAATGATATCTACATAACGAACGCACATATACAGATGCAACTTTTGCTAGAAAAGTCACCCATCCTTCACTAAGAAACTCAAATGTGAACAAAAACAAGTTTTGAAGTTTGCAGAATGACAAAGAGAAACATCATATGCATAAAAATAACCTACAAAGCCTCCAGAAAAGCCTGCCATTACACCAAACGCATACCACATAAAAAAAGAGTGAGAGGATCATCAAATGATTGATTGTAAATTCAATAGCTTCCAACACCACCATAACGATCTGATTGGTTTGCGGGTAAACCAGATTCCCTTCTTCCGAGCGATGAGTTTCCAATACCTGAGGTACCAGTATCAGCGCTGTAATGGGATCCTTCTGGCCTCGTAGGTAGAGAGCTTGCAGTCTCCGTCCTCAGCTTCTCTATGGCATCTAGAATTATCCTGGTGTCTGATGAATAGTTCACCTTATCTACTTTCACAACCGTTGCTTTCACAGTCGGTTCATCCCCATACGTCTCTTCTTTCACCTTCAGCTTGAAAATGTATTTGGTAAAAGCAACCTTACGGATGATATCTTCAAACTTCTCCTCATCATTGTGCTCATGCTTCACGTAGTACAAATCTTTAGCAGGCATTCCCATTATCTCCTCACCAGCCTCTTGAAACGCTGTGACCCAAGTAAGACCTGTATGGTCCTGTAACTGGAGCTGCAGTATATACCTGTAGTCACACTCATCCACGCATTTATCACACTTCTCGCACCGCCACGTCCCATCTCCGTTGTCTGTCACCTTTTTATTGCAAGGACGATCACCATTCATGATGGGACAAGCCGTGTAGCAGAAGTTGTCAACCTTCATGTATATAATAGTGGCGTTGACTGTGATCCAGTCAGGCTTCTCCGAGGTCCCTAGTTTCTCGTCTTTAATCTGAGAGATTGTTTTGCGGACGTCTACTCTGCCGCTACCGTTGAACTCTCTCGATATGGAGACGCAAGGAGCGCTTCTTCCTTCTCTCTCAAACCATTCCTTCAGCTTACGAGCTTCAACGAGGTCCGGCTCAACGACGAGCTGGCTCGACCCAATGGTGCTCACCGCCTTCCCGTTAAACTCGCTGATCCTCCCCGCCTTAACAGCAAGAACAGGAAACTCACCAGAGTCGCAAAGACTCTGCAGCTTCTGTCCTTCAGCGTTGCAGAAGCTACCCCACATGGTCACCTCGACACTTCGACCAGACATGTCTTTCAGCTGAAGAGATCTCTTCTGCGTCTCGGTTCCGGTCTTCTTCATAATCGTTGCGGTAGGACTAATAGACGACACAACGCCGATCACATCGATGATGCTGTTAGTCTCCAAGCTCTCGATATCACTTATAGAGCGAAAATTGTAGAGATTCTGAGGGATGGCGGCGTCCTCCTCGTAGCACTGCTGTACCGTCGACGCATTGTCCAGCGTGATCTCGTAGTCGTGAGGGAGATGGTTAAACTTCTTCTGAGCAGGGCGCAGGCTCCCCCTCGAGATAAGATAGAGATTCCCAACGACGATCTGGTCGTAGAACTGATCAGCCACAGCGTTGAAACAAGCCGCACGTATCTCCCCACCACCAACGTCTAGAAGATCGAAGCTGAAGACTTTCCCATCCCCACGCTGGTTGTTGTAACGCCTGAGGTCTCCTTTGCTAGTGACCCTGGCCTTGATGGTCCACCTGCCGGAGTAAGGGTTAAGAGCATTGATAGGAGTTATCAGCGGAGGCGCCTCGTTCCTCGCCACTGGTCCCCTGTTTTGGTACATCGGTGGTGGTTGCTGGCGCGCAGGACCTGAAGATGGATAGTTGTATGAACCAGAACCAGAACCAGAACCAGAACCAAACACTTGTTGTTGTCTCTGTTGTTGACTAGTCCCTGTCCCGGTGTTGTTGTTGTTGATTTGACGACCACCACCACTCACATCACTTCTACCACCATTTAGCTCAAAACTAGAACCAGAACCAAACACTTGTGGTTGTCTCTGTTGAGGTAAAACAGTTGAGGTAACCCCAATCTCAGTGTTGCTCCTACTACCACCACGTTGGTCAAACCCGCTAGTTGGTTTAGAGTCTCCTCCTCCTCCTGCTCGCAGATCATTAATAGGCTTTCTTGGTCCAATTATATCAGCATTCGTTGCAATCACTTCCAATTGCGCAATAACAACAATCCTAACCGTCAAAAACAAACAAAACAAACAAGTTCAACCTCTTCTTCCACGTCATTCAACCAAATTACAAAATCAAATCTTTTTTTTTTTACAAAATCAAATCAAACAGATAAAAAAAAGAATTAGACTTTAATTACTTTTTGTTTTGGATATCGCTGCAGACGAAATGATCGAGGCGGAGGATGGAGCCGGCTTGGAGGAGGCCGTCTTTGACGAGAGGGTTGAGAGTGACGCCGAGCATCCCTTGTATGAAGGCCGTCCCGTCTGATAACAGCACCCTGATCCTCTCCTTGGACGGCTCCTGCTGAGACGTGAAGAACTTCAGCTCCGTCACTTGGAGAACCGGTTTCATGTCTTCGTGGCTCTTCACCGTCTCGTTTCTTATCATCTCGATTGCCCCTCCCGTCAGCATCTCCCCCATCGTCGTTGTTACAGAGAGTCGAATTTTCGCGATTGAGGAGGTGAGTTTACGAATCGAATTCGAGATTGATTGGATTTTTTTGAATGTAAACGATGAAGAAAGGTTTTGAGAATGCCCTAGAGAGAGTGGAGAGGTACGAACTTCTAAGTTTCCTTTTTGTTTGTAACTGCCAATCAATATTCCCTTGCACGCTTCATTAAGCAAATTTATGGGCCCTTTTATATATGGACAGGCCCATTAATATACGGCCAGGCCCATTTGTGGCCACGATAGTGTACAGCTGAGTCAGCAGCAGCAGATATCTGATCTCACCAATCACATTGAGAGCAGACCACCCCTGTCTGAAAAAAAAACATTAACTTATTTCCATTTTAATTTGATTAATTAATTTCATTCGCCCAACGACAGAGAGAGAGTCAAAGAAAGGGGCAACTCATCGTTGAATCTGTAAGGTTTTGATTTTTTTTTTCCGGTGCGACCGTCGTTTTTCCCGATCACCGTGAAAGAGATGGGTGTCTGAATAGTAAATTCACCGGAGAAGAAGAAGAAGATGGACTCGGAAGAAACGGCGTCGTCTGTGACGAAGGTGAAGCAGAAGAAGAAGAGGGTTTGCTCTTCGTTAGCTTTGAGATTCTGTACAGCGATCGTTTTCTCGATCATCGGCTTCTTCTTCTTGTCGTTTGTCTTAGGGGTTTTAGTGGTTCTACTCGGCGAATTGTGGGTTTCTTCTTCTTCTTCGTCATCTGCCTCTCTTGCTTCTCGCTGCAAAATTGTCTCCAGCTGTAAGTTCAAAGCTTTGACCTTTTTTGCTTAGCTCCATTATTACCTTTCTTCTGCTTAATGGGTTCTTCTTAGTTTGTAGTACACAAGTGATCTCTGAATTAGTTTGAGACTGAAAGTTATCACATTTATTTAGTTTGTTAACTTGATTTTTTTGGTGATGTAGCGGTTGATCTTAGGTCGTCCAAAGTGTGTGGAATTGGACTTTTGAACATCAAAGCACAACATGTGTTTTACCCTTTTGAGAGAGATAAATTCAGATGTCGCTATGATTACTATTGGGCTTCTGTCTTCAAGGTAGGTCTACACCTCTTTTAAGGTTTCATCTATTGTCTTATCTTTTGGTTATATGAGTCTAAGCGCCATTTCACATTTGCACAGGTAGAATATACAGATCACCTGATGGGTCAAACAAGGCTAGCTTTCTCAGAGGCACCTAATGAAGCTCTTCCTCCTGAGTGTAGACCTAACTTTGGTGCCGCTCTACTCACCAAAGATAACTTCAAGGCAAGGCTCTTTTTAATCATACAGCTTCTTAGGCTGTATATACTTTTGTTCTGTATCTCATTGTGTTTTGGATTGCAATCATTTTTTTTTTTGTTTTATTTGTCCAGGTGAATGAAACGTATGATTGCTGGTACACACTAGGGATTCCAAAGATCAAGCTTTATAGAGATGGCTTTTTCGGTTGCCAACCAGATGATCTTTCTTTCACCGACATTTTTAAACAGTACGCTGTCTTGTAAGTCCCCCTATGCTTTTCTTTATCAGTGTGGGAGCTTCAGTTTTTATGCATTTCATCATCAATAAGTTCGTACACACTGTAGGAGAATCATAGTGATTTATGTGTTTGTTCTGTCGGGAATCATATCAACATGTTTTTTTTGTCTGTTTAGTTTCTCAGTCTTGTTATTGATCATCTTTCCACTTGTTTTTTCCCCCTCTCCAGATTCTCTAAATTGTTACAGTCGTGGGTAAATGTAAATGGAAGACGGAAGTACTGGAGATATGATGTGATCGCTGGCATCGTATCTGGCTTCTCAACTTCCATTATCACTGTCTTCATCGTACGGATCTTGAGACATGCGAAATCTTGGTTCCCTCGAGCTTGTTGTTCGGTTAGAAGCCAGCTTTCTAAAGTGAACCTCTTGCTGCAAGTAAAGCGTGCTTGTCTGGTTGTTGTTTACTTCTCCATCCTCGGGTGGATGGCTACACAATATTTGAAAATTCTTTTTCCAAAGGCTTAGAGAAAAAAGAAACACATTCCTTGAGACAGAGAGAGTTGTTGAGTATGTAAGACCACCCGCAGCGGAGGCTCTAGACAGGTTCACGGGCACAAGTTCTAAGGCCTAAACTGATTTTAAAAAATGAAAAATAATTTTAATTCAGTGAACCGATCCTTCTGAGTGAACCTGTATGAAGCGGTTCATACCACGTGTCAAGCACTTCTCCTTCTCCTTTTCGTCACCCCTCCTCTCTCTCTCTCTCTCCTCCTCGTCTGCTTTGACATGATTATTCGACTTCTCTCATCAGAAATTCGGATTGTCAACCTTTTTCTCTTCCAGGTTCCCTCTTTCTCTCTTTATTGAGTTTCCTAATTTATTCCTAGCTACTGAATCATTGATCTAACCATCTGAACTTTACTCTTGTTTTGGTTGTTTTTATGTCGTCAAATTGAGTTGAAAGTTTCTGATTTCTATTTTTTTTTCTGGAACTTTTTTTAATTGGAGATGTGGAGTGTTTTCATCATTAGTTGGTTTTTAAATCTCTCAGGTTTTGTGTTCATTTCTACAATAAACTCGTTATAAGAAAACATAATTAAGTTTTTCTTTTTCAGAGATCTTTGCTTATGATGGTGTTTTGCTTTTCGTATACTTCTTCTTCTTTTAAAATACAGCAAATCATTGTTGTCATCTTTTTTTTAGTGAGCATCTTCATTTAAATACACAAAGCATTGCTGTTATCTGCGGATTTTTTGATTCAAATCAAGATCATTTTTTTCTGTAGTGATAAAGTATCTAATGGGTTTTTACTAATCCAGTTTCACTATGTCTCTGTTTTACAGATAGATAGATATCTGAAGTATGGCGGGCTCCTATTATAATGCTTCAATGAAGCCCAACTTCTCAGAAATTGCAGATTTCATTGCCTTTGGGGAGTCTATCCCGCACAATCTTTTGAGTACATTTCCAATAATACAGCATTGGTACTTGTCATTTTCCTTACGAACACGATATTGGTTTAGGTATCTTTCATTAGCCCATGAAAATATTTGAGTTCTACTTGTTTATGTGATTGCAGAACATAATGTCGCTTCTGAAGGAAAACAAGTTGCGCTTACCTGGTCAATTTAGAAGCTACAAATTGCTAGAATGGAAGGCTGAGCAGAAGCGGAAACAGTATGTTTCTTTTCACATGGTTGCAGAATCATTGCTAGATTTGATTTATTTACGGGTCAGATATGGTTGGTTGCAGGAGCTGGTGGGAGAAACATTTACTTGGAGTGGTGGGGGGAGTAGTGATCTCGTTACTGGTTACTTCTGTGATGGTCAAACTTGCGTTGGAGTGGAGAAGGAGACGACAAGAAGAAGCAACTTATGTGCCTGTAAGTGCTACTGTCTAATAAGTTACAAATCGTGAATCATGTACATGGTAGTTGATGAAAAAGTCTGCACCTGTTTTTGTCTGGACCACTTTGATCATCTCCACAACAAGGCCTGGCCTGTCTGCTGTCTCAATGCAAAGCAGGATATAGAGAAAACAGGAAACAAGTTCAGAGTTATGTAAATGATTTTGATCAGCTACTTTTAAAGTGACATTTGTGGTGTGGTAATTCTACTGAATAAATATAGCTCCTCTTTGGTCCATCTTCTTTCACATGTATGTGAGTCCAGATGTCGACATCAATCTGTCTCACCACATGAATCCCAAATACAAAGTTAAAAACATAGGACACAGAAGTATCAATCCAACGAGCATAGTAAAAACATTATTACCTTCTTTTTTTTGAGATGATCACGCTCTTTCGAGTGACTGATGTATCTGTTGCATTGTTTGAAGACTAATAAGGAATGACTTTGTTGAATTCTTGTAGTTTACGCTCTCATGTTTGATCTTGACTCTATTGATAAAACTTGCTTTTAACACCATTAAAATATAGTAGAAACTAAGAAAATTATAAAAACCAAGTTTAAAATTCATAAAATGATTCAAAAAAATGTTAAATAACAGAAATATATACCATATAGAAGAGAAAAAAAAATATTCATTTCAAATATAAAACCCAAATCAAGAAAAAATAATTGTAATGAAAATATAAAAGAAAAGAAAAAAATATTAATTATAAGTTTTAAATGTTATCTAATCTTAATGTATTGAATAATTTTTTTATATTAAAAATTAAAAATTAATAAGAATAATATTATTTTATTTTTATGAACCTCTTCTTCAAGTTCACCAATGTAGCGGCACAATAGATAGAGGTTCATCACTATACATGATCCCACAAAAAATATTAAAAAAATTTCGTGAACCCCAAAAGGGGGTTCACCAATGCTGATGCTCTAATGATTCGTAGAGAGTTGTGTGATGTAACCTTAAATCATTTACGGCAAAAGAAAGCAATTCATCAGTGTCCTGAAGATGATGAAGAAACCATCTTTTGGCCTTTTCAATCTCGAATAAGCGCATCTTCTTTCTCCTCCTCATCTTCAGAATCCTTTCTTTTCAAAAATCCTTGTTATCTCCTTCAACATTACAACTCTCTGGTTTCACTTATGTGTCTCAGTCTGACTGATGGATTTCACTGGAACTCCGAAAGATATTAGAGTTCTCACAACGTCCAAGTGTCCCCCTTTGGGAAGCAAAGTGAATGGGCAAAAATGGTTTAGAGGAAGAGAGTGATAGATCGTTGAATTGATGTTAAATTAGTAAATCACATAAGTATATCAATGGTGGTATAGAATGAATTACATGTCAACTGAAACATATAATAAACATTTCTTTTTAGATTCTATAAAAACCGGAAAAAAGGAAAAAAGAAATAGTGTGGAAGTGATTATAAAAAATAAACGTCTTCTACTACTACATCTTGAAGCATGTGTGATTCAGCGAGCGAGACGAACTGAGATCTTCTAGGGAGTCGGGACTGTGATATACGGCTTTGAAGACGCATTTGACTCCTCCGAGGTGAGGACCAGAAGGAACTACTGCTGTCAAATTGCATGCATCACGCTGCTGCTTGATGATTACAGTGAAGAAGAAGACTCCATGAGCTGTATGCTGCTTCAAAAATTAAATGTCCAAAATTTCATTTAAGTTTTTCAATGTCCAAAATTTTTACTATCGAGTTTAATATTTTTTTCAGTTTAATACACTTACTTATTTTTTAAAAGAAAACAAGCAATTAATCCGGTTCTGATTTATTTTATTCAGAGGCTGCAAAGCCATTAATCCGGTTAATTTTTATTTAAGTTTTGAAATTATTGCTTGGTTTCTTAAGAAGATTTATAATGTTAAAATTATGGCATTTTTGCGAAGCAAGCAATTTATATATGTGACTAGGGGCGGAGCTCCGCGCAAGCGCGGAGATATCTAAATTTATTGAGTCGTTGTTTAATATGTAGATGGAAGTGTACTGTAGAAGAAGGGTGAAAAGATGTATAAGATGTAGATTGTAGATTTTTTTGATAATCTTATTAGTGTTCATGGGTAAGGATTGAGATCCTTTTAATTGTATATGCAACTGAAGAATAGTAACAAAAAGTGGACCTATATGTAAATGCAGTATGTGTTTGTCGCGGTAGTGATCGTGTAAAAAGGGGGTTGGATATTGTTAACGACGGTAGAAAATATAACGTCAACCTTTTAAAACTATTAAAATTGAGAACATGTTATCCTCCGAAGAGGTACACTGCCGATATATATATATATATATTTAAAAGCTACAGCAAGTGGAAATATTCCAATACACGAAAGAGAAAATGCAGAGTAATATTAAAATTGCTACAGAGACAGGAGCAGAGTTTGGCTGACGTTTTTGTTGTTTTCAGATTCTCACTGACGATGATGGTTGTGTCCACCTTCTTTCACCGCAGCTGTTGCCGTGTAGCTGGCAGAAGCTGAAGTGGATGCTCCCCTGCCTTGCACTTCAACACTTGGTGTCTCATTGAAGTTGAAATTCTGGAGATAGGTAAAGATGTGATTTTATAAACATTGAACTTCCAAGACTTGATCAAAACACTATTGCAATGTTCTTGACACGGTTATAAATTCTAATTTACGTACTTCATTGTGGCCTCCAAAAGTTCCTCTCTTGTATATTTCTGAAACTAACTTGATGTCCACACATCGAAGAAAATGATTTGTTGGGGACTCTGTAAAGAACATAGAAACCTGAAGAACATAACACACCATAATTCATATATTGTTTTCCAACTCAAAAATCCTAAAGAAATATATAGCGGTTATTTGCGATGGTAGGTGGAGTATCAGGACCACATAGGTCTGCATGTAGAAGTTCCAAGGGTCTGGTTGCTTGGTTCACTATATTCTACACAATAGTAAGAGGGTGGTGACACGCACCATGGGTTCTCCCGCTTCCACCGCACTCACATTTTTTTAAATTAAGACATTTCTGCATCAAACACCACAAACATAGCCGAGTCCGCATCCGCGATGGTCATCTCCACACGGTACCTACAAATGATGTTGATAAGGTTTTAGGTCTGATGATATGTTGGTAAGGAATAAAAGGCTCCGTTTTAAGGAATATAGAACACTACAACTTGAAGAAGAACATATTTACAGGCGTTAACAATGAATGAATGTAAAAACAATAAGCATTAAGAAAGATATAGGCAATGGACCGTAGGTGTATAGTTGAGCACATAGATGTTGAGCTCTGACACTGTTACTGTTTCTATTTTATTAACACCACCATATTTGATCGAACTTGTGGAAGAGGCTAAGTCACTGTTTCATTAAAGCTACAAAAAACAGCCATATTTGTCTATGTTGTGGGTTTTCAAGCAAAAAAAAAAAATCAAGAATAAATTGTTAAAGCTAGAGAAAACTACCTGGCTACGAAGGTGTCACTGTCATTTGTTTTTTGTCAAAGTAAGTATATATGTGTGCAAGAAGTTGCATTTAGGAATATCAGCCTGCAAGTTGTAGGCGATCAGTGAAAGGTGAAAGTGACATTGCAAAAGTTGGCTGCGGAATTCAAATGAAGGAGGTTACCTCCCATGAACTTGGGGTTATTACTGGTAGCGACATCACCTCAGGCTCCACATCCGCGGCCAATAACTTCTGGTTAAGATGGTTGGTTTGAGCTTAAAACAACACTCAGACAATTTGTTGTAGAACTGCAATGAAGTGAAGTTACATGTTAAAAGGAGCAGAAAAGATTAGCAAACACTGAAATTTAATGAATCAGGAGAAGAATCAATCTCAAAATGATTATTGTATATTTATAAAAAAACTCCAAACACCAAATTGCAAAGCTTCTCTGTAACTTCTTAAAACTTGTTTTTTAGATCTTGAAGAAAAAATTACAGATGACCATCTCTCTACTCGTGATGGTCATCTCTCTACTCGTGGTGATAGTGAGACAAAGGAGGAAAATATTTAAAGAAACAATTCCAGTCCTTACCATCGTAAAGGTCTATTTGCAGGAGTTAATAAAACTGCTAATGCCAACGATTGCAGTCTGTGACGCTTCCGGGTTCACATAGCCGGTGAGAATAGTTCTAGACGATTCAAAACGGCCGACGGATAACACTGGAGACTGGCCGTGACTACTCGTCGCCAATAACGCAGGTAAAACTCCATTGTGGCTTCCATGAGGGTCACCTGAAACAGATTAACAAATCGAAACAAAATCAACAAATGTGTGCGATCATCAAATGCTCTAGCAAATTGCGGGCGATTGAACCAAGCATTGAATTCTCCCGCTTGGTTTATAAAAACTGTAAAATAAATTTTAAGCAAATGTAAAACTTACGATCAGTTCTACTATATGATCTCATGGTTATTGACAACTGCTTGATGTGACCTCATGGTTATTGACTACACTTTTCAGCGAATCAGTAGAGCCATTCAGAGTCACCTGAAAACACACGAACATAAAAAATGGTTTATCGTTGCTCGAATCATAAGTAAAAAATTAAAGAAAGTGATAAAATTGGGATTGGGATATTCTTACAGTGACTCTCATTTCGGAAAAAAAACGTTTCAGTGAACATCCTTGTCTCACAGTCTGTAGTTTACACAATATGTCCACCTTATGGAACCATTGCTAACATAAAAACAGTACTTGCACACATACCATATGCCATAACCAAAGTTCATTCAGCACCTTCAAGTACACTAATCAAGAGGGGATGTAATGAACAATGAAGAACAAAACTCAGGAAACGAACAGTAATCAAATACATCAAAGAGACATAAAGAAAGAGAGAAAGAGACCTAATCTTCTATTCTAACACAGTGAGAAACCATCAAACCCACAACAGATCCTACCATGTCAGATTCTCTAGATGCCATGAGGAACAACCTTGGCGGAGAGTAGGCGCGACAACAGTATTGGAAGCAAGCATCTTTGAAGAATCTTACTACGCTTGATAAAGAAGATTTACTCAGAGTGGTCGTGAAAACTCATCGTACTCTCAACCCTCTCAAATTTATAGGTTAGACATATGGGAAACGAAGTGGTGGTCATCGTTATTGGTTTAAATGAAAACCTATATATATAATGCCACACTTTTATCTTTTCTTAAGCTAGTCAAGTTGGATTTTTTTTTAAAATTATGAGAGATACTTTGAACAATATGGGAGATTAAGAATTGAGAGAAGAAGCAATTGCGTTTGCAGCGAACGAATAGGGAAAACGGAGAAGGCGATGAGTCTAAGATCGATAACAATGAAACGCAGAGTTCAGTTTAACCAAACCAACGAAGATCATATCACCAAAATAATCAAATCAAACCAAATGTGAAAACTTAATGACCAGAACAAACCAAACCAAACCGATGTGGGCTCTACAATCATTTAAAAAAATCCAACGTGGCTAGCTTAAGAAGAGAGAAAAGTGTGGCATTATATATATATACTATTAAAAGTAGTCTTTTGAAGCTCCAGAAGCCGTCCACATCAGCTAAAAAATTCTCTCAGAAAGATGACACGTGGCATTTTAATACTATTGATAAATATAATTTCGAAAATATTAATATGTAAATTTAGAAAATAATAATATGTAAACATATAACATAAAAATGGAAATATTAAATTAAAAATATGTAAGATTATCATTTTACTACTTTTAAAAAATTACTATTTTACTTAAAAATCGTATTAGTGAAGTTTTACATTTTTGAAAAATTTATATAATATTTAGCTTTACAATTTTATATAAATATAATTTCGAAATAATAAATAATTTGTAAGCATGTAACATAAAAATAAAAATACTAAATTAAACATATGTAAGATTACCATTTTGGATTAAAAAACTATCGAATTGTTACAAACGAACTATTATTACTATAGCCCACATTATTACTCTAACCTATCTAAAATATTACAAATAACCGACTAACCTATGCTCATTACTCAAACCCAACGATAATAACCCATCCATCTATTTCTTGCCACTCCAGATACCATACTAAAAATGTATAGTTTACATTTTAAATACATTAAATATTGATATACATTTTAAAGTTAATATAAAATTTTAAGAATGAAAATACTACAATAAAAATTTATCTTAAATAAAAAAATATTTCTTTAGAAAAATACCACATGACATTGCTACTAAAAATAAAAAGAATAATATACAGTATAAGAAAAAATAAATAATAAGTAAATATACAATATAAGAAATAGAAATATCACATTAAATTATATATGAAATAATATATGCTTTACATTTTAAATATTTCCAAATCTTTTTAAGAAATTGTAACATTACACTATTAGTAAATATTATATTAAACATATATTTGAAATAAGATATATTTTTATATTTTAATTATTTCCAAATATAACATCTATCTAAAATACAAAGAAAATTAGAATAAGTAAATATAATTTAAAATAATAACAATGAGTAAATATATAATATAAGACATAAATATTACATTGGACATATATTTGAAAAATGTATAATTTTCCTTTTTTATTATTTCATTATCACACCAACATCAACCTCACATCCATCAAAGAAGACTCCGACAAAGATTCCAGAAAAAAAGACAATGACTCCACCATCGATCTTTGCCGTCCCAAAAATGTTTGACGACATATGTTGATGTGTGATGTTATGTATATAAAATTAAATATGATCAGCAAGATAATATTTCGAGCAAACCAACAGATCTCAGGAGAAAATTTATAAATTCATATATGATGAGGAAAAAACTTTAGAGGTATATAAATTACATTAAACATCTATCTTAATATAATCATTTGCTATAAAAGCAAGAAAATTAGAATAACTACATATATAATATAATAAAAATGAAAAATAAGTAAATATAAAATTAAGAAATGAAAAAAATAAACATCTATCTGAAAAAGTACAATAGAATAAATAATAACTGGATATACAATATAAGTAGAAATATTAAATTAAACATTTATCATAATACTAAAACTGTATACTTATAAAAATATCTTTTGAGGTTCCGTAGATCGTCCACATCAACGATAAATTCTTCTCTCGAAAAATGCCATCTGACATTATTATTAAAAACTTGAAAACAAATTATAAGTAAATACACAATATAAGTAAAAAGAAAAAATAAATAAATATACAATATAAGAAACATAAACATTACATTAAACATATATCTTAATATAATCATCTGAAATATAAAAGCAAGAAAATTAGAATAAGTAAAAATATAATATAGTAAAAAAATAAAAAATAAGTAAATATACAATTAAGAAATGAAAAATAAACATCTATCTAAAAAACGTTCAGTAGAATGAATAATAACTAATTATACAATATAAGTATTATAAATATTAAATTAATCATTTATCATTAAACATCTAACGCAGAAAAATAGAAAATAAATAATAATAAAATTAAAAACGTAAATATAAAATATAGGAAAAACATATACAATATAATAATTAAAAAAAGTCAATGTATAGTTAAGATATAAATAAATAAATTAAATATCTATCTGAAAATTTATAATAAAATAAATAATAAGTAAATATATTATATTAGTAATAGAAATATTATATGTTAAATAATATTATAGTAAATAAATATACAATATAGGAAAAAACAAAAAATAAGTAAATATACACTATAAGAAAATAGAAATATTACATTAAACATCTAACGTAGTATTATCATTTGATATAAAAGCAAAAAATTAGAATAAGTAAATATACGATATAGGAAAAATAAAAAAAACAATGTAGATATAAAATATAAGAAATAGAAAAATAAATTAAATATATATCTGAAAATGTTTTGCAAAATAATAATAAATATGAAATATAAGAAATGACAATATTACATTAAACATCTATTAAAATATTATAATAGTAAATATAAAATATAAGAATAATAAATAATAAGTTAACTTATAGCATAAGAAATAGAAAAATTACATTAAACATCTATCTGAAAAATGTATCATAAGTAAATAAACAATATACGAAATAAAAATACTACATTAAACATTTATCATAATATTACAATTTGGCATAAAAGCAAAAAATTCAGAGCAAGTAATCATACAATATAAGAAAAAATAAATCACCAGTAAATATACAATATAAAATATGGAAAACTACATTAAACATCAATCTGAAAAATGTATGGGTTTACATTTTTATTACTTCCAAATATTTTTATATGTAAATATGAATAAGAAAACAAGCATACAATATACAGAAATTTTAGTCATGCATTTTGGTTTAAAAATAAATTATTCAGTCGCTTATCACTATTTAAAATAAAAAATAAAATCTTCTTGAAATATATAGTTGGTTAGGATATATATTTAAATAAATGTAAATTCTCTACAATTTAATCTAATACTGATATTTTAAGTAAAACTCTTTACACAAAAAAATTAGAATATTTATAAAATATACATGTTGTGATAAATTAGAAATTTAAGATGGTGATACTTAAGCTGACAAAAAAAGAGAGGGTGATACGCAAAAATATAAAAAAAAACAAAACTCTTGAGAAAGTAATCAAAATATTAACTTTGGTAAATGATTAACATCATAAGTGTGAAAATAAATTATAGAATCAGTTTCGTAATTATTATTTTTTTAAACAATAGTACTTTAAGTTTATAAACATTTTAAATTTAGCATTAAAAAATGTTGATTTTAATTTTTGAAGGTTTTTTTATAACAGACAGTAATCATGAAGACATCGTAGTAACTAACATCAACTCATATAATTTCTCAAAACCATAAATATTTTTTGTACTATAATATTGAACTAAATGGTAAGTTAAAATGCAAGTTTAGTGATTGAAGTAAAAAAAAATATAATTCAGTTGAGACTAATAATATATTTTCATAATTTACATATGTAAAAATATATAAATATTTTGGATAGTAACTAAGGTTTAACAAATTATTTACAAATTTCACGTTTGTCACCATCTCATACGTATTTTAGATTTTAAATAGAATAAGCTCACAATAAAATCTCATTCATATTTAATTCAATTTACTATTTATATTTCTATACCGTATATATATATATTAAAATCTCTAGTATTATATTATAAAAAAGTGTTTCTATCCCTCATATTCCCCCACGTCGGATCCAGCGTGGAAACTCCAGCGACGATAGCATGACACGTCAGATCCAAGCGCTCCATTTCGTAAACGATTTAGCGTTGAGCTTCTTTAGTGACTTTTATATGGGCTTTCAGCTGCTTAGTTTGTTCCTTATCTGGCCAGAATAGCATAAGGTGTCTCTAACCTACTGTTCTTCGTAGGGCTGGGCGCAAGGCGGATACTTGCCATTTTGCGTGTACTTGCGACTTGACTTGCTTTGTACGAGTAGTAAAATTTTTGACTTGTACTTGACTTGTTAAAACCGAATACTTGCTATTTCGAATACTTGATCAAAAATAAATAACTTGCAAATTACTTGCCTTACTCTATTACTTACTATTTACGAGTACTTATGAACTATTTACGAATACTTATGAACTATTTACGAGTTTTTCTGAATATTTGAGAATTACTTACTAAATAATACTCTATTAAAACTAGACATGAAAATTTGTTTTGTTTATATAATAACGAGACAAATAAAAATATATATGCATATTTCGATATATACATTTGTATAATTTTCACGATAATAAAAATGTCTTTTCTAAACAAGTAAGAGGTAATAACAAGTCATATAACTAAATTTTTATACTTGTTATTATGTAATACTTGACCAGATGACGACAAGTACTTAAAATCCAAGATGAATACGAAATAAATAATAAGTGTAAAAATATAATAAATATTTGTGTTTAATCATAAATGCAATTAAAATAAAAGACAAATATGAACAAGTAATTAATAGATTTTGTAGCAAATAGCTAATAATCGGGGCGAAACGAGTCAAGTACTAAAAATTATACTGATACTTGATATTTGATTTGGCTTTGCGAGTAATGAAAATTGTCGACTTGTTACTTGCCTTGACAACACCGAGTACTTGAATTTTCAAGACGAATACGAGTCGAGTAGCGAGTTTAAGGCGAGTAACAACCAGCTCTAGTTCTTCGGACAAGAAAATGAAAGACGCATCCCACCCCTCCTTTGACGGTGAGATTGTGTCGTTTCCGCTTTCAGTCGCTAAATGAAACGCTCTGAGTTAAGATTTCGTGATTAATCCCCTCCAATCACTCCTCCACGATGTGTATTCAAAGCATTTTTCAAGCTCATAGGCGGTGTGATTTATGTATAAATAGATGTGAGATTTCTCCTGATAAGCTGAAATTAAAGAAGACGACTTTGATCATATCTCAGAAACGGAAGCTGAGGAAACTTGAGGAACACAGGGAGAAAGAGCTCCTCTCTGCAAAAAAAAATCCTGGTTTGCTAAAGTATGCTTACTCTCTTTTCTTCAGTTCCATGAATTTCATTTTTTTTTGTTTATATGAGTTTGGTATTGAGTTTCTGCAGCACGTATAATTTTGTGAATTTTGGATTTCTGATTGCAGTGACATCACTGAATGTGAACAGTCCACGACGACAGAGTGCTTATATAGTTTTGGAATTTTGTGAATTTTATCTGCAATAAAACACTTATTTGGCTTATTTAAAATGCTTTCTCACAGGTAAGTGGAGTGGCATCAATTCTTACGGGTTCTCCTTCCGCCTAAAGGCTCCACTACTCATACCGGTGCTGCAAGAGAAGCATCATCATCATTAGGTATTTACTCATTTGGGTGTTGTTGGAAGGGGGATGAAGCAGGTTCTGATGAATGCAACTTCTGCTCTACAGAGTCGAGTCCTTCAAGGAAACTAGCCTGCGTCTTCAGACAAAGCAGATGGCAACTCTTCTTGAAGATGAAAAAGGTATAGAAATGTCTATTACTAAGCTTCAGCAGAAGAAACTGAGTAAAATGTTTGGTGTATCATGGATCCTTCAAGACATTCGAGTTCTTATGTTGTATTTGGCTTCGTACTTAAACGCTTTTAGTCACTGAGACTTTAATTATTATTTATTTTTTTGAGGTAAAACGTGAATGAAACTTTCTTATTTTGTGTACATGATTTTATCTCTGAAACGTCGACGATTACAGAGCAACTGATTCTATATACATTCCTATTCTTGACCAATCACCAAAGCGAGAAGCTTATTTTATGTCCATTCAAGAATAGTGTACATGATTTGTCAAGAATAGATATACATAACAATTCTTTTTGTGGACATGTTTGTCATATACATCGACTTTGACCACAAAAAAAAAGAAGTTTGTCATATACATCGAGATGCTCTTATTTTGTTTCTCATAATGAAAAGTAATCCATATATATACTGATTCTTTTTTCTTTTTACTTTTTTTTGCTAAATGATATACTGTTTCTTACATTACGATTTTTTTGCTGATAACAGGTTTCTACAAATTTTGTTTTGAAAGATATTATGGGATGAGATCATTCAAACAAACCCATTTTCTGTTTTCATTTATCATGCTTCTTGCATAATCTCTATTTTGATTATGTGCAAGCTAGCCGGGCAAGTCATTTGGTTTAATAAAAGTGATTATGTATTTGGTTCTCGACAATAAAATAACGATGAGAATATTGTACATTAATGGGTCAAGGACTCTCCAAGCATAGACACTGTTAATATATGCATTACCTTCTGACGCAAGTAAGCTGGTAAGGTCTCTCACCACTATGAAGGCCATTATCATCTTGGATCCCCTGGATGTTTATACAAAGTATCAAAAACACTACAATATTATCTGAACTTCAGTTATTTTTTTTTTTGGCAAATATCACTCTTTCTTCGATGAAAGTGACTGACCTTTTTAAAAAAAAAAATTTAAAAATATACTCTACAATATATCAAATTCCGCAGACTTCCCCTAAAAATCAGAAAGATGAAATAGTTAGGAATGAACCTCAGGTAAAAAAGAAAAGTGAATAGGACCCGGAGTTTTAAAAAACACAAGAAGAAACAGATGATTTGCTACAAATAATAATTTGTTTTAGAAAGTCTTAATTATTTTGGATGATATAATTTATTTGATAATTTTAAAAATAAATATGTAAATCTTTAAATAGTAATATGGTAAGTTAAAATTTGAATAAAAAACGATAGTTAAAGTTAAGTTTCGCATAATTTAAAATAAGAGATTTCAAAGAAAATGTGCAAAATGTATTCAAAAAAAATTACATACTGAATCTCGACTGTAGTTCCTACATATTATTATTAAAAATATTTATTAAAAATAGCAAACTAATCTCAAAATTCTTTTCAGTATTTGTTTTTCTATAATATTATTTCCTATAATGGTTTGAAATGCTTCATAAATTAATATAAAATTATATAAAATAGTTTTTATTATAGTTTCCCGCCCGTAGGGCGGGCCGGCCCTAGTATATATATATATAGAATATTTACAAAGAAAAATACAATTTTAATGTTAAGTTCCTATTTCTGATTTCAAAAAGAAAAAAGAAAACGCAAGTTTGACACCATAAAACAGATACTTAATGTTTTCCATCGCAAAAAAAAAAAGAATTGTGATAACAAAAAAAGTATGGCCTTTTCTTTTGACCTAGCCGTCACCTTACATGGGGAGACAAGAAGAATGAAGAGGAGATCAAAGGTAATCAGAAGAAGACAGAGAGATAGTAACATATGCAAGAGCCACGAACCACCACAAGAGATGCCTTTTGATCTCGTGATAGAGATTCTGACTAGACTCCCTAGTAAATCTCTCATGAGGTTCAAATCAGTCTCAAAGCTTTGGTCATCTTTCATTTGTTCCAAATATTTCGCCAACCGTTACCTTAAAGCTTCATCATCATCGCCTCGTCTATACATGTGGTTGTGCTTCGACAACAAAAAGGAAATATTACTATCATCGTTGTCTTCTCCTGACTTGGATGTTAGTACCATGTCATCCTTTGAAGTTGATCAAGATTTGACAATCCCAGCAATGGAAGGCTACTCGGTCTCTCACGTTTTCCATGGTTTGATGTGCTTTACAAATAGGCAAAGTGCTAGAATATATAACACTACCACTAGACAACTGGTCGTCTTACCCGACATAGAAGAATCCAACATCATAACTGAAGATGTGAACTTTAAGAACTTCATGTACCGTATCGGACATGACCATGTTCATGATCAATATAAAGTGGTTTGCATAATTTCTGCACGCAAAAAGGGATCTGTGCTAAAGCTTTTGCTAGAGCATTGGGTCTTCATACTAGGAGAAGGTTTATCAAGTAAATGGAGAACGATTTCAAGCCCATGTCCACCACATTCTCCTTTAAAACAAAGATTAACTATCAATGGGCGTATGCATTACCTAGCTTGGGAATCTTTGGATTATCATGTGCTTGTGAGTTTCGATATCAGTTCTGAAGAAACCCGTATGCTCCGAAAACCTGATGATGTCTTTTGGCATGGGTATTGTATTAATCTTGTAGAATACGCTGGAAAAATAGCTATTTTTTGCCATGCTGATCTTGTAAAAGATGGTGTGATGAAACTATGGGTTATGGATGATGAAGAGAAGAATATATGGTCAAGGAAGAAACTGGTGTTGCATCCTTCTCAAATGAATATGGTCAAAAACAATAATGCATACAGTCCCTATTATTTGAAGGTACATGGTACAACTAGAAACGGTGACGTTATCTTGGCACCTGGCAATTATATTCGTAAGGTTATCCACGGCCGGATTTGCGTTTTACCTACAAGTCTATTCTACGTTTTACTTTACAATATAGAAAAAAATCATTTGAGAAAAGTTGAACTCGAAGACGCATCCAACTGCTTTCTAAACAATAGATGTAGTATTATTGGATTAGACGACACTGAGAACTTGATGCGTCTCTAATTGCTTTTGTGAGATTCTTACTTTATGATTCTTTAATCATTTTTTGTTTGGATTTTTTTGTTCAACTACAGTTTTTTTTTAAAAGGAAATGCAGCACATTTTTGTGTCTTTCATAAAGTCGTATCAACGTTTGATGCTTCTAAGGCTCTCCTTTTCAAACCTTTCAATCACTTAGGAACATTGTTCTTTTGCTTTTCTTTTCATTGAAAATGTATTTCTTTTTGGAATAGATCTGAACTAAAGCAGTCAAAGACATTATAAAAGTTCCAAAATATGATATAGCTAACATAAGAGATGTGTACGCGACCTCTGTAACACACTCTTGAGAAACCACCAGTACTGTCTCCTTCAAGGGCACATATATCTGTTTAGAGGACAACTATCGCTGAGACGGTTTAGGAGGAAAAATCCCAACAAAAAATTAGCAGATTATCTGCATTACTGATTATAAAATGCTTTCTGTGAATTCACAAATAAGTCCTAGCTCTGAACTAACGTTTAAAGTCTGCATGAAATTTGCCATCCGGAACCTCTGCCTTTTTGGCTCACTAGTTTGCATTTATATTAAGGCTCACGTTTGTTTGTGTTGCATCAGTACATCCTCAGAATATCAACGTTGTATTAAAATCAAGACACGGTGCCAATAATTTTGACTTCGGGTAGATAATTGGCTTTTAGTACTTTCCCAACTAGCTGGACCTTCAAGGTGGACATTGACAATTACTTGACAATTGCTTGGTGATAGCATTGGCTTGCTGCATCTCTTTCCTCCAACCATGAAATACATCGAGAATGATGTCCAAAAGAAGAAAAAAAAAACACTTGGAATATGTGATGTATTCTCTTCATACCACATAACACAGATAAGTTCGGTTAAGGAATGGCTTATCTATGACATCTTTAAACAGGTTAAATATCATCGGAGTGTTACTGATGGTCTCCCCTCGAAATTGTTTCAAACCTTCAAATAATGAAGCATGAGAACCTCCCCCTCTGAAATACCAAACTTACTTGTCAAATTATACATGTCAAATAATGGACTAGTCCCATTAGGGACGACACCTCCCTTGTCCTTGGAGAAACTAGATCCGTTTTGTCCCCATGTTATATTTTGCCGAGCGAGAAGGGCATCTTCAGGATCGAACCCGTGATAGGAAGAGAAGTCTTGGAGAGACGCTGAATGCCTCAAACCATTTTCTTTTCCACTATTACCAAGACTGATGAAATCTGGAGCTGAGGTTCCTACATCGGGAGATGATGATCCAGTAGGCTGCGCACCAGCTCCAAACTGATTCGAATCAGCAGTGAATAGTTGAGTGATCCTACCAAAAACCATGTCCTTTGCCTATCATATACTTCAAAAGAGTCAAAACTAGGATTAAATGCAGAAGCTCAATAATGTCTTCAGATTTCTTTGGAGAACGATCTCTATGGCTTTGTTCTGTGATTTTTTTTCCTGCTCTATAACAGAAAGGTCTAGCTCAATTTTCAATGTTGGGTGAGTATTTGAAATATCTGATAATATTTGGGTTGAAACGTAAATAAAACTTTCTTTTAATTCCAACACATTATTTCGCATATCGTTTAACTGTTCGTTAAGAAAAATAGAAAATGGTATATATAGAGTTATTATCGGATTTTGTAGTAAACCCTATTACAGTATTTTGTAGTTTACTCACTTCACTGTAAGTCTGCAAGTAACAAAATTCAAGGATCACACAACCTTTAGGAGCAAGAGAAGGCAAGTTGGTCATGCCTCTAATGGCCTATGGTCATGGTAATTTCAAGCATATATATACGTTCATCAGTTGTACATAGATACATACTGATGTTGACTGTTGCTTTGATTCTGGCATTTTCTTTTGTTTTTGTAGTTTTGGTCCTATGAACTCCAAAGTCTTATATGATCATTGATGATCCTTAAACTAGCTATAGAGAAGTTTGCCATAATGACAGCACTTTTGAGTTTTGACAAAAAATGTTCATAATGACAACACAAAAGTGAAAAAAAAAATATATTATGAGCAGTGTTTTGAAACCCGACCCGGATCCACGGTTGAACCGGTAAATCCAGTGATCCAAAATAAATCCGGTTTTGGTTTTGTGAAAAACTCAAAATTTAAAAACCTGCAAAAACCCAGAAAAACCCGCTAAAACCCAAAATCCGGTACCGGTTGAACCACCAGTTGAACCCATAAATTATTTTTTACTTTTTTCAGTTTTTAATTATAATTTTGAATTCTGTTTTATTTTCTAAATTTTCAATTAAAAGTTAGGTTTTCACTTTTTCCGGTTGTTGTCGTCGTCTTCTTAAATGTCATTCACATATTTATGTATTTTATATCTTGCTATTTTTTAGATGTCATTACTATTAATTTGTTACAAAATATTAAATAGTCTAAACTATTTTTTTGATATTTATACATTTTATGTTTCTAAAAACAGTTAGAAAATATTTAATTTTAGTTTATATATTCTTTTTTATAGCTAATATAACATTATATAATAAAAATAATTCATTTACTAATCTACGGTTCACCCGCGGTTGATCCATTGACCCAGTAAGTCGTCCGGTTCAATGTTCGGGTCGGGTTTAAAAACATTGATTATGAGTTATTTTTGGGTTCACCCCATAGGATGAACCTTTAGATTCACCAACCAATATAAAGTTGTCATTTTAGATCTAGTATCTTTTAATTAAGGAAACTAAATAACTTACCAAATTATATTACATTTTCAAAATAAATAAAAATAATATATTTAAAACGAATTTTAAAAAATAATATATTAAAACAAATTTAAAAAATAATATTTTAATATTATCAACAAAACACTAAACCCTAAACTCTAATCCTAAACCCTAAATCCTTGGGTAAATCATAAACCTTTGGGTAAATCTAAACCCTTGGAAAAACACTAAACATCTAGATAAATTATAAACTATAAATCTCTATAAATCTCAAACACTAAACACTAAATTTTAAAAACAAATATTATTTTTAAAAAGATAATAGAACTGTTTATTATTTATTTAATCTTTTTATTTTAAAAACATAATATAATTTATTTAGTTATTTTTTTTTCCTTAATTAAAAGATATTGAATCTAAAATAATAGATTTCTATTGGTCGGTTCTAAAGGTTCACCGAATCATATATTATTACAATGTTAGGCCCATATTTGACCGACCCAAGCCCAATATAAAGCAAAATCGGGTCAAACCTTGTCGGAAACAGATAATCCAGAGAAGCCCTAACATTAGCTTTTCTTTCTTGTCAACAAGACAAAGCATAACTCTTCTCTAAGGTGCGTGTGCTCTCCGCTTGGTTCCTTAAAAGAATCGACACGCGCTTGTTCATCTCCCTCGAGGCTCTAATCTGAATCTCTCAATTATCTCAGCAGGTCCCTTTCTCCCCGTTGAATCTGATTGATTTCATATTCAGATGATCGACATGGTTTTTTTTTTTTATGTTTGGCTCTTGATTGATTCACTTGTTAAATTTTATATCTTTGATTATATCAAAAGCTTCGATTCTTCAAAACAACTTGTTTTTACATTTAAAAATGAAAGGTTTCGAAGATTTGATCATTTCTATCACTCGTGAAAGTGTCAACCTTTTTAGCTGTTTAGATGATTTATTCGAAGTATTGAATTTGCGTTTATCCAAGGTTGAAGTGAAATAGTTTGTTTCTGCTATCAGATTGTGTATAAAAATGCTGAATCTTCATCAGGCAGTTAAAGTATTGGATTTATTTGCCTTTTTTTTAGATCATTGAGAGATGACAGATCGGTTGACACGTATTGCTATCGTGAGTTCAGACCGTTGCAAGCCTAAGAAATGTCGCCAAGAGTGTAAGAAGAGCTGTCCTGTCGTCAAGACAGGTGCCTTTTTCTCTTACTCCCCAACACTAAAATTCTTAATGGATTTCCTTTTTTTCTCTTGTACTACTACTGTGTGTGATTAATTTTGTTGTGTCTAGTGGTGACTGCGTAGTAGTTAGGCTACGTGTGAAACCATAAGTTTGTAACTCTATACTTCTGACTATATGGTTTTTTTTTTGTGATCAGTCTGAAAAATCTTAGTGCCACTTATACATTAACACTTATGTTTATTTAGGAAAACTTTGTATTGAGGTGACTGTTGGTTCCAAGCTTGCTTTTATCTCGGAGGAGTTGTGCATTGGTTGTGGTATTTGTGTGAAGGTTTGTCTGCATATACCATTTCTGTTACCGAATATACCTCTCTACCTGTAGCCAAAGCTGGGAAAGCTAAATAGATCATGTTGTTGTAAAATTTCAGAAATGCCCATTTGAAGCTATTCAGATTATCAATCTTCCCAGAGACTTAGAGAAAGATACGACCCATCGTTATGGGGCAAACACTTTCAAGTTGCATCGGTATGTTTATCTATTATTTATTTTTCCCTTTTGAAAAAATATGATTCGTCTTCTAGCTTTAAGACATTGTAAACGCTGTCTTTACTTCCAGGCTCCCAGTTCCAAGGCCAGGACAGGTCCTGGGGTTGGTTGGGACAAATGGTATTGGGAAATCAACCGCTCTTAAAATCTTGGCGGGGAAGCTTAAACCAAATTTGGGCCGTTTCACTGTAATAATCTCTCCTCAGTTTCTGAAATTTTATCTGAGAGTTGAGTCTCTGGACTAGTTGATTTATAGTAGTCTTCCTTCATGTGCAGAATCCTCCAGACTGGCAAGAAATCTTGACTCACTTCCGTGGGTCAGAACTTCAAAACTACTTCACCCGTATTCTAGAAGATAATCTTAAGGTATAATTTAAATTGAAAACCTTAACATTTGTTTTCAGTGGAGATGACAAAAGCTGTGGTTTCGTGTCCATGACAGGCCATTATAAAGCCTCAGTATGTCGACCACATCCCGAAAGCTGTTCGAGGCAACGTTGGAGAGGTACTTGACCAGAAGGACGAGAGAGATAAGAAGGCGGAGCTCTGTGCTGATCTGGAGCTGAACCAGGTCATTGATCGCGATGTTGAGAATTTATCTGGTGGCGAGCTGCAGAGGTTCGCTATCGCGGTTGTTGCCATACAAAACGCTGAGATATACATGTTTGATGAGCCGTCTAGTTACCTTGATGTTAAGCAAAGACTCAAAGCTGCTCAAGTCGTCCGTTCCCTCCTTAGGCCTAATAGGTTTTGATTTTATCCATCCATCTTCTGATTACTTTAGATATAAAATAATCCTCTAAAAGTGTTTTTTCCTGTTTTCTTCTCAGCTACGTCATTGTGGTGGAGCATGATCTCAGTGTTCTTGACTACTTGTCGGATTTCATCTGCTGTCTGTATGGGAAACCAGGAGCCTATGGTGTCGTGACTCTCCCCTTCTCTGTCAGAGAAGGAATCAATATCTTTTTGGCTGGGTTTGTACCTACAGAAAATTTACGTTTTAGAGATGAATCTCTGACCTTCAAGGTAAACTTTTCTTTGATGGTGACGTCGCTTCACAAAGGTAATCAATAGCGTGTCCTTAATGGTTCTTCTTTTGATTGAAGGTTGCTGAGACTCCACAAGAAAGTGCTGAGGAAATACAGTCGTACGCTAGGTACAAGTACCCAACCATGACTAAAACTCAAGGAAATTTCAGGCTAAAAGTGACGGAAGGTGAATTCACCGACTCTCAGATTATTGTAATGCTTGGGGAGAATGGTACAGGGAAGACAACATTTATCCGGATGCTGGTATTCTCCTCCTCCGTTTGATCCTCTCTTTTTGTTTAGAGTTTCAGCAAGTGCTGGACTCCTTTAAACTTGTATTATTGGTTAAATTTTTGCAGGCGGGTTTGTTGAAACCAGACGAGACAGAAGAATCAGACATAGAGATACCAGAATTCAATGTTTCTTACAAGCCACAGAAGATCAGCCCCAAGTTTCAGAACTCAGTTAGGCACTTGCTGCATCAGAAGATTCGGGATTCTTACATGCATCCTCAGTTTGTGTCGGACGTGATGAAACCGCTTCAGATCGAGCAGTTGATGGATCAGGAAGTTGTCAATCTCTCAGGAGGAGAGCTGCAAAGGGTTGCATTAGCTCTGTGCCTCGGAAAGGTGAGTATCTTGTGTTAGAATTCTATAGAAACGTTGCTGTTTTTCTCATGTATACACAAACTTTGTGCAGCCTGCGGATATATACCTGATTGATGAGCCAAGTGCATATCTAGACTCAGAGCAACGTATTGTGGCTTCTAAAGTCATTAAGCGATTCATTCTCCATGCAAAGAAAACTGCATTTATAGTGGAGCATGACTTTATAATGGCTACCTATCTAGCAGACCGAGTCATTGTCTACGAAGGACAACCATCCATTGATTGTGTTGCAAATTGTCCTCAGTCACTACTCAGTGGAATGAATCTCTTCCTCTCTGTAAGTCTCCTATAATCCTCTTAGTTATACACTGCAGGGACAAGAAAAAATGACATAGTGTTTGATGCTAATAATTTCTATTTCTTGCAGCATCTGAACATCACCTTCAGACGGGATCCCACCAATTTCAGACCACGAATCAACAAATTAGAGTCGACTAAAGACAGGGAGCAAAAGTCTGCTGGCTCATACTACTACTTGGACGATTAAGACAACTACCATGAGGTTCTTAATCTCTAAAATACCAATGTTGTTTTATCAAATCACACAGCATTGATGAGAGCCGATATCTGAAATGTTTGTTCTCTTTCTATGTCCTCTATTGATTCACAGAACATAGAGCATGATCTGGATCAAACATCGTCTTAATTCCATGAAGGTCTTTCGCTTTGAGGAAGTTGATCTGTGAGCTCCGTAGGAGATGTTTCTCTTCTCAAGCTTTTGATTGATTGTTCATCAGTTTTGCATCTCAGATTTTACATTGCCGGTTTTCCTCTTCAAACCTTCTGCTAAATACTTCGCAATGTTTTTATTAACTGAGCACTAAAACTCTCTCAATCTTTTTTACTTTTTTTTGGCATCTGTTTTTTCTTGACCGCTGTAATGTTATTATTTGGATTTTACAAGGAGTGTACTGCCTATTACTATTGTATCTATTTCTCACATTGCCTAAAGTATTCACTGATATATGAAAATATACCAAGAAACTACAATCCTGCACTAACGTCAATACTACTGTAACCAGGAAGCTTCTTTAATGCTTTATCCTCCACTGTCTTCCGTAGCCGCACAGCTTCTTCCCAGCCTCCCAACCGTACGTACGTATTCGACAATGAGATATAGTAAGATGCATTGTCTGGTTCCATCTCAAACAAAACTTCTGCAGCTTCTTTCCCCAACTCTGTATCTCCATGATAGTTACAAGCACTCAACAAAGCTCCCCAGACACCTGCTTTCAGTGGCTCTCCGGTCCGTCTGATGAACTCATAAGCTTCTCTCAGCTTCCCTGCCCTGCCAAGCATGTCAACAACGCAAACCTGATGCTCAGTGACTGGTTTCACCCCGAATTTTTCCTCCATCTGATTGTAATATCTTAGACCTTCTTCTATAAACCCTGAGTGACTGCAAGCTGACAATAAACTGATGAAAGTGCTCTTGTTTGGTTCCATCCCTGAGATACTCATTTCACTGAATAGTTCCATTGCCTTCTCGCCCATTCCATGGAATCCATATGCAGATATAAGTGAGTTCCAAGCAGCAATTGATCTCACTCCTGAGTTTCTAAACACCTTCATACCGGTTTCCAGCCTCCCGCAGCTGCTGTACATGTCCACAAGCGCGGCACAGATGAAAGGGTTGGCTTGGAATCCGCGGCGGACGAGATAACAATGTGCCTGCATACCATAGCCTGTAGACCCGAGCTGAGTTGAAGCTGAGAGAAGACCAACGAATGTGATCTCGTTCGGCTCTACCTCGAGTTTTCTAAATAGCTGAATCGCTTCGGATCCGGCCTTGTTCTGAGACAAAGTTGATATTACACAGTTCCAGGAACATAAGTTAGGGTTAGAGATCAAGCCAAAGACCTTCACTGCACTATCGATGTCTTTACATCTACCATACATGGTTATCAACGTATTCTGCAATTGGGTCTCAGACTCTCTCAAAGTCTTGATTGCTAGTCCATGAAAACATCTTCCTTCTGAAACCAGTCCGAGGTTTCCACATGCCGAGATAGTCCCCAGAAGAGTAATCATGTCATGGCTAACTTTCCCTTCATGACTCATTGCTTGAAACGCTCTCAGTGATTCTGAATGGTGACCATTCGATGCACAGCCATAGATAACAGAGTTCCAGGATGCAAGATCCCTTGTTTCGGATATTACCTCTAACATCAAAAATGCTGAAGTTAGGTCTATGCAGCCGATGTACATGTTTATAACTGAGTTAGCTGAAAGGATATTATTCCCAAATCCTAGCTTTAGCTGCCAACAATGTACTGATTTGCCAAATATGAGAGAATCAGATGAATAACAAGACGGAAGAATTGCCAACACAGTTGACAAGCTAAACTTTGAAGGAGAATACTCACTGACAACTTCCTTGAACAGATTTTTCGCTTCTTGAGTAAACCCGTTTTGCACAAAAGCAGATATCATCGAATTCCACGAAACCAAGTCTCGGTCAGTTGTTATCTTAAACAACAACTCAGCCTGCCTTGTTAAGCCACACTTACCGTACATATCAATAAGGCTGTTAACTACCACTAATGCTCTGGACAGCATCTCCCTGCGGACAGTGTAACCATGAATTGCTCTCCCCTCTAGTGACAGACACATATCACCACAAATAGAAGCTACTGTAACCACTGTAGCGATGTCAGGATGAATCCTGTCCACCAATTGCATTTCATTAAAAATACCAAATACTTCTTGAAACATCCCATTTGAAGCAAAACCATTAAGGATTGCATTCCAAGAAATCACATCCTTGCAAAACAATTTTTCAAACACGGTCAGTGCAGCATCCATGTCCCCGCATTTTGAGTACATCGAAATGATCGAGTTCCCCACAGAGACATATGCTTCTGGGACATAACCTGATCTAATAACCATCCCGTGGAAAGATTCACCTAAAGAAAGCTCTTCAAGAGAAGCACAAGCCGAGATAACACTCGAAAAAGTCACGTTATCAGCCACTTGTCCTGAAACAGTCATCCACTTGAAATACTCCAACGATTTCCAGGGATGGCCACTTGCAACACACTTTGTCAAGATCGTGTTCCAAGAAACAGTATCTCTGCGTTCCATACGCGTGAACGCACGCTCCGCAGAGCTCAAATCCTCTCCTTCTGCATAAACATTCATCAACGCATTGCACAAGTTAGCATCATATACCAAACCAGCCTCTATCGCCAAACAATGAACCAGTGGACACACTTTCGAAAGGTTTAAACTTGATAACACCGACAGTGCAAGTAACAGCGTCGTCGAATCAAACCCATTCCCCTTCTGAATCATCTCAACGAAATCTCCAAGAGCTGCCGTGGAACGACCGTTTTGGTTCAGAGCAGTGATCACACTGTTCCAAGCAATCACATCTTTCACTTTCAGCTCACTAAACAGACCCAGAGAAGACACATAGTCCCCTGCTTTACCGTAAAGCGTCAGGAGCTGTGAAGAGGTATGCATGTCTTGAAGAAACCCACTCTTCAGAGCGAAACAATGGATGCTCCTCGGAGTCTCTGCCTCCGCTCTCGTCATGGAGGATCTAAGTAAATCTCGAATGTACATAAAGCTCGACTCCGCCGTCTTGTTATCTCTATTAGGCATTTTGTCGAACACCTTATGGTCAATAAGAGTATCTTGAGAGAAAACAGACGAGGTGAAATGTCTTCGTTCATGTTGTTCTTTTATGATGTGGAAATGGGAAGAAAAGTAACCGGAGATAAAATTCCGGCGAGAAAATGAGCAGATTATGTGACCGGAGCAATAAAGTCTCAGCTTTTCCGGTGAAATTGTGGATTTTGTTATCATCATCCAGCACCGGGGGTCATGTCAGGTTTCCCGGCGGCGGCAAAACCATTTAAATTTTTTAATTGGGCCTTTACTGGGCCTATGTTACTGAGCCTTTTTCTTAAATTGTTTTTTTCCCCGACACTGGGATGAATGCGCATGTTATTCCTTTCAGCAGCCCATTTGTTTATAAGACAAATCATACAAACCAATAATTTTATTTGTCAGATTTTATGTTTGAATCAACCGTGTTGAGCCATCTAATAATCACGTCTAATAATTTTATTTACACTAAGCTAAATGTTTTAGTTTTTTTCCAGTTAATTCCATAATTAATGGATAATCGTATTGTTTGAAATTTGAATATTACATGTGCTGATGTATATACATTAATAAATACTTAACTAAACAACTGCACTTTGTTCAAAAAAAAACAACTGCACTAGAAGAGCTTCTTCAAATATTATATAGTTTGAACTAGTATAAATTGCATAAAAATTACATGTATTAAGAAAATCATTATAAAGAAATAAACAATGTACATAATAATTACATATTTGCTGTGGCGATGAGTTTGACAAAAGACAAGAGTTGAAAATTTGTTTTAAGTACAATCAAACATGGCTCTTCAACATACGATCCTTGGGGATTAAACTAATGTCTCCAAAACCAAAATGGTTTGCTGTCGTAGTTTATAAACCTAACTAATACTCTCTCCGTTTTGATTTAATTGTCATTTTAGAAGAAAAATTTCCGTTTCAAAATAAATGTTGTTTTATGATTTCAATGCAAAATTTATTGATATGTTATTCCTATATATCTCTCTATTGGTTGAAATATGATTAGATGTATTGGTAGTGATGTTTTTATCTAATTTATATACAAAATTAAATGTTTTATTAATTTGTATGCAAAAATCTAAAACGACAAGTAATATGAAACGTAAGAATTACTAATCTTCCAGATCCGTACTGTACTCGTTAACCACCCGAGAGCATTGCATTATTATATGTTTCCTGTCCCCCAAAGCATTGCCTGTAGTATTTCTTTCTGATTATTGTATTGACCATATTTTCGGGTAACTCGATATTAATGTACCTCTTTTTTGTAGACCACATTAATAAATCTTGTTTAGAATGCATTAATTGCCGTTAACAATCTACTACGTACATATGTTTATAATGCACATTGACTTCTTATTTGACTTTGAGATCGATGTACGTATGACGTACACCTGCTTTCATGCTCTTATGCTCATCAAACTAAAACCAACCACGTGGCTTATGCATTTGTTTTAAGTACAATCAAACATGGGCTTTTCAAAGTCAAAAGAGTATTTTTCTTGTTTTTGTCAAAAATAGTTTATTAGTATAATGAGTTAATGAGTCATGACGTCGAATTGTTATAGTATTGAGTTTCGCAATAATGCATATGAAAGTATTTAGCATTCAGCTTATTATAATAAGAATTAACTTGTCGTGATTGAGTTATGTGCAAATGTGCAATAATCATATTATGCGTTGACATAAAATGTTGATTAGTTATATAATGACTATACTTTCCATAAACATTTTAAAAAAAAGATTATAGGAGCTGATGCAATCAAATTGCACTAACATGATCGGATGCAATTGACAGGTTACATACAGTTTTTGTGAAGAACGGCTGTGTCAGTTTACATCGGGCAGTTAGTGTTTAACTTTTCTTATAGCTTTAACACTTTGGTAAGAAGATTAAACTCCAAACAACATACACATTGATTATTTCGAAATATGAGAGCTGCTCATACATGAATGGCTTTTTTTTCTATGATTGCTCATAGCATTGTAATTTCGTATATTGGTAAAACCAACAATTTTTAAGAAATGAATGATTTTTAATGGAAAACGAACGAGTTATACCCATTATTAATACGCGCACGCACACACACAAATATATCTATCTATCTGTCTATCTATATATATATATATATATATATATATATATATATGATTATGAACTGTCATTTTGGCTTATATAATAAGTATGCATCCTAATGCAAAATTATTAAATAAAATTCGACAATACGAACCATAAAATAACAAAAAAGAATCGGCGTGTGAGCATCAGAATGTTGAAATACAAAATTATATATATTCCAGCATATTTAAATAGATAAAATATATAGTGGTGTGACAACTAGCACCTTATGATAAAGAGAAAACTATCCATAGTTTCAATAGATACCACTTAGTGAAGCCCATTGTTCTCTCTATTTCTTACGTCCCTACGTTTCATTCAGGATTAATCTTCAACTTGTTGTGTGCTATGGACTTATCGGGCGTAATATTGTTTTTGTTGTGTTTTTCTCAAGTATTTACGTCTTCCTTTTTATTAGTTTAGTAGCTTATGTTCGGGATGAGCATTGTATATAAAAATTAATTTTAGGTACTATTTTTTATTTTATGCTATACATATTATATAACTAGCAAAATAATATATATATTAAATAGTTAAAAATAATTAATTATTACATCTATCTATTAATCTAAAGTACGTTATTTCTTCATTCTCGTGCATCCATGTCAGAAAATACTCTTACCAGATATATCCACATGTCCAAACACATATCTATTGCATTTCATTTAATTGAGGATGTAATGGTTTTGGGCTTTGGTTTGTACATGGGGTTAACATATATATTAAAATTAGTGCAAACATGTCAAACCAATCACTTTTGTTTATTTTTAAACATTTTATGGTAAATAAATCTAAATAATCTGTTATTAATATTTTGTACGGATATTAATAAATTTAAATGATGTTAACATGTATATATAATATTTTTGACATATATATATATATATATAGTGATACTTATTAATTAAATAGTTTTATGATTATGTATCTCTTATACGAAATTGTAAATTTGTGATAACATAGGTTTTAGTGTGGGGCTTTTAATAGTTCTAATAATTTATAACTGTTTTTGAATATTCAATACAAATTTTGAAATAAAAATATTTGTATATTTTATATGGTATATACTTTAATATGTATATATATATATATACATTATTTTGAATATATATAAAATGAGGATTTTTACTCATATGATTTAACGATTAATTTATATTTTCTTATAATAAAGTTTTATTATGTGGCTAATATAATGTTTATTTTATGTCAATATTATAATTTTAAACAGAAATGGTGGAGGATACATAAATTTTTATTAAATCTTTATTATTAAATAAATTATTGCAATATATATATATATATATTATAATCATATTTGGTTTCATAACTTTTATTTAATGAAATAGATAAAATATTTAATATACATTATTATTTAATTTTATGATTAGTTTAACAAAAACTATAATATATATTTAGTGAACCAACATATTTTTCTAGAGATCTTGACAAGCATTCTAATTATGATATGTGTCATAGTAAAATGTTATAATACTTTTTCTTACATGACTTCTTAGCCCAATATATATATATAAAAAAATAAATGTTTGTGGGGTTCCTCAAAGTTTAATAGACATGGGAAAAATTCATTTTAGACACCAAAATTAAAGAGCTTATGGATACAGTCTATATATATACATCAACAAAACATTCAAAACAAATTTTCCTTTTTTACATAAATGTTGTTTTCACATTTTCCATATGATTATTTTGTCAGCATTTTCGTTAAAATCATGAAATAAAATTTTGTAAAAAAGTTTAGTCTAAACGGGGAAAGTATAATTTCTTTTCTTTTTTTCAAAACTGGGTATATTTTCTTTAGTAGGACTTTTCTCATTATTAAAAGTTAAAACGATGGCGTCGAGAAACCAACCCCGTTCTTCTCCATTCACAAACCTCCATGTACGTAAACCTAAGAAAAGAAAATCATTTCGGGCACGTATGTAAGAAAATTATATTTTTTTTCAAATGTATCCTGGAGCATAATGTAGTCAAAACTCAAAAGAGGGGATAAATACGAGCATTACAGTAAACGTGAATATTTTCAAATTTCAAATACAAATGTGACACGTGCATTTTCTAATTGGTCAAATTTTGTAAACTTGATATGAAAATATTCTTTAGCCACGACATTTTTTCGATCTAGTAAGTGGAAAAATACAGTAGCTAGCATTTATTCACAGCATTTTGATTCTAATCACTTTTAAATCCCAATAATACTATTCGACAAGACCCTTGTTTCGGCGTCTTCAATGTCTTTAGTTTTGGAGAATCATTGTAAGATAAACAGTTATATATATATATATATATATATATATATATTTATTTATTTATTTGTTTTTTTTTGTCGACCAGATTACAGACTCATGTGGACTATGTAAACCAAACTGGTAGCTCTGTATCCATATGCACAGTAAACGACGACTGTTGCCTCACACCACGTGCCAAGCTATCCGCCTTTTTGTTTTGTGTCCTTGATATATGGATAATTTCCGAGCTGTGAAAGCTTCTCTTGAGACTTCTGATGTCTTCTAGATAGTTTGCAAAAGCTGACCACTCTTCTGGTTCCGAAACCATCTTCACCAATTGAGAACAATCTGTTGCAAAGGTAACATTATATTGTCTTAAGTTCCTTATACATTCCATTGCCCAAATGAGAGCATCAATCTCTGTGTGTAGAGGGGATTGACTAGCCCTGATATTTCTAGCTCCTAATAGACCCTCAAATCCTTATAGAGTGCTATACCACCCTTGTCCTGAGAAATTATCTTTTGATTTCCACGATCCATCCGTAAAACACCAGCGTCCCGAGCGAATTGGCAAAGTGAGCTCTGTTGGTACAACAAGAGCCGAATCTTTAATCTCTGCTTGTTGAGCTTCCTTCCAGATTAAAGACTCTGTCATAGCCAATTTAAGGGTATTCCTAGGATCCATATCAAAGCTGCTGAAAACTTTATTATTTCGTGCTTTCCAAATATACCAAAGTATCTATGCGAAAAGATAATCGTCCATTGCTGGTTGAATTCGCCAGAAAAGATAATCCATATTCGTGAATAGAGATTGTCCTGAAAAATGATCCGGGTGCGATGGAATACATGATAGCGCCCATACCTGAACAGCTGGTGGGCATTCAAAGAAAACATGATTAATTGATTCCTCTGCTGCGTCACATCTGTCACAGCCAATATCTCCCTTCATACCCCGTGCTTTTAAATTCTTCCTAACTGCTATACATCCTGACAATAATTGCCATAGAAAATGCTTCATCTTTGGCGGACAGTGCACTTTCCATCACTGAGCCTTAAGATCCGTAATCGTGGGACCGACCTCTACTGTTCCTATGTCTCGATCCGGATACACCCGTTCTAATTGATATCCTGATTTTACTGAATATTTTCCATTTTTGGTAAAATGCCATCCATCTCGATCAGCCATTTGGTTTCTGCTTAAAGGTAGACTTTCAACAATCTTTACCTCTTCAGGTTCCATAATTTCCAGTAGTGCCAATGTATTCCATGTGCGTGACGTAGCATTGATGAGAGAGTCGACCGTAAGGTCTGGTAAAAGAACATTTTGTTTTTTATTTGCTGGTCTCGGGCGGTCGGTTGGGAGCCAAGGATCGTTTCATACGGAGATAGAAGATCCTGATCCCACCCTTTTGATTAGTCCTTTGCTAACCAGAGATCTAGCAGAGACGATATTGCGCCAACCGTAAGATGACGAGTATGATCTGATCGGTTCTAGCGGTGAAGCATTCCTAAAATACCGACCTTTAAAACACGAGAAAATAGAGCATTTGGCTGATCTATTAATCTACAAAGTTGCTTAGCAAGCATAGCTGTGTTGACATCCGTAAGATCCCTAAACCCCAACCCACCATCATCCTTATGAACACACACCTTATCCCATGATTTCCAATGTAGTCCTTTTGTGTTACAACTGGGGCTCCACCAAAACTGTGCTACTGCACTAGTAAGTTTCTTCACTACCGTTTTTGGTAATCTGAAACAGGACATAATATGATTAGGAAGAGCAGTGACCACCGATTTGATGATTACCTCCTTCCCTTCTTTAGTGAAAAATTTAAAGGTCTATCCATTGATCCTATTATTTAACCTCTCTTGTACAAAGCTAAAAACCTGAACTTTAGAACCTCCTAAATTTTATGGGATCCCCAAATATGATCCCATTCCTCCTCGATTTTGGATGTCCAAAATATCCCGTAGCTCTTGTTGAGTTGTTTCATCAATCTTATGTCCGAATTGAATTGGCGATTTCTGAAAATTTATCTGCTGTCCCGAAACCTTTTCATATTCTTTGAGAATTATCAGAATAGCCTGACATTCCTCCCTCTGTGCTCTGCAGAAGAAAATACTATCATCCGCAAAAAAACAGATGAGATATTGACGGCGAAGCCCTTGCTACCTTTATTCCAGTTAACCGTTTCTCGTTTTCAGCCTTTTTAATATTTGATATTAGTGCTTCAGTACACATAATGAACAAATAAGGGGATAATGGATCCCCCTGTCGCAGCCCTCTGTTTGGAACGATCTGTCCCCGTGGTTGTCCATTTAAAAGGACTCTATACTGAACCGATGAGATACATTCCATCATCAATTTGACCCAATGCTGATCAAACCCCATGTTTAGAAAGTAGTGCCTGGATGAAATTTCATTCTACTCGGTCATAAGCTTTACTCATATCCGTTTTGATAGCCATAAATTTATTTTGGCAAGCCTTATTCGTCCTCATCCCATGAAACATCTCCTGAGCAATTAAAATATTATCAGAAATCAACCTCCCAGCCACAAACGCCGATTGTGTTTCCGAAATCAACGCCGGAAGGCAAGCCTTTAGCCTTTGACACAATACTTTCAAAATTATTTTATAACCAACATTGCAAAGACTTATAGGACGAAGCTCAGTCATCCTTGTCGGTCGTTCCGTCTTAGGTATTAAACAAATATTTGTTATGTTTAACCTTTCATCCAACTGTCCTGTAGACAAAAAATTATTGACCAGTTCCAATACATCATGTTTAATGATATGCCACGAATGTTGAAAAAACAGTGCCGTCATGCCATCCGGTCCCGGTGCCTTTTCTGGATGCATCATAAATAATGCTTGTCGCACCTCCTCCTCTGTGGCAGGCTGAATTAGACGTTGATTCATATGCTGAGAGATAGATGGTTGAATTTCATCAAGAAAACCTTCAAATTCCGAAGGCGACGTAGTAGCAAAAAGATCATCAAAGTAATCCACAGCAACCTTTTCAATTTTTTGATCCTCAACCACCCAATTCCCATTAGTATCATATAAACCCACTATACGGTTACGTGCCCGTCGCTGCTTCGTTAATGCATGAAAAAACTTTGTACCAAGATCGCCTGCCGTATTCCAGGTGTTCCTACTTTTTTGTTGCCAATATTCTTCTTCATCCTTATAGGCCTATTGTAGTTTCCTTGACACATCCAAAATATCCTCTTGAGTTCTATTATCATCGGATTGAACTTCCTCTAAAGCTTTTTGTAATTCCGCTATTTTCTCTTTTCCATAAGGTGGATTATATTTCCTCCAAATGGAAATTTCCTTCCGACAATTTGTAATCTTGGATACAATGTCCCCTTGGTTCCTTTCTGGATTTCTCATTTCTCTTGTCCATCCTCGGGCTATGGACCAGAAGCCCGTCCTTCCCTATCCAACGTTTATCAAATCTAAACTGTCCTTTACCTTTTGTGAATTTATCGTCTAGATAAGCCACAACTGGTCTATGATCCGAACCCACTAGTCTCAGATATTCGGTGTATGATTTGGGGAACAGAGAGTGCCACTCCTCATTAGCCAGAGCCCGATCAAGGCGACATCGAATCATAGTTGATTTACCATTAACTTTCCGTCTTCCTTGCCAAGATAATTTATTTCCCCTTGCAGGAAATTTCAAAAGTCCACTATTACGAATCATGTTATTAAATGATACGAAAGACTCTGCTCCACGTAAAGGCCCTCCTTCTTTCTCATGGTTTCTAGTAATCTCATTTAGATCACCAATAATGAACCATGGATCATTTCTAGAAATACCATATCGGGTAAGTCTTTCCCACACTTGATCTCTCAATTTCTGAACTGGATCCCCATACACATATGTCATAAATATATTCTTCCCCATTGTCTCTGCTTCAATATCTATCATTCTTGGGCTTGAGTATATTACATTAACCCGAAAATCATTATTATAATATAATGTCAATCTGCCACTTGTTCCATTCGGATCCACCGTTATTAAATTATCGTATCCAAAATGTGACTGAAATCCTTGAACGAAAACAAAATCCTGTTTTGTTTCAGATAAAAATAGAAATTTTGGTTTATGATGATGCCATATTTCCCGAAGATAGCTAATAGTCCATTTGCTTCCCATACCTCGACAATTCCAGCTTAATACTTTCATAAAAAAATATACTGAGGGTGCTCAGGTGAGCGATTTTGCGGGTATAAAGAGACCCTAAAACGAGAAAACAACCTCATATCCCATGATATATAACCTCCCAGTTTAAATCCACCACAAAACAAAAGAAAAAAAATTTTATTTAGCCCAGCCCAAGTTTTCTTATTCGTAAACGTTGAGCTCCAAAATACTAACCACGGAACAAGAAAGCCTGAACATTTCATATATTCACTCTCCAGTGTATTGAACAATCTCATAACACACTTTTCTTTCTCAACCCCTCGTTCCAGGTGCCAATGTGTCATCCAAAACCATAAGCCTACCACAGTCCATAAAAATCTCATTAGAATGTGCATATGATGGATTTGTGTAGATATGGAGGAGACTATCATGGACCATGGAAGGTTTAAAGAGACCCCCCACTTCCTGATAGTACCTTCGGCTCGTGTAATCGTATCCTTATAGTATATAAAACCTGATAATGCCTTCCCTTGTCCAAAAATTGATACCTGTCCTGCAACAACCATACTCCCTGGTCTTTTAGGAAAAAACCGGTAGACACCATCCAATACCCAACAGTCACAGTAAACACAATTATACATCAATTTCCCCATATTCCAAAACTCACCGAAGAATACGTGATGGCTGAACCTTATAAAACCAGAAAAGCAAATAAAATATTCATGTAAATCCAAACTTCTCAAAGGTGTTGTTGTATCTCTACAGAGCTACCAATCCAAAAACAAAGAAATCTATCTTTATTCCCATTTAAAACCAAAACAGAATAGAAGCCCACACAGCCATTACAACCATAACCAAAAAGAACAACGAAAGAACACTGAATCAAAACTAAAAACCACTTGCTCATAGAGCTTATTGAAATGAAAAAACAGACAAACTCAAAAACAAAGACCTCCTTATGGATTTGAGCGAACCTCCCAAGAGCTACTTGATCCATAAAATTACTGAGACTGCTGGCTTGAAGACGGGTTTGACGTCACCTTCTTCTCCTGTTGATTCTTACCCTCGCCATTACGCGTTCCTATCTTGGCAGCAGCACGTTTTCGTGGGGAAGCTAAGATGGCAGCGGCACGCATCTTATTGCTGGCTGCAGCGCTTGGAGGTGCCTTGAAAAGACGTTTCTTCGTCGCCTGCTGCTTGGTCTCCGCACCCGCAAGCTGTCCTGTTCCAGTTGCAATCTCAGTCCCCTCACCAGATTCATGAATCACTGCCGTGTCCTCCATCATCTTTTGAAAAGCCTTTTCTTCTTCCTCACTGAGTTCAGGAAGATCATCTCCAGTGTCAACATCCAAACCATCTTCCCGATATGCCGCTTTGATGGCATCCCAGTCCATTTCTTCATCCTCACGAGGAGGAATCTTGTCCTCAACCAAACTCTGAACCTGAAGTAGTCCCATCTCCTCATCTACAGGGTTCGAAACGACCTCTGCTCCGTCAGCTTGAGTCTTAGCCAATTGATCCTGAAAATCCTTAGACAGAGACAATGTCCTTTTCTCCCTCGTGTCAATGATCTCACCTTCCTCTCCGGCCTCCAAATGAGGGCGGGGTTGATCCCGATGCGTAACCATACCACAAGAGGGAGCTCATGCGTTGCCCCCTTGTCTGTTAGAACGTGTCTCCTGGCGATGAGATGTGTGATTCCTCGACGATCCCCCCTCACCTCCATGATACCCTCGACTTGAAGAAGTCTTTTTGTTGGTTTTTTCTCCAACCTTAGTCCACTTGGAGTCTGTCGCATCAGTGTACTTGCCTTTCCCTTTGTCGTAGTGCTCTCTTCCATCCCGTTCTCTATTCTGGTGGCCGCCAACTCCATTGGTAACTACACCTTTGTAGCTTCTTGCACGTTCATCGTGCTTTCCTCCCTCTACCCAGCCACCATTTCCTTGCAAGACCACATTGTTGCCTTGATCAATTGCTAATCCCTTACCCTTAGCCAAAGGGCATTTCACAGCCTCGTGACAAAGACTTCCACAACCATCGCAGTAACCAAATAATTTTTCATATCGCAGGGAAATAGCCACCTCTTCCCCCTCATAGAATTCTCCACCTTTGAAGTCAATGGACGTTTCAAAGCACAACTCTTGAAAGGCATCCAGTATCACCAAAACTCGCATTTGATCCAAGTCAACCTTAACCGTCTTCCCTATAGCATCTCCTATGCTTTCAAAGGTTTCAACTGTCCTGTACTCCTTCGTAACTCCCAGCACTCTGACCCAAAATGGAATTTCCGAGGGAAAAGATGAAGATCTCCTAGGTTGCCACTTAGCCAATGCGAGCATCCAGTAGTCGAAGTGGTATGGCTGAAGTTTCAAGACTCCTTCGATATCCTCTTCCTTCTGGAAATCAAATTGAAACTTACCAAGTCCCAAATCCGTTCCCACCACCTTACCAAGTCCCAAATCCGTTCCCACCACCTGATCCTCTAGATTCCAAATCTTTGGCAACTTGGTGAGGAGAGCAGACATCTCCTGCTTCGTTGGGTTCATACACCTCCCCAGGAGAACCTTCGAACATGACTTAATGAGCGCCGTGTTATCAAAGTGAGCTACATATATCTTTAGCCTTTTGCGTGTTCCCTCACCATTCTCAGACGCACCGTTTGTTCCCACCAACTGACCCTGCGTCATGATAAAGCAACCAACTTGTAAACCTTTGATACCAGTATTCTTAATTGAGAAGGAATGATAAGAGCTGATATCAAAAAACCCCATCTCAAGGTGGTCTTTGTAGTTCAAAATTTCCATATCTCTACTCCAAAGAGAATCGATAATGAAATGAAATCGGGAAGAAAAAATCGTTTTTGAATCAATCACTCCCATAATGAATCTCTGAGATCCGTAAGACCCCTTTTCCCAGTAAGACCAATTAAATTGTTTTCCAGAAAATCCCACACGATCTGTGAACTTCATACCTTTGAATTGTAAAGGAAATTCGAAGATATTATCTTGATCCCGTATCAATTCCATTGTAGAGATCAATAGAAACGGACTCCATTTCCTCAATCTGCCCCGATTCGCCAATCCCCTATCTTCCTTGAAGATTCCATTTCCCCAAATCCACTCAAATCTTAAGCAGATCGGGATCGTATCCAAACCCATCAAATCCTTCTCCAGAGATGACGACGAGTCCTCATTGTATAGATCTCGATCCCCAATTCCTGGATCCCAATCGCGTGAAACCATGAACAAACCCTAAGAATCATCGATATCGCCCCCGTAGTCGCCAGAGCGTTTATGTCAATGTCGCATCTTGTATTCAATCATCAGTTATATATATATATTAAAATTATCTAACAAGAACTCTCGGTTTAGTGGTTATGGAACTTCACCTGGAGTGTCATTCTAGGTTTGAGTCGTATTGGCTACCATCTCATCTATAACAGTGTGGTCCGAACGGAAAACCTCGTAAAAACTAGCATTTATTCACAGCATTTTGATTCTAATCACTTTTAAATCCCAATAATACTATTCGGTAAGACTCTTGTTTTGACGTCTTCAATATCTTTAATTTTGGAGAATAATTGTAAGCTAAACAGTTATATATATATATATATATATATATATATATATATATATATATATATATATATATATATATATATATATATATATATATATATATATATATATATATCTAACATGAACCCTCGGTCTAGTAGTTATGGAACTCCAGCTGGAATGTTCTTCTAGGTTTGAGTCGTTTTGGCCACCATCCCGTCTATAACTGTGTTGTCCGAATGGAAAAACCTCGTCACTGCTGCCCTCCCCCCCCCTCCCAGTCATAAAAAAAAAATAAAGGCAAGGTTCTTAAAAGGGAAAATTTGAAAAATTACACTTAAATAAGATTATAATTTGAAATCTACACCATCTGTTTTAGTTTTTAAAAAAATACACTTATGTATATATTAATTTACCAAATTGCCCAAACTTAATATTTCTAATTTTTTTTAAATCGTTTTTAAAATAAGTTGTTAGAGAATCTACATAATATATTTTTAATATACCTAAATAATATTGTTCCATATCTTTTTAATATATCATTTTTTTTATTATTTTGGAAAAATAAAGGGAAAGAACTCGAGACGTGACTTCTTGTCTTCTTCTTATGGGATAACACTCGTTCCCGTTGCCACTTTGGAATTAGACATTTTAATGTTCTAATCCTTTTTTCTGTTCTAAAACTTTTTCTGCAAACTTTGGTTTTGATTACTCTAGGTTTTGATATCTGTTTTAGTTTTTATTTTGTAATAAGGTTGATTATTTTCATACCATATGTTAAGTTTTCCATTTGTTTTACACCTTTGAAGAGCTTCGATTCTGTTCAACTTTTATGTAAGTGTTGCTTATGTGGCTCGATGGACGTACCAGCACTACAAGAAAACAGCGACATTCCGAGAGAATTTCGAGGGCAAATGATGGTCCTCGGAATTTTCTGAGGAAAAACCGAGGACATTTCGAAGATACCCGATTTCTGGGTTTCCTCGGAATGTCCTCGGAAATTTCTGAGGAAATTTCGAGGAAACACCATTTCCTCGGAAATTTCCGAGGACATACCGAGGAAGTGATGTCCGTGGGAAAAAACCGACGGATATTTCTTCAATTCCGAGGACTTTTTGTAGCCGTTAGAGAGCCGTTGGGAGAGCCGTTGTGTGATTTCAAATATTCCGAGGAAATACCGAGGAAATGTGAACTTTCCTCGGAATTTCCTCGGAATTCCGTCAGTATGTCGGTAGGAATTCTTCTATAAATACAGCCATCCCTCCTCCTCTTCATTCACCCCATTTCTTCTTCTTCTCTCCTACTATCACGAATTTTAGATCAAAAAAACATGTCTTCTTCAAATTATTTTCGTTCTTGGATCGATCGACCTCATTTGGATCCGGAGACGAGATTGCTTACGGAAGAATACCAACAAGGTTTAACCGAATTCATGGCGTTATATCGCCGACAACCGGAAGCAGAAACAGGTAAGTTAAGATGTCCTTGCTCTAATTGTAAAAATAGAAAAGTTATTAAAGAGTGGGATGTTTGGACTCATTTATTTTTGAATGGGTTTACACGAAGTTACAAAATTTGGTATCATCATGGGGAAACTGGTTATGAACTTGGTAGTACTAGCGAACCTCAGCCGGTGGTTAGATTAGAAGAACCAATTAGAACGGATTTAGATTATGGTGTAGGTACTGAGCAGATGGTAAATGATCATTTTAGAGGGGAAGATTTACCCAATGCAGAAGCTATGAGATTTTATGATATGTTGGATGCTGGAAAGCAACCTTTGTATGAAGGTTGCAGAGATGGTCATTCAGCTTTATCATCTGCTACAAGACTGATGGGCATTAAGACCGATTATAACTTGGCTGAAGTCTGTGTGGATGCGATAGCTGATTTTGTAAAAGGTATTCTACCTGAGGATAATGTAGCTCCAGGTTCATACTACGAGGTGCAGAAACTCGTATCCGGTGTTAGTTTACCGTATGAAGTAATAGATGTATGCAGCGATAACTGCATGATTTATTGGAGGGCGGATGAGCAGCGGATTACATGCAAATTTTGTGGGAAGCGTCATTACAAAGATACGAGCGGAAGAGTTCCAGTGCCATATAAGAGGATGTGGTATTTGCCTTTGAAGGAAATGTTGCAGAGGTTGTATCTTTCGGAACGCACAGCGCAACGAATGAGATGGCATGCGGAGCACTCAACAGATGGTGAGATTAGACATCCTTCTGATGCAAAAGCGTGGAAGCATTTCCAATCATTGTATCCCGACTTTGCATATGAGAGAAGAAATGTCTATCTTGGATTATGTACTGATGGTTTCAGCCTGTATGGGAAGAGTGGAAGACAATATTCTCTATGGCCAGTCATTGTTACACCATATAACTTACCCCCAAACTTGTGCTTGCGACGAGAGTTTTTGTTTCTCTCCATTCTCGTTCCCGGGCCAGAGCATCCTAAGAGATCACTTGATGTGTTTCTTCAGCCACTAATATATGAGTTGCAACAACTATGGGCTCACGGTGTTGAAACATACGATATTTCGTGTAAAGAAAACTTTCAAATGCGGGCAGTACTAATGTGGACAATAAGTGATTTTCCAGCATATGGTATGTTATCTGGATGGACAACGCATGGGAGGCTATCATGTCCATATTGTCAAGATGACACAGATGCTTTCCAACTAAAGAACGGAAGAAAAACGTGTTGGTTTGACTGTCACAGACGATTCCTACCACATGATCATCCATACCGTCGGAGTAAGAATTTGTTTAGGAAGAACAAACAGGTGTTTGATGGTCCACCTGAGGAAGTTAGTGGAGAAGGTTTGAAGACACAACTAAGAGATTACGGTGCAGAAAGGACCCCAGACGTTGGTGGACATGAGCATTTTCCGGTAGATGCTGTTGGAGATCTACATAACTGGCACAAAAAAAGTATTTTCTTTGATTTGCCATACTGGGAGCATCATCTGCTAAGGCATAATTTAGATGTCATGCATATTGAGAAGAACTTTTTTGACAATCTCATGAACACGATCCTTAACGTTAAAGGTAAAACAAAGGATAATTTGAAGTCAAGACTGGATTTAGTCGATATATGTGCTCGTGCAGAACTTCATGTTGATGAGAATGGTAGGGCTCCTTTTCCCATATACCGATTGGATGGAGAGGGAAAAGATGCTTTCTTTGATTGGATTTCAAACGATGTGGAGTTTCCGGATGGTTACGCATCTAATTTGCGTAATTGTATCGACAGAAAGGAAGGAAAGTTTATTGGCTTGAAAAGTCACGATTGCCATGTGATGATGCAGCGCCTCCTTCCTTTTGCCTTCAAAGAACTATTACCACGAAAAGTTCATGAAGCAGTTGCAGGGATAAGTGCTTTCTTCCGCGATTTATGCAGCAGATCAGTGACTCTTGAAGGTATTACAAATTTGAAGACTAACATAGCCGTGATTCAGTGCAACCTTGAGAAGATATTTCCTCCCTCATTTTTTGATGTTATGGAGCATCTTGTTATTCACCTGGCAAGAGAATTGGAACTTGGTGGTCCTGTGCAGTATAGATGGATGTATCTGTATGAACGGTATATGTTCCATTTGAAGAAGATGGTGAAAAATTTTAGTAGGGTGGAAGGTTCTATAGTCGCACAGATGATCAATGAAGAGATTTCAAACTTTGCCGAGTACTACTTTCCAGCAGAAGTTCATACCAAAAACAGAAGACCTGCTCGGCATGATGATAGAGGCGAACGGGCAACATATCATGTTAAGGTTCCAGACATTTTCACAGATGTTGGACGACTTAGCGGAAAACCAAAGGACCGTCGACTTACTGACCAGGAGCGTAGTCATTTGCAAACATATTTGCTCACCAACTGCGAAGATGTTCTTCCATATGAGAGGTAAGTTTACTACTAATTTAAATTTTTTTAACAAATAAACATTTAAATTTTAATTAATAATATTATTGTTATCATATGTACAGGATTTTCATGGCAGAAAAGCGGTTCGAACATAGATACGCCACAGAGACGGAACTTGAAGAAATGAAGCAGAGAGAATTTGCTGGATGGATGTTTACTTATGTGAGTGCTTTAAACTTCATAAAATTTAATTTTTCACATTTTTATACTAATTCATATGTGCTATTACACAGGTGTCTGCTGGTTTGGCCAGAGGTGAAATATTTGACGATTGGATACGCGATATGGTGGTTGTCCCAATATGTGTTGTGAAGTCATATCCGAGATTTTGTACTCGAGGATATTCATTCACAACTGAAAAGAGGAGACGTTCGCGTACGACCTATGATGCTGGTGTTTGTTCTACATCAGGAGATGATGTATACTACGGACACATACAAGAGATTATGGAAATCAAGTATTTGGGCATGCTTGGATTGCGATGTACTGTTTTCTATTGTGATTGGCACGACAACACTCCAGATCGAGGTGTCACAACAGATGCATTTGGTGTTACATCAGTACATTCGAGGCGGAAGCTGCAATATTATGATCCTTTCATTCTTGCTTCTCAGGCCGATCAGGTAAGTGAATGTAAATTATTCAGAATGATTGATCATAATTTATATTTTTACTAATAATTTTTTTAATGTTACAGGTTTGTTATATCAAGTACCCCCGGGTAAGAAACAGAGATGATCCATGGGTTACAGTAACAAGAGTTAACCCGAGAGGCCGAGTTCAGGGAAGTTCTGAGCTGGAAGACCCACTCCAACCAATCACAGCCGGGAACTTAAGTGCAGGAGAAGATGTAGCAGAAGGTGTTCTTGTAGTCGATTTGACCGACTTCGCAGAAGAAGCCGTCGTTCATGCAGAAGATGAACCGGTTATTGGAGAGTTTCACCAAGATCCAGATTCCGATTCATCTGGTGATGATGGCTCGGAATCAGAGTAGTTTTTTTTTTTTTTTTTTTTTTTTAATTTTGAAAAACCGAGGAAATACCGAGGGCCAGTAGGGTTTCCTCGGTATTCACCTCTAGATTTAGGGATTTGATTATTTTGTGTTGTTCCTCGGTATTTCCTCGGAAAAAACCGAGGAAATACCGAGGAAATCCGTGATTTTCTCGGATTATACCGAGGAAATACCGAGGAAGCCAATGATTTTCAATACTTTCCTCGGTATGTCCTCGGTATTTTCCGAGGAAATCCCGAGGAATTGGGTTTAGGGAACCGTAAACAACGTTTTACGGATTGAATAACACGTATATAGCCTTCATTAAGTGTCTTAACCATATTATGAAGTCATACTTAGGTGTTTTACACAATAACAAACACTTTTTACGATTGCTTGAACGAAAACCACACAGCATAAGATAAACACTTATACACTTTAACAAACGTTAAACGAGATACTTACAATCATTTCTGATATTTTGTTTTTTTTATGGTTTATGTTCATCTATACAAAGAATCCTCAATGGTATGCGTTAAATTTGAATAAGAAATGAAAATCGGGAAAAAAAATTGGAATTTGAAACCCCAAATCCTTGTTTCCTCGGAATGTCCTCGGTATTTTCCGAGGAAATTCCGAGGAAGCTGTGGTCCTCGGAATTTTTTAATCACCCGGGAAACCCCTAACCGCCAAACATTTCGTGAAATATCGAATATTCCAATACCGAGGGAATTCCGAGGACTTATTAAAAAATACCGAGGGAATTCCGACGGAAATAGTCCGTCGGACCCCTCATAAATTAGGGTAACCGCGATCTTCTTCCCCATTTCTCTCTTCCTCTCCTCTCTTCCTCTACGCGGCTCCTCTTCTCCTCCATCGATTTCCGGCGATTCCCACCGTTTTTTTCCTCCATTTCTTTGCCAAATCTCTTCCCAATCATGTAAGAACTCTATATCTCTCTCTTTTCTTCCAAAATTGTGATTGATTAGGAATGATGGGATTAGAATTTCGGATTTTAGGGTGTTAGATGATAGTTTAGGATTGCATGAGTAGTTTAAGTTAGGATTGTGGGTTTGATTGTTGTTTTTCATTGATTTGGAATGGTTTTTTTTTTTTTGGTTGAATTTCTAAACGTTTTTCTATTTTTAAAACGTTTTTTGATTTTTTAAAAACAATTTTCTAATTTTTAAAACGTTTTTTAAGTTTCCAGTAATAATAAAACGTATTTAAAATTTTTTTAAAATTTTTAAAAAACTTTTATCTATTTTTTAAAGCAATTTATTAATTTTTTATACTCATATATATATATATATATATATATATATATATATATATATATATATATATATATATATATATATATATATATAAATCATGTAATCTAATAAATTATAATTTTAAAATTATTAAAACTTTTTTTTAAAATATATTAAAACTTTTTTTTTTAAATTTTATAAATATATTAAACAATTTATAAATATATTAAAACTTTTTTATGTAATTTTATAAATATATTAAAACTTTTTTAAAAAATTTTTTCAAACTTATTTCTATTTTTTTAAACAATTTATTAATTTTTTATACTCATATATATAAATCATGTAATCTAATAAATTATAAATTTTTTTTAATTTTAAATATATTAAAACTTTTTTCCTTATATTAAAACTTTTTTAAATATATTAAAACTTTTTTTAAATATATTAAAACTTTTTTTAAAAATTTTTTCAAACTTATTTCTATTTTTTTAAACAATTTATTAATTTTTTTTACTGATATAAATAAATCATGTAATCTAATAAATTATAAATTTTTCTTAATTTTAAATATATTAAAACTTTTTTTAAAAATTTTTTCAAACTTATTTCTATTTTTTTTAAGAATTTATTAATTTTTTATACTCAGGTCTTATGACGATGATCAGACCCCGCCTCCTCGACAGCGTCGTGGTGGTCGTGGTCGTGGCTCGGGGAGTGTTTCCGTTCAGGATTCCCAATCGCCCCGCAGCTCGCACCAAACATCTCCCTCTCCATTTCCCGAAGCTCCTAGTGGCTCCGGTGCTGCACCCCCTATTCCTCCGACTTATGTGGGTCCTCCGGAACTGGTGAGGGTTGCGGAGTATGTTCGACAGCCGGGTCGTGAGCGGCTGCCGTTTCTCACTCCGTATCCATCTGGACGGCATCAAACATGGTTCGACCGATCCGCGAACGGGATCAGCACATGGCTCAACCATATGATGTACTCGTCTTTGGACGAGGGACATCCGACTTTCTCGGACTTCCCTACCTGGAAGAAAGTCCTGTGGTTTCAACAATTTGCGGTAAATTTCTCAATTTTTTTTTTTTTTAAATATTTTTATTCTTAATATAATTTTTCTACTAATTATGTATTTTTTGCAGCAAGAGTTCAACTGGAATCCCGACCTTACGACGTTCATCTATTACCACTTCGTCCATAAAGTCATGACGAACTACTCGTATCAAATGCACGAGTGGAAGAAGAAGTGGCAAAAAGACAAGGTTTTTTTACTATTTTAAATATTTCTTAAATTAAATTTATTATTATATTTTTTAACTTATCTAACAATTTTTTTTTATAAAGGTCCCAAAGTCGATGAACATGACGGTCTGGGCGGATTTTTGTGTTCATTGGAGTAAGGATGAGACGAAGGCTACTTCTTCCACCAACTCCACGAACCGCAAAAGCGAGCGTCAAGGGAAGGGCGTCTTCAAGCACAACTTGGGTGCTCAGTCTCAAGCAACTCTCAGGGATCGCATGGTAATTTCATTTGTTTATTTTTCAAATTTTAAAAGTTTCAAATTTTTATTAATTTCTTCTAATTACTAATTTTTTGTTTAATTTATATTGATATCAAGGTGGAAGCAAATGACGGTCAGCCGGTTGATGATTTCGCCCTAATGAACAGGGCGTATACCAACCAGAAGACCGGCGAGATTGATGATGGTCTTGCGAGAGATGTGGTCAACCTCATCAGCACTCAGCTTGAAGAAGCAGCGTCTCAGCTTCCAACCGACGACGACGATTCGACGGGTACCCAGTTGCCTCAGGATCGGATCAACGAAATCGTTCAATCGGTAAGTTTTTTTTTTTTTTTAAATTTCATTTCATGCATCTTAGCTATTGTTTAACTTTGTCAACCTATTGTTTAACTTTGTCAATTTTCTATTTCAGGCGGTTCCAAAGAGGAAGGGACGTTTGTTCGGTTTGTCTCGTCGGGCCCAGTCAGTTGCATCTTCAGCCGCACCACCGCCTTTTGTTGATACCGAAGTACTCCTTGGTCAGCTGCAAGACAAGGATACTCGCATATCTGCGTTGGAGAACAAAATGCAGACTCAACAAGAGAGGTTCGAGGCTCAGCAAGCGGACTTCGAGGCACAGAAGAAGCTGAACGAGCAGATGATGGAGATGATGAGGACGTTGCACCCGAACGTGACATTCCCGACTCTGCAGAACCCGAACCCCCAAAACCCAAACCCCAACCAGTAGTTTTTTTTTCTTACAACTTTCGAATGTTTTTTTATTTGTAGTAATTTGAATTTGAATTTGAATTTTATATTTTCGAAATTAAATTTCTGAATTTTAATTTTCTATTTTCGAAATTTAATTTTTTAATTTTATATTTTCGATTTTAAATTCATAATTTTCATTTTTTAAAAAAATTAATTTTTTCGAAAATTCCGAGGGAACGGTCCCTCGGAATATTCCGAGGACACTTTCCCTCGGAAAATTCCGAGGGACTGTTTCCGACGAACATAGTCCTCGGAATTTTCCGAGGGAAAGTGTCCTCGGAATATTCCGAGGGACCGTTTCCTCGGAATATTCCGAGGGACCGTTTCCTCGGAATGATTCTCGGTTTCTAATCCGTAATCCGATGATCGTTTTCCTCGGAAACTCCTCGGTATATACCGACGACCCGTCCGAGGAAATGTCGTGCTCGGTATGTCCTCGGAATTGTTGTTCCTCGGAATTGCCTCGGAAATTTCCGAGGAAATTCCGAGGACTTGCTAAATACCGAGGCCATTATTCCGAGGGATGATATGCTCGGTATGTCGTCGGAATACCGTTATTCCGAGGACATTCCGACTATATTTTCCCTCGGTATTGGCCAGTTTTCTTGTAGTGCAGCTCTGTGTAAGTTAGTCTGTTTTCTGGGTTTTTGTGGTGGAAGATTCTATCTAGCTTCAGACAGAAGAGACAGATTTGCTGGAGGCCGAAGAAAGATGCAAACTTGGCGATGAAGCATGTGAAAAGTGAGTTGAAGAAGATGAAGAACATGAGATCCTTGTGATTCTGTTTATATTCAATGTAAAACAAAATAAACACAAACACATGTGTGAATACATCATATAAATACTACTTGGTCTTGGTAGATAATGACTTCATGAAAGAATGATAATTTTGTATAGAACGCAACGTGACTTGTGTTTATATAATCAGCACAAATTATAATTTGTCTATTTTATATATTTTTGTTATTGTAGCATATTTATCATTAAACACATATTTATCTTAAACATAAATAATTATAATATTCTTATTAATTTCGATTTTTGTATATTAATTATTGAAATATCAAATTGGGGTAAGAAAGTAAATTCACATTAAAAAAGCATAGTTTTTAAAATTAATTAAAAGAAGTGTATATTTCAAATTTTAAATCTTAAATATGGCATTTTGAAAATTATCCCATATTAGATCCCTTATAATATAGACCCTGAAATTTGATATTACTAGGATTAGATAAACATAAAATTGCTTCTTCTTTTTTTTAGTTACACATTACCACACCTATGTGATGCATCCAATGAAAATAAATTTAGCATATTTATGCAGCGACATATGCGTTCTTGTGGACGCAGCGAAATACACGCATCCACTTGCGGACGTTTCGATCGGCCTATCTGATCTTCAAATTAATCGACAGACAAGTAAAGAATAAATTTTAAGATTCTGAATGGTGACTAAGGGAATGAGTGAGAATGAATAATTTCTCTTCATTCCTCAAATTTAACACCATTCATGAGGAATATTTTTTTCCAAATGTTCCTTCTCATTCCTTTAAATTTAAGAAACCATAGAGTAAAATCATTCCTTATCAAATCCGGCAAAGAACAATAAGGAACAAGCATTCCTACTATTTTGTTCTTCATCATTCCATTTCTTTTTGTTCCTATTGTTCCATTTGCGGTCACCAGTCAGAGCCTAAAGCTTCAGAGTCACAAACCCATCTCGGTCTTCGATCATAATGCAGAGTTGGCTTCGATTTGGTTGATCATCGTCTTTCTCTCCTCTCTAACCTCCTCAACCTCTCCGCTCCAACTAAAGGGCTTACCTTTTGAGTTCTATATCCTTGGAAAATTGATTTCACTAGTTTGATATTTATTTCATGGACTCGTATGAAAAACTAGAGTCTATGGTCTATGGACTTTTGTAGAAACATTTTATTTCTCCTATATTTGAATTACGAATGCAGTTTACAAAAAAGAAAAAAAAAAGTATATATATATATATATATATATATAATTACAGATTTCGTTTCCGAACTTCTGGAATAAATAGAACAACTTTCTTGTATAGGAAAAAAAAATTGGTATAGTTACAGCCTTCGGTTTTTTATACTAATTCTCTGTAGTTTTTTCTAAGTCGTGTTTATAGTCATTTTGACAACATGGTATTCTAAATTTGTGTGCTAATGTTCATCTAGATATCTACAACGTGTCATGTCATGCAATTAAAACGAAAAGTTGTGAAGCTTATATTTTTATTGTCTTTATAGAATGTCAAAATGTTAGATTATTATGTTATACTATAATACAAGTTGCAAGCTTGGTTCAGACAATCTAACTCATCATTGTCACGTCCGTTTTTGTTTTTGTTATTACTGAGACATAATACCGTGTGGGGGCATTTAAAGAAACAAATACAAAACAAGAGTACTTCTAATAACTGTCTTTACTAATGGAATCAATACTTCTAAATGTCTTTATGAACGACAGTAGTTTAGTACTTTCTTCATTTCAAATTAGATGTCCTTCTGGAGTAAGATTTTCGTTTCAAAATAAGTGTCATTTTATAATTTTAATGCAAAATTTATTGATTTTTTATTCTAATTTATTTTTCTATTGGTTGAAATATGGTTATGTGTATTGGTAATGATATTTTTATCTAGTAAAAATACAAAATTAAATGTTTTATTAATATGTGTGTCAAAGTCTAGAACGACAAGTAAAATGAAACGAAAAGAAATATTTAGTAAATATATAAAATTAAATAATTTATTAATATGTGTGCCGAACTTGGTAGGATTTCTCTAATTCTTATCTACTTAATGTACGTAAAACAAAATTAGAGTTTTAGTTACCTTTTGTGGTTTTATTAGAGAAAGTGAAGTGTGGTCAAAGCTTATTCAGCGAAGAACTTTACAAAGTCTTGATAGTATTTACCAGTCGGTTTACCAGGCCACGTTTCTTGAACGATATTTAGGTTCATCCCTATGGTGAATCTTTAAATTCACATCTTTCTTTATATTCAATCTATTTTTCATATATATAAATGAACAATATATATTAAACTAAAAACCCTAAAATAGCTAAAAAAATAACTAAAGCCTAAACTCTAAATTATAAACTTCTAAACCTTAAATCTAAACCAAACCCTAAACTCAAATTCTATACCCTAATTTTTAACTCCAAATCATAGATCCTAAACCCAAAACCTGTAGCAAAATTCTACACCATAAACTTTAAATCTAACCCAAATTCGAAATCCTAAATCCTAAATCCTAAATCTTAAACCCAAACCATAAACCCTAAATCCAAACCGTAATCATAAACCCAAACTCTAAATTTTAAACCATAAATCCAAAAATAAAGTTTAGGATCTAGAGTTTGAGTTTAAGGTTTACGGTGTGGGTTTAGGGTTTACGGTGTGGGTTTAGAGTTTACGGTTTGGGTTTAGAATTTAGAGTTTAGGGTTTAGGATTTAGGTTTAGATTTAGGGTTTAGGGTGTAGAGTTTGAGTATAGGGTTTAAGTTTCTGATCTAGAATTTGGATTTAAAATTTAGGGTATAGTATTTGGATTTAGGTTTTAAGGTTTGAGTTTAGATTTAATGTTTAGGGGTTTATGATTTAGAGTTTATGATTTAGTTATTTTTTAGCTATTTTAGTTTTTTTTATTTAATATATATTGTTTGTTTATATGGAAATTTTATTGCATATAAGAAAAGTGACGAATTTAAAGTACTGTTCACGTTTCTTTGTAACAAACAATAGACGATGCCAAAAAAAAGTAACAAACAATAGACGGAAAATAAAATTCTTACAATTGTTTTTCAATTCATTCAGTATTTATTAAAAAGTTTCATTATTTATAGTCTCGAAAAGATAATATTGACTTCATATCCAAAATAAGAGATACGATTCTATATTAGATACGATTTATTGAATTTGTATCCGTATGAATATGACTTATCGGGCCCATATATTGAGCAAGAGGCCATGAACATAGCCAACTCGTGTACAGAAAAACAATTACAACACATGACGATTAAAACCAATGATTTTATTTTGAAATTATTGAACTCTACGGTGAGAAATTCCAAAGTAATTGGGAGGCTGAAATATAATGTGTCCTCTCAGTTATGGTACTGGTACGACGGTCGATACAACATATCAATCTCAATTATTGTTTGTGACATTAAATTCTCTCTAGCCATAATGCTCTTGGTCCTAAACTTGAAGAATTGCATCTATGATGAATGTAAGATGTAAGCATGCATCTGTCGACATGTTCCTATACGTATGTTTTGTAGAATGTGAATTTTCATATGATTAATGTTTATCAAATTTGACAGTACGTAAAAAAAAAATATATATATATATATAGGAGTTTACCCGTCATTAAATATACTCTCTCCATTTTTGAATAAGTATCACTACGATATTTTTCACACAAATTAAGAAAATTGTTGAAATATATGTAAATTATTATTAATTACACTTCGTTGACCAATAGTATTTGAAATAAATAAAATTATTTATAAAAATCAAAGCAGTGTGCAATTAATTTTCAGCTTAAAATAAATATAATTTGTATTTTAATTGTAAAGTGACATTTTTTGTTGAACAAAAAAAATAGCTAGAACGACACTTATTTAAATTCATATAACATCAAACATATACGTACTCTCAGCTGAATTTATGAATTTATATCATTAACCTATGTATCCTTAAACCCCAAACTCTTATATGTAAACTCGAAACCCTAATTTATAAACCCTAAGTCCCAAAAGTATATAAACGTAAAATAGTTGATTTTCCTGTTAAACCATCCAGACACGGCTGATTAAACGTAACTCATCCGTCAAAATATCCCATAACCCAGCCATTCGGTCATTAACTAAGCTGTGGGTATATAACTGAGTCGTATCTTAACTATGACTCAACTAAATTTTCCAGAAATCAATCCATCGATGGTTAAGTCAGCCGTAACGTTTGTATGTAAGTCAGCCGTTGTCCAATAACTTAGCCAGATTCCTATAACTCAATCCTTACGCGTGGTTGATTTATCCTCTTAAATCAGTTTTTTTTACTAAGTCAACCATGTTTTATAATTCAGTACGTATACCAGCCGTAACGAAAGATGTATTCTTTACTGTTGACTTAATGAAAACACGGAACCGAATTCCTACGTGTCGCCGGATTTCTGCTTACGTGGCATTAAAAAGTAATGGCATTCTCGTAAATACGTTTTTTTCTCACAACGTGGATAAATAGCACTTTTGGCATTTAAAAAATGGCAGTAATAAAAAAAAATTGTATGGCTCTAGTCATAAGTCCTAAAATATATAATATCTGAGTAAATTTCTCTATATATTCATAATTAATTAATTTGTGGAATTAAGAATTTCTCCCACTCGGATATCAATACTTATTTCGTGTTAGGATTACATAGTATATACTAATTAAACATAAAAGAAAAGCCAAGAAAAAGAAGAGTTCTATATTTTTTTCTTAATTTGTCAAAACAAAAACTGTTGCGTAGATTGTTGAATATCCTGGACCTTGGTTATATGATTAACGCCATTACTAAATGCCTAAACTATTGTCAAAGAGGCGCACGAAAAAGCATATTTTAATTTTGTTCCAATATCTATTTTATTATATCAATTATACGATATATTGATATAAGTATGATCCAACTATTTTAATATAACTATCAAAAAAAATTTATTAATCATTTAAAAAATATTATACATGTAAAAATAGAAATATGATTAAAACACAAATATACAAATTAAATTTCTAAAAAAAAATTAAACAAAAATAGATCCGCATTTTTAAAAGGGCATCAAAATCTAGTATTTGTTAAAGTTTGTGTTATACCAATTCACATCACGTACGGACAACTTTAAAAACTATTTTATCTCTATAATATTATTTGAGAAGTCAGTTTCTTATATGTCACGTTCACGTTAACTCTTATAGCGATTAATTACATTGATACTTTTAATTAATCAAATATATATAATTATCATTATTAAATATTCATCTTTTTTCCTTTTTTAGGTTTCCTTTTTCTTTATTTTTCAAATAAACTATATAATTAAAAATTTGTAAATTTTTAAAACGAAAATTATCTTATATATAGTGTAATTAAATAAGGAAAATTAACAAAATAATCTTAATTTTATGGTAAAAATTAATCTTCACTTTTAAAAGATAATATTAAAAATAATATATATCTTAAAAGTATTAAGTATTTATATTCAAATCAATTTGTTTCTCAAATTATTACAAAATAATTTAAATAACAGAAACTAAGATTTCTTTAATGAATAAAATTTAATATAAATTTTATTTTTTATTTAAGTTTTTTTCTATTTTTCAAATAACCTAAATAATAAATAAAATATTTATAAAATTTAAAACGAAAATATTTTTATATGTAATCTGATTTTATAAAAATTAAATTTAGAAAAAATAATTTTGATAGTAATGCAAGGAAAAAATCTTTATAAAATTTATCGGTCAATTTTTATGCAACTTTGCACCTATATCTCTTTATTTTTATAGTTTTTATTTTTAAAATTAACATATACCAAAATACTAATAAGTCGAAAATATATTTACACATATAAAATGAAAAAAGGAACTGATACAGTTCATGTGATTTGGTGTAGAATAATATCAAAAATCACATACTAATTCTATCAAACATAAAAATACACATCAAATAAAATAATAAAACAATATGAAAGACAAGTTTCTAAAATGTAAATAATGTACGTATGGTAAAATCAATTATTTTCTTATTTTATAAACAAAATATTCAAAAATAGAAACAAAATTCTAAAAAAAGGAAAATTTTGTAAATTAATATTTATATAAATTAATAAAATTTTAAAGTCCCAACATTATTAATTTATAGAGTTTCTGCTGTATATATCTTTATTTTTATAATTCTTTTTTTCTCAAATTAACATATACCAAAATACTAAAAAGTCGAAAATATATTTACACATATAAAATGAAGAAAGAACTGATTCAGTGAATACATTTCATGCGATTTGGTTGAATTAAATTAAAAATAGTTATACTTTAATTTTACAGATTACATGTAACACAATATATAAAAAAAATTAGTAACTACACCAATCCAAATTTTTAATACAAAGTCAGACATTAAATAAAAATAACATATTTTCATTTATAGTAATATTTTATACATATAGATTATAGAAATTTTCAAATAATCTTATAAATATATTAACAAACTATTACAATTAAGTATTTTGTATAATTTATATAGGGTTCAAAGAACTATCATTGTTATAAATAAATAAATATATATATATATATATATATATATATATATATGTGTGTGTGTGTGTGTGTGTGTGTGTGTGTGTGTGTGTGTGTGTGTAACTTTGAATGATCAACACTTTAGTTTACTTTAGCTATTTGATTCCCAAAACAAAATATATCAAACTATACATAATCTCACTAAATATATTTTAAAAATCTTAGACAAGAATAAAACTACATGAAAATAATAAAATTAATCAAAATTTAATTTTTATAACAAAGCTATTATATTTGAATCAGAATTTTTTTTGAATCAGAATTTTTTTTGAATCGGAAAACTAAATGTTATCCAATATATTCAAGTAATAACCAAACAATCCGGATATTATATATAAAACATTACACGTCTAACTAAAATATAAAAAAAAAACATTGTTTTAAAATAAGTCATGCATATTGATTGCAATATAAATATCAGAATAGTTGTAAAAAAATATTTATAAATTATTATAATGTATTTTATTTTTAAATGTTTATCCCTGTGCATGGGCACAAGAAAATCACTTAGTTATATGTATATATCTTATTATATAAAGCTTAGTTTTTAAAGTTACTAATTAACAAGATGGTGACACATGGCACTTATATATTTTAGATTGTGACATGTGTTAAAATACAAAACTAAATTAAATATTTTTTTTAAATAGTAATTATCCTTTTTTACAAAACCTATATACATATAAATTTATGAAATATTTAACATTGATTTTCCTATTTTCCTACTTTCATAATAAAGAAAATATAATCTTTTTTAAAAATAGTAACTTTCATTTTATACAAATCCTATATACTAAATTAAATTTATAAAATATTTAAAACTAATTTTCCTATTTTCTTACTATCAATAAAGAAAATATAATATTATTAAAAAATTCGTAATTATCCTTTTAAAAAACCAGAAAAATGTCAATGACTGTTTATTAAAAATGTCAAAAACAATCACATGATAAAACAATTTATTACAAATTAATTTGAATTTTAGTTTTAACAAAACATAAACCAAAACCAATTTGTATAACTAATTTATTTTTGTAAAATTAATTTATTTAGAACTATTTTTTCTAAAACCTAAACCAAAAAACAATTTATTAATTATTTTTTTAAAATAGTAATTATACTTTTTTCAAAACCTAGATACCAAAATAAATTTGTGAAATATTTAACACAGATTTTTATATTTTACTACTTTCATAATAAAGAATAGACAACCTTCTTAAAACAATTTCGAAAAGATTTTGAAAATAGTAACTTTCATTTTATACAAATCCTATATGCTAAATTAAATTTATACAATATTTAACACTAATTTTCCTATTTTCCTACTCTCAATAAAGAAAATATAACTTATAAAAAATTCGTAATTATCCTTTTAAATAAACTAGAAAAAATATCAAAGAGTTTTAATTAAAAAATGTGTAAATAATCACATGATAAAACGATTTATTAAAAAGTTAATAGTAATTTTAGTTTTTACAAAACCTATACAATTTGTAAAACTAATTTATTTTTGTAAATTGTTTTTAAAACTAATTTTCCTAAAACATATACAAAAACCAATTTGTATCACTAATTTATTTTTGTAAAACTAATTTATTTAAAACTAATTTTCCTTTCCTAAAATCATGAACAAGATAATTTTAAAGAAATAAAAAGGCAACTTGACCAAAAAAGTATCGAAGATTGTTTAATGTCAATTTTCCTTTTTTAAGTCCTAATTAAAAAAAACATATTCAAGAAGAACTATGATTATTCACATCTATATCTATATATTATAAATTGTAAACAAAAGACAATTTCATAAAAATAATTATTTATTATTATTTTCATTTTTATATCAAAAATCATATTATAAAAGCTATAAAATAATTTTAGAATTATAATATTTATTTAATAGTATTTTTCCTTTTAATTTTTAAACAAAATATTTTAAACGAGGAAAATATATACTAACAATTATTCAATAGTAAGTTTTTTTAATAATAAAAAAATTAACATTGTATAAGCTAAATGAAAAAAAATAAATATATATATATATATATATATATATATATATATATATATATATATATATATATATATATATATATATATATATATATATATATATATATATATATATATATATTTTTAGAAATTCTATTTTTTAAATCATGAAAAACAGAATTAGAAAGAAAATAGTAATTTTTAAATAGTAGTTTATGTGGTCTAGGTGTCAAGTTTTAGAAAAGACAAATTATTAGTTTATTGGCGAAAACAGTTATAGGATATGTTTACAACTATGTAAAATAGAATGATAATAGTTATTTAGTATTATTTTTCTTTTTAAAGTTTTAAACAAAATATTGTAAACAAAAAATAATTTTATTCTAATAATTATTTGATAGTAAGTTTCCTATTTTTAAAATTGTATAAGATATACGAATATAATTTCCTTTTTAAAAAAATCTAATTTTCCTTTTTGAAATCTTAAAAAAAACATAATTATGAAAGAAAAGATTAGCTTATTTTTTTAAATGAATTATAAAAATCTGAGAATACACCAGATTATTTTATAATAAATCTAAATATTTTTCCTTATTAAAATTATAAGCAAAATAGAGTAGTAAAATAATCATATTATAATATAGGGTTATATGCATATTTATTTTGTGGAAAACTTTGTTACTATAACTGCAGATCTAAAGTGAAAAAAATTGAATAATCATTTTTTTTAAAACGAGATACCAATATATATATATATAATATATCTGATATTTAATATCATATATCTTAAATGAAATTATAAAATCATCTTAGTGATTGTATCTTCTACATGTCAATTACAACATGTACTACACATTATTTTCATAAACAATTATTCACACGATTGAGATTCAGAAACACAGTCTTTAGCATACAAATATCACAAGAATCAAAGCAGTATCAAACTGTATAAATTATTAATAGTTTCATTACCTCTGATTGCATGATAAAAATATTGATCCATAATGTTATCTATTTATTAAACAACTAAGATTATTTCCAATTCACCTATACATTAATATTTATATTCTCTTATAAAATAGAGAAATTAAATTATAAAAAAATGAATTTGCTCCAATGTGTGATTATGCAATAGAATTCTTTTATTTTTAGTGGAAAATATAGAGATGTAATATTTTTGTTTATAGATAAAGAGATGAAAATATCATTCATTTGCATTTTTTCCTTAATATATAGAAACTCTATAGCAGAATCATACAATGAAGAAATTCACATTTATAATAGAATTTTGTTTTATGAAAAAAGATAGAGAAATATATAGAGCTGGAAACTGGAGATATTTCAAAGATGAATAAACCATACAAACCAAAATAGATAAATGCTAACGAATGTACACCAAAAAAAAATCAAGATCTTATAATGACAACACAAAACATTACTAAATTATCATGGAAGCATTATAATATGTTTGAACAAAAAGAATAACATATAAAATTAATACAAACATGCTTTAAATTAAGAGCTTAAGAAAGTGGATGGCATTATCATCAACTCAATCGGCTTGATTCAAATTTTAAATTCTTTGTATTTTACTTTATTTCGTATTTCTTTACGCTGAATTCGATTTGAATTTTAGAAAATATTTTTTCCTCTAGCCTTATGTATAAAGTTGCCAATAACTCACTTTAATTATTCTCCATGATTTTTCAAATATGAGTTCTAACCAAAACTTCTCTGAGAAAAATAATTCATATATCTAGAATAATTTTCACACAAGATATACAAAATCAAAAATTAAAACATTAATCAAAACACGTGCAACGCACGGGTCCATATCTAGTGTATAATAATTTGGGGTGGTAATTAAAAAGTATCATTCCATAAAGTGACATATTTTAATTAAAAATTATGGAGATTATTTCAAAATTATGGAAAAAACACGAGCAGACAAAAGAAAAACCAATAAGACTATGGATCAGGCATCAATTATATCGGTGATGTCATAACAGTTCATCCCCAAAATTCCGATTAAATGTATCATTTTCATAGAATATATTTAGGTCGTTTCATAGAATTTTTAGTACGTTTTCATAAAGTAAAGCACGGATATATATCATTTACAATATTTTTATTTATACGTTTATTAAATTAGTTATTAGAATTTTAAAAAGTAAGTTATTTTTAGTAATATATCATATTTATATTATTTTAATTATCAAAAAATATATTTTTTTGGATCGATTTAAAAAATCTGGTTAAAAGTTTATAATAAAATCAGATATCCAGAACATTGAATATTTGAAGTGATAACAGATCGAATTAGATAATTGATATTTAGACGAAACCAATCAAATCAAAAGTACTTTCAAAATTTTAGATATTAGATCCGTGCCTATTGGTTATAACAACCAACATGGATATAGTTCTGAAGAAAATAAGATATAAAATTTAGTATAATTAATTGTTAGTTCGACTGTAGAGTTAACTGTGGAACTATACATCTAAATTACTCAATTATTACACCACTACAAGAAAACTGGCCAATACCGAGGGAAAATATGGTCGGAATGTCCTCGGAATAACGGTATTCCGACGACATACCGAGCATATCATCCCTCGGAATAATGGCCTCGGTATTTAGCAAGTCCTCGGAATTTCCTCGGAAATTTCCGAGGCAATTCCGAGGAACAACAATTCCGAGGACATACCGAGCACGACATTTCCTCGGACGGGTCGTCGGTATATACCGAGGAGTTTCCGAGGAAAACGATCATCGGATTACGGATTAGAAACCGAGAATCATTCCGAGGAAACGGTCCCTCGGAATATTCCGAGGACACTTTCCCTCGGAAAATTCCGAGGACTATGTTCGTCGGAAACAGTCCCTCGGAATTTTCCGAGGGAAAGTGTCCTCGGAATATTCCGAGGGACCGTTCCCTCGGAATTTTTGAAAAAATTAATTTTTTTAAAAAATGAAAATTATGAATTTAAAATCGAAAATATAAAATTAAAAAATTAAATTTCGAAAATAGAAAATTAAAATTCAGAAATTTAATTTCGAAAATATAAAATTCAAATTCAAATTCAAATTACTACAAATAAAAAAACATTCGAAAGTTGTAAGAAAAAAAAACTACTGGTTGGGGTTTGGGTTTTGGGGGTTCGGGTTCTGCAGAGTCGGGAAGGTCACGTTCGGGTGCAACGTCCTCATCATCTCCATCATCTGCTCGTTCAGCTTCTTCTGTGCCTCGACGTGCGCTTGCTGAGCCTCGAACCTCTCTTGTTGAGTCTGCATTTTGTTCTCCAACGCAGATATGCGAGTATCCTTGTCTTGCAGCTGACCAAGGAGTACTTCGGTATCAACAAAAGGCGGTGGTGCGGCTGAAGATGCAACTGACTGGGCCCGACGAGACAAACTGAACAAACGTCCCTTCCTCTTTGGAACCGTCTGAAATAGAAAATTGACAAAGTTAAACAATAGGTTGACAAAGTTAAACAATAGCTAAGATGCATGAAATGAAATTTAAAAAAAAAAAAAACTTACCGATTGAACGATTTCGTTGATCCGATCCTGAGGCAACTGGGTACCCGTCGAATCGTCGTCGTCGGTTGGAAGCTGAGACGCTGCTTCTTCAAGCTGAGTGCTGATGAGGTTGACCACATCTCTCGCAAGACCATCATCAATCTCGCCGGTCTTCTGGTTGGTATACGCCCTCTTCATTAGGGCGAAATCATCAACCGGCTGACCGTCATTTGCTTCCACCTTGCTGACCGTCATTTGCTTCCACCTCTTCCACTCGTATCTTTGTAACGACGCTTCCCACAAAATTTGCATGTAATCCGCTGCTCATCCGCCCTCCAATAAATCATGCAGTTATCGCTGCATACATCTATTACTTCATACGGTAAACTAACACCGGATACGAGTTTCTGCACCTCGTAGTATGAACCTGGAGCTACATTATCCTCAGGTAGAATACCTTTTACAAAATCAGCTATCGCATCCACACAGACTTCAGCCAAGTTATAATCGGTCTTAATGCCCATCAGTCTTGTAGCAGATGATAAAGCTGAATGACCATCTCTGCAACCTTCATACAAAGGTTGCTTTCCAGCATCCAACATATCATAAAATCTCCTAGCTTCTGCATTGGGTAAATCTTCCCCTCTAAAATGATCATTTACCATCTGCTCAGTACCTACACCATAATCTAAATCCGTTCTAATTGGTTCTTCTAATCTAACCGCCGGCTGAGGTTCGCTAGTACTACCAAGTTCATAACCAGTTTCCCCATGATGATACCAAATTTTGTAACTTCGTGTAAACCCATTCAAAAATAAATGAGTCCAAACATCCCACTCTTTAATAACTTTTCTATTTTTACAATTAGAGCAAGGACATCTTAACTTACCTGTTTCTGCTTCCGGTTGTCGGCGATATAACGCCATGAATTCGGTTAAACCTTGTTGGTATTCTTCCGTAAGCAATCTCGTCTCCGGATCCAAATGAGGTCGATCGATCCAAGAACGAAAATAATTTGAAGAAGACATGTTTTTTTGATCTAAAATTCGTGATAGTAGGAGAGAAGAAGAAGAAATGGGGTGAATGAAGAGGAGGAGGGATGGCTGTATTTATAGAAGAATTCCTACCGACATACTGACGGAATTCCGAGGAAATTCCGAGGAAAGTTCACATTTCCTCGGTATTTCCTCGGAATATTTGAAATCACACAACGGCTCTCCCAACGGCTCTCTAACGGCTACAAAAAGTCCTCGGAATTGAAGAAATATCCGTCGGTTTTTTCCCACGGACATCACTTCCTCGGTATGTCCTCGGAAATTTCCGAGGAAATGGTGTTTCCTCGGAATTTCCTCAGAAATTTCCGAGGACATTCCGAGGAAACCCAAAAATCGGGTATCTTCGAAATGTCCTCGGTTTTTCCTCAGAAAATTCTGAAGACCATCATTTGCCCTCGGAATTCTCTCGGAATGTCGCTGTTTTCTTGTAGTGCACTAACTGGATCGAATGGTAGTTTTGTACTCTCTGATAACAATCTGAATCAAATGATAGCTTGGTACGTCCAAAAACAAATCTTGATCAAATCCCTATTTGTTAGGTAAAATCTATTCATGAAACATTTCAGTTTCAGTTTTCTATCGAACGGGATTGGATATAGTTAGTTATATAGATTACTATAGTTAGATATTTAACTATCAATTCAATTGCATAATATTATATCCCTTTCTCAAAAAAAAAACTGCATACTATTATCTCGATAGATGTGAGTTAACTACCAAAAATTGATGTATTTTGGATATCACTAACTCGTATGTTTCTTTCTTGTATGAACTCTTGGGGTCATAATTATTTTGTATATTGTTAGACAGTCTTTTTTTTTTCCATTCCTTATCAGTTATCAAAATGTCGTTAACAATCAGTAAATATTTTTATGATTCAAAATATATATTTTTGGGTTACAACAATAAATAGAGGAATTAGTTTTTATTTTGAAAATATGTTTTTATTTTTTTGCCAACTTATTAATAGACAAATTTACAATCAATTATCAAATAAATAAACCTAATTTTCAAAGGTATTACTTACTCAAATTGTCCTAATTTTTAATGTGAGATACTGAGAGAGGAGTGAAAATCAATTGACAAATAAGTGAGCAATTATGTTGTACTAAGAATTTCCAAACATATGGATATTATTAAAAGTGCTTATTATATTCATTAGAGACATGTTAAAGTTATGGAAAAAATAGTAAATCATTAGCTAAATCATAAAAGTTGTTTATAAAATTAATGATTCAGCATAAAATATATAGAAAACATGATATCAGCAAAACTAGTTCTTAAATAATAATATAATAAATATAGGACTAAGTCGGTTTGTGTGATAAAATAAAAATTTATGGTTGATTTTTCTATATATGCAAATAAACCTTGTTGGTGCCCTATGTAGTATCCGGTAAGTGGCTGAATATAAATTGGCAGAAATGAGACAATATCTCTAATGGGTTGTCTTATTGTTTACTCTAAATAAAATAAAATCTAAAAATAGAGAAGAGATATATTCCAGAGTATCTTTTAAAATAATTGTTCTAGTGATGATCATTTTAATTTTCTAATTCAGTCTGGTTTCCTATAACTATAAGCCACCTCATCTTGATCATTTTTTTTTGTAACAGGTAATTTCTTTTTGAACAAAAGAAGAGAGAATAAAAAGTGAGATCTAACACAAGTCTTTAAGAAGAAAAGAAAATATTCATCTTGATCATTTTGGCTCTAAGAAAAACTCCGGACCTTTTATAGTTTTTCTTCTAATGCAAATAAATGGCAAAACTTATACAAAATTATATTATCATTCTTAACATTTTTACCAAAAAAAAAAAAAAATCATTATCATGTAACAATCAATGTGAATAGACCCAGTCTCACTTTTGCATGTCGCTTTTAGGAGATGATGCGATTTTGCAGCTTGCACAGTACACCCGGACACGAGTCCTCCTAAATGGTTGTTTTTTTTTATCTCAGAAAACATTGTTATAACAGTCTTTTCAGAGCTGTAATCACAAAAGATGAACTTACATGATAATGCCATTATTTATAAACAGATCAGTAAAAAAAATTAATATATATCTGTGAATGTGCAGTCGAAATATAGGGACATGTGGTCGAATCGGATCATATCTTATTTATTATATAGATTCATGTCGTCATCACAAGATACTATTACAAAAAAAAAGTATCTAGTTGGAGAAAATAGCTATACGAAGGACCATCTGTGATTTGAAGTGGTTATATTGCCCCCTTCCCCGGCTAATATGGCTACGCTACGAGTATATTAAAACTATGCAACAAGTTCTTAAAGGTATATTTTAATATTTTGAAAATATGAACCACTAAAAACTGACAAGTGTTAAAAGAGGTTTTCAAGAAAATGTTGTAAATCTCTCAAAATAATAAACTATTATTATACTTTGTTTTCCTTATCTGTTATGAGTTTAATGGTGAAAACTTTAATTATCTACATACTAACCAATATTAATGTGTTTATATTTAATTTTTAAACTAACAAATTTTTGTTGTAAAAAAAAACTAAAACAATAAATTGTAAAAGTAATTAAAAATAAGAGAATAGTATTCGAAAGTGATAAGTAGATAACACATTTGTAATGGATTTAATGAATTATTTTGCACAACTTAGTTAAGTATAGAATAGTAAGTGATTATGGAATAGTTATGAACTATTCCACAACTTATCTATGAATTATCAGCACTAAATTTTTAACGATTAGATGGAATGGTAAGTGATTATGGAATAGTTATGAACTGTGAAAAAATTGAGCTTAATATTTTGAATTCGCTTTTATGATTATATATAGTAAATATTTAAAGTATTAAATTTACCGCTCTGGTTTAATATTTTGATGAGATTATCATAGAATCAATTAGTCGCCAATCGCCATATCTGTAAAGAGTGCTACTAATAAGCAACGAGAGCCAAACTAAAAATACTATGGGAACGGACTCGTACTTAACTAACATATGAGACTGGGCATACAATTAAAATAAGAAAATCAATACATATTATAAGAAATTAACTGGATTTAACGGCAGTTTAAGAATTAAGAATGCAAAAACCGTTGTAATGCATTTATTTATCATGAATAGTATGTTTATTATATTTGGCCAAATATATGTAGTTTAGTAGTTTTAGCGTTCTCTTAAGAAAATATAGACCTGGTCCAAAACATAAGCAAATGAAGCTACCAGTTAGGGCTTTAGCTATGTTTAAAAATTTTAATTAGAAAGAAAAAAAATTGAAAAAGATTAGAAAGAAAATTACTCTAGCATTAATAAAACAATGAGAAAGGATAAGTTAGTTGATAAAAACAATGTGAAAAAACGGACAATGTTAAATCTTCAAAGATAGATTAGTTGACAAAAACGATGATTACTTTGATCCAAGAGAAAAAAACGATGAGTAGAACACAACAAAGGGAAATTCGTTTTCTCCAGTACTAGACACGTCAAGATAAACAAGAGGAACATTTGTCTAATATATATTTTATCCGTTTTGTACTATAAGATATTTTTGAGAAATTTGAAGTTTTTTTCAAAATAAAAAATATTTTGATATTTTAAAGTACTTTAACTTTATTAAAAATTGGTTAACCAATAATAATTTACTATATTGTTAGTGATTAATTCATTTCTATTTAATTTATATTATTTAATAATATTACTTTTTAAAACTAAATTTAATTTTTGTGTATCCAAATAAAAAATTTTATATTATGGAATGGAGAGAGTAAATTTTATATACGGAAACCCTAGAAGTCGTGTAGAGAGGGGTATCGACACGTGTGAGAGACTGGCCAAATGTAAATTATTCTTACGCGATTCTTAAAGTTCTCTCTACCAGATTTAGGCGCTAGGCTCGATCCTTATTTAACTGCAGTTCCACTTTGTGAAGATTTTTTCTTTTAGTTTACCCGTGAATTAATTATACATATGCACAATGTATTACATATAGTTTTGTTTAATACAATTAATATGCGTGCTTATATAATACAATGTTGATGAAATGCGTTTTAAATGCATACTTGTCAGCAAGTATATAGAAGTTGTATAGCCAAGAATATTTTCAGGGCAGCCTTATCCAATTATATAATATTAAACTACTAATTTTTTCAAGATTTTATATCTTTTTGCATTTGCAATAAATCTCCTGTTGTTATTCACTTAATTGACAAGTTTTCAATTGAAAAAGACTGAAAATAGTTGATCATATTGTAGTAGTCAATTGATTTTCGCTGGATGAAAGTCACATCATGCTAGTTTAACTAAGTCAGCAATCGATCCATCTCTAATACAAATTTGCTAACTCCATGTGTGATAAGTTATCATTAGTTTCTAACTCCCATATTGAACAACCAAACTTTGGTCACACAATTTTTTTCTGTAGACTTTTGTGTCGACCTGGTAATGTATTTCTTTTAAGGTTTTAACATGTAACGCTGCATTCGGGAAACCAATAGGTAAGTTAAAAACCAAAAATGAAAATGCAGGCGCATGACAGTTGTTTTTCAATAATGGAAACCGAGCTGTAACCTTTGGAAAAAAAAATACTTATCTTCTAAACCAAAAAAAACTTATCCTCCTTTTATCTTTTTCTAAAATATAAGAAAAATAATAATATATCAAAAAGGTGCGATTTCGTGTCCGCGTACGTACATAAATGTACAATACCGGCCATATGTAGACAATATAGCGAACTGATTCAATAAAGTTTTTTAAGTTGTGTTGTCACAATGAAATCAATGCAAAAAGGTAAACTTTAATTAAAAATCCTTTTTAATTATTTATTCAAAATCATATACATTCCATATTTTGCCTTATCGGGGTCATAACTCGTATCTGTTGTGGCAAATATACCTTTTTTGGTAAAAGTGTTTTGAATTATTAATGAATGTTCGTAATGGTGCCCATAACCTATTTGTCTTCTTCCTCTTTCCTTCGCAAAATAATTATTTTCCGGCAAAAACTGGATATAATTTGTATTTAATTTTAAAAAGAAAAGATATGTACCCAAATTGGGAAATTGCCAACGTAACTCTATTTAAAGTAATCTTCTGTCAGGCACGCAAATGAAGGTCTGCATGTTACGAAAATTATGGTCGGTCGAAGAACGATCTACCTTTCGGAGATTTAGTTTTCCCCCCTAATTATACTTCTATATTAAAAAAAAAAGTTACGTGGATTGCTAATTTTTGTATTACATACACACGTAGAACTATTTGTTTCACATGCATTTATTGAATTTAGAATTCGTTGGAACATTATTAATCGTTGTAGATTGTCATATATTTCATTCTTGATTATGTTTCTTAGATGATTTTTAAACTATGATTCCATTTATTTAACTAAGCTTAGAAGTAAGTATATATGTTGTCGCTATGTCAAGTTTACAATGATAAGAAAACTTAAGCAAAAACCAATCACCAGTCCTACAATAGCATGTTGATGATGGTCATAATCACTTTATCACTTGGTTTATATGATACTAAATAATTTAGTAAATTACGTAAACTAACAAGTAGTTAAGCAAAAAAAAAGATCATGTCAAGTTAACTAATTAATTCGTATGTGCCTACTCTGGGGACTGACTACTCATTTTTAGATAAACTTTTGAAATAGTTAACCTAAAATGATATATACATATAGTGATTAGTTAGGATGCTAGTTATAGTATGTTGTTTAAAATTAGAATAGATCAGTCATACTCTTCGTACGTACTATTAGCAACCACCCTGCAATCAATTTATTTCCGACAGCGTATGCTTCGGCCTTCGTGTTGCCAAAACATTAATTTTGGGTTCGTATGTATGATCTATAGATTACATATTCAGATTCAACTTGACTGGGACAAATGTACTTAACTAGTCGAGGCATTTTTTTCGTTAAACTGTAAATATCATATAAATGAAATAAGATTTTACACAAACAAAATCTAAATTTGACACATCTTGGCAAAAAAGAATAAAAACAAGATGATTCAACAGCATCCAAACCCTTGGACAACAAGCCACCTAATCAGTTATCTGATCCATAACACCATAAGTGAGCTAAAAGCTTTCTTTGATCTTTTAGAGGAAATAATATTTTCAGCTCTCTGTCGATAGCGTTGAACACAGTAGTAGGAGACAGGGCAGTAGCATTACGTATCAGGTTGTTCCTCTGTTTTCAAATGTGGAAAACAACAGCTTGAGAGGCCAACTTCCTAAGTAGGGTCAACCTCTTAGTCTCAGACCAGTCAGCCAGCATTGCGTGAGAGGGAAGCATCTAGCGCGAATACAAGCGCCCATACATCGTTGCTAAATTGACAGGTGATGAACAGATGATCACGGGTTTTCAGGAAAGTGGCACACAGAGGGCACATCACCAGACCGCAAGTCCCCATGAGGCCAGTCTTAAGCGTGTTGGCAGACGGTCATAGTTGGCAATCCACATCGTGAAGGTGTGCTTCGGGAGAGTCCCTTTAAACCAGACCACATCATGCCAGGCTTGAGCTGGTTGTCTTGCCCTCAGCACCTCCCAGGTTGCCTTATAATTAAACACATTTAAAGGGAAATCAGCAGCTTTCCATTCAAAAACATCATCAATATCATGAGGTAATGGAGGAGAAATAGTAGTTAGATAAGAGTGAAAATCCACTTCTTGCTGAGATCGGGGGTGAGGAAGTGACCAGGTTGAGTCAGTGATTGCATCAGCCACTAGTGCATCTTTCCTGATTCGAAGAGCTCTCGGCCCCGCCGCACCAATGTGATTAATTAATTGACCAAACGGAGTCCACACATCATACTAGAATCTGGTTGCTTTACCATTTCCTATTACCATGTTACAAAATTGCAGCGCGAAAGGTCTAAGTTTTAGGATTCTCTTCCAAACCCACGAGTCCGATTGCGAAGTCTCAATGGTCCAAAAGGACGAAGCTGTGAGATGGACACTCATGTGCCAGTCAGCCCAAAGCAATGGGGAGTTAGAGAGCGGGAGCCAAATGAACTTCATACCAAGAACTTGGTTCCAAATATAGATGCTTCTAATACCTAAATCACCTTCTTGTTTAGGTAGACAAACCGTGGTCCAAGCAACCTTTGCGATGCCCTTCTTCTCTATGTTGCCAGACCAAAAGAATTGAGCACAAAGGAATTTAATCGTTGAGATGCAGCCCTTTGGTAGAATGAAAACTGAGACCCGGAAGTTTATCAGCCCAAAAATCACAGTTCTGAGCAGCTGAAGCCGACCAGCGAAGGAAAGTAACTTAACTGACCATGTTTGGAAGCTTCTGGTTAACTTGCTCATGAAAGGGGCATACTCTAAGATTTTGAGCTTTCTGCTCATGAAGGGAAGGCCGAGATATCTGATGGGAAGCATACCAGTGGAAAATACATAGCTAGAAATAGCAAGGGATTCACCATGGTCCAGACCTGCAGTGAACAACTCAGTCTTCATTGGATTCATTTGAAGCCCTGACCAAGAAGCAAAGTCATCCAAACACTCAGAGATACCGTGAAGACTATTACTCCTTCCATCAAAAAATATCATCACATCATCCGCAAACATTAGGTGGAAAATCTAAGTTGCTCTGTTCTGGGATGAAAACCAATATTACCATCCTCATATCTCGAAAGCAGAAGCCGTGATAAACACTCTATGGCCAAAACAAAAAAATAGGGGACAGAGGGTCATTTTGCATTATACCTCTAGAGCTCTTGAAGAACCCACCAGTTGCTCCATTAATCGACGCAGAAAAAAAATGTTGTGATAAGACATTGAGAGATGAGATTAATGTACCTTTTAAGAACCGCAAGTGTTCTTAGAGACGCTAATATAAAATCTCATCTAACGCAAACAAACGTTTTTCGAAGATCAACTTTTAGCATGCCCCTGAATGAGGCATTGAGCTATCCGTCATTTGTTTTGTTTGTATATACAGTTTTGTTAGTGTATACTCCTGAAAAATAGTGCTTCGTGATGTCCAGTTCAGATGCAGTCTATTTGAAAAAAGGAAATCTAGCCAGGTTGAAATGTTTTTTTAAATCCTTTTTTATAGTTGTACATTTATCGTATATAGATCATGCGGTATTGGTTCTTACAAATATGAAAAGGTGTTCTTAGTATTTTATAGTTGAGAGATTAAAAGATGCCTGAACCATGGCGAGCCAGGTGTCACGGAAATGCTTTGACAACATGTAAGTCGCCGAACTTTTAAAATGCCGGGACAAATAAGTTTTGACCGTCCCAAATTCAACTTCTTTTTTGTTCCTTTTTTGTAACTTATACAACTTTTGTTTTGTAATTGTAAATTTCACACAAAAAATAATGATATGTACATGTGTGTGTGTGTGTGTGTGTGTGTGTGTAAATTTATTAGCAGCGGGGATGAAATAATCAGTAGGAGTGGAAAAATAAAATTTGGACTCCACAAAATGTTGCTTTTTGTTTGTTAACGACTCTACAAATGAATTCTTACATGCACTTACAGCCAATATTTGAATATATCATCGATGGATGTGTTCTTGTTTTGATAAAATAAGGCTATGTTTAAATCCCATAATTTGGTCCATTAATCAATTCGAGAAAGATGCTTTTAGTTATATAATACTAATAATCATTGATATTTGGTTGTGTGTACGCTAATGTAGCAAGTGTTTATCATTAGGGCATCTCCAACCCATCTCTATTTTTTCCTCTATAATTTACATAAAAATAGAGTAACTCTATTATATAGTAAGTTTTGCTCTAATGGTTTACTCTATAATAGAGTTACTCTATTTTTGTAGAGAAAATAGAGTAAACCCAATATTTCACTCTAAATATAGAGTCAAAAAGTGGTTTTACTCTATAATTCCCACAAAAATAGAGTAACTCTATTATAGAGTAAGCCATTGGAGCAAAACTTACTCTATAATAAAGTTACTCTATTTTTGTGTGAATTCTAAAAGAGAAAATAGAGTGGGGTTGGAGATGGTCTTAGTAGGTCAAGAGAAATAGGACCAGGAGATGTTTGGTGATTTTTGCTACTGTAATCTATATACGTATAATCATCCAGATTAAAACTAAATGATTCATATTCTTGACAGATAAATACTTGAGTTCACTCCTTATTATGAACCTCTAGATTCACGAGCCAATAAAATTCAATCATTTCAGATTAAATATCCTTAAAAAAATTAAATCAAATAATAAGAAATTTTGTGAAATAATATTATGTTTTTAAATAAATAAAAAATAGTACTTATTACAAAAAAAATATTATTTAAATATTAATAAATCCGTCAGCAAATACTAAACCTTAAACCCTAAATTCTAAATACTAAACCCTAAACTCTTGGATAAATTATGAATCCTTGGGCAAATCCTAAACCGTATAGGATTAAGGGTTTAAGATTTGCCGAAAGATTCATGATTTATCCAAGAGTTTAGGGTTTAGTATTTAGAATTTAGGATTTAAGGTTTAGTATTTAGAATTTAAAGTTTAGGGGCTTAGTATTTGCTGACGGGTTTATCAATATTAAAAAATAATTTTTTTTTTGGTAATTACTACTATTTTTTATTTATTTAAAAACATAATATTGTTTCATAAAATTCTTATTATTTAATTTCCTTTTTAAAAGATACTAATCTAAAATGATTGAATCATATTGATTAGTGAATCTAAAAGTTCACCATAGAGGGTGAATCCAAGTATTTCTCTCTATTGACAAAAACAATACATATGCGCCTTCACACGTATCAGTTAATGATTGTAATTTCATTGACAATGTCGTAGCTAGTCATTTACCCATATATATACATATGTATTCTATGTACGTATTTGCTATAGATTTTTTTTTTTTTTTTTTTTTTTTTTTTTTTTTTTTTTTTTTTTTTGTAAACCAGGAGGTGTCCGGGTCTTCGGCCCAAATAATCCCCCCAGGCCCGGGACCAGCCGGCGCTAATACCGATAACATGGCGTAAAGCATCCCTTCCCATGGGAATCGAACTAGGGGTGCAATGGAACCTACTCCAAGCACTAAACCACTAGCCCAATGCACCTTGGGTATTTTCTATAGATTATAATCAAGTTAACAAGTTAAACAGAAGATCAAATAAATAAAAAAGTGAACAAAAGATTAAGTCAACAAGTTTAACAGAATAATTATTTCATAACCGATAATGCATGCTGATGTGTTAGATCTTAACATAGCTAGGGAAAAATCGAATCAGTGAATCTTAACAGGGATTTAAAATGCCATCTAACTAAATGTTTTAGCCATAGTTTATAGATTGTTCTAGGTCTTGATTAGAAGAGTTGATAAGAAAGCAATATTAATATACTATAAAAATAGTATGATGCATAAGTTGTATATTAATTAATGTATATCTACTGTTGTAACCAGTGGCGGAGTCAGGATTATATTCTATCGAGTCATAATTTATTTTAAAATAATTATCTAATATATTAAAATAAAAATAAACAAAAATATTATAAATTATTTATAAATAAATTTATAAAAATTATATAAATTTCAATTAAAATATTTTTTTATCATTTTGAAAAACCTACATTTTAGTAAAAATATATGATTTTAAACCTACATTTTTAAAATAAACCTGGCTTTCAAAATGATCCATGTTTAAGAAAATAATTTATTCTAAAAATACTTTTTTACATTTTCAATGCATGATAAAATATAAATTTCAAAGACATCTATTATATTTACTTAATTTTAATTGAATATAAATTATAAGAAATAGTTAATTACAAAATAATGCACTTACATTCAAAATTTAAAATATTTTTAATATATGTGAAAAAATCTAAGACATATCTTGTTTCAAAATAGAATGAATACAAAATAAGTAATCTTCTTACGAAAAACTTATCTTTTATGTAAAGGTTGGAAATTCGGAAAATGGATATAATTTCATTTGCGATTGATAAGCGATTTGACAGTTAATGTCTAAGAACATCTCCAAAAACCCCCTTATTTTAAAGTTTGACAAAAACTCAAATATAAGTTTTGAAAGTGTTTCTCTCCAAAAAAAAACCTTATATTGAACCTTAAAAAATTATATTTTACATAACAGTTCTTATATTTCTTTAAATTTAAATAAAATCGTATTTTTTTTACAATAACTCTAAAACATACAACAAAAAATATTACAAAAAAATAATAAAAAAAATATCATATTATAGTAAAATATTGCATATAAATAATAACATACAAAATAATACATTAAATCTAAATATTTAGATAATTATTCATTATAATTACCTATACAGTGGTTTTATATATGATTAATTAAGGCATTTTGAAGTGATAAATAAGTTACTTTATTTTAATTTGTAGATTACAAACTAAGAATTTTGAAAACAAACATTCTTGGTTATTTCCATACCAATTTGTAAAAATGATGTTAATTTTACATTTCTAATCGGTGCAATGATATTATGTTCATCTTCAATAAACATGTATTCATAATAATGCACACTGTAATTAAATATTTTGTATTAAAAGAGACTAAAATGATTAAATAAAAAAGTTATTATGATTAATTAAAAGTTACAAAGTAAAAGGACCAGAGAGTAAATAATCTTAAATATAAGGTTTTTTTATAGTAAAACCTTATATTTAAAGTTTCACTGAACAAAACTTTAAAATTTAAGGTTTTAAGGTTGTTTTGGAGAGTACAAAACCTTATATTTGAAGTTATAAGAGGACTTTTGGAGATGTTCTAACAAGTAAAAACAGAAAATAATTAGGGGGTCATTTAATGTAAATTTCTGTAATCAGTGAAGAAATTAGTAATTTTATTGGGGTCAGCTGACCCCCTAGGTTGTTAATAGCTCCGCCCCTAGTTGTAACCGATTTATTAATATTATTATACAATATGAAAAAAACTATTCATTTTACAATTGAGACAGCCTTCTAGAAGGGGTAGTTGGAAGAGAAAATTTCTGGTTGTTACACCCTTCTAGAAGGGGTAGTTGGATTTGGAAAGCTATATGTCAGTTGAGACCTTTGGCAAGACCGATGGTTTATTGTGTAGTCGGATCTGGCATCACTGCCAGCTTCTGGTATGATAACTGGACTTCTTATGGTCCTTTAATAGATTTGGTTGGAGAAAGAGGGCCGCAAGTTACTGGTCTGAGAATTAATGCAGTGGTCTCGGAGGCGTTAACTAGTGAAGGTTGGTGGTTGGATCGTAGCAGGAGCAGAAGCCCAATCATCACTTATCTGAAGGCTTGCCTACCCAATGCTAGAGAGATCATTGAGTCTGAGGTAGATGATACTTATGTTTGGCATCCTGAACCTGGTCGTGGATCGGGATGTTTTTCCGCTGGTGCTACGTGGAGAGCGCTTCATCACTTTCCGATTCAAGTCACATGGCATAAGGTGGTGTGGTTTACTGGTAAAATTCCAAAGCACGCTTTTATTACGTGGATTGCTGCTAGAGACAGAATGGTCACAAGAGATAGACTAATTCGTTGGGGGCTTCAAGTTCCAGCTAGTTGTGTTCTATGCTCTACTCATGATGAATCCCGGAATCATCTGTTCTTTGAATGCACTTTCAGTGCTCAAGTCTGGTATTTCTTCTTATCCAAGTTGAACCTCTCGCCACCTCAGGGGTTTGAGAGAGTACTCAGATGGTTAACCGCCCCTTCGAGAGATGAAAATCTGATCCTGATTGTGAGACTGATTTTTCAAGCAGTTGTTTATCTGGTTTGGAAAGAGAGAAACAGGAGAGTTCATGGTGAGGTGGAGAAACCACCAGGAAGTGTTATTGTTGAGATAAGTCAGCTTATCAGGCTCCGATTGGATCCGGTTGCGCGTAGGCAAGCTTTAGCTCCTGGTCATTCTTCAGTGTTGGCAGTTTGGCTCTCCTTCTTTGCTGTGTGAAGTGTTGCAGGTGGAGATGTCTGAAGCTGAAAAGAGTTGCAGGTTTTGGTGCAGAGTTTTTTTCCCGTTTGGTAAGTTTTGTTAGTTGGGCCTTGGGCTTTCCTTTTTCCTTTGCGTTTCTTTACTTCTTTCTGTTGGGTCTCGAGTTGTATTTAGTTTCTTTTTTTAATAATAAATGGAAATTTAGAGTAAAAAAAAAAAAAAAAAAAAAAACTATTCATTTTAACTGAAAATCCAATATATATATATATATATATATATATATATATATATATATATATATATGCTGAGATGCAAATCTACAAAGTTAGTTTATACATATTTATTTTGTACAAAGATATAGAATAACAATAAAATATTATAAAGGAAAATTTATGCTTATCTAGTTATGTATTTGTAGCAACTGCATAAATTTAAATAGTTTACATAAAACATATTTTCTTCGTTTCAAAAAGATACATGTTCTAGAGAAAAAAAAATTGTTTCAAAAAGATACATTTTTATGTTTTCAATGCAATTCAACTAATAATGAAAAATTGTGAAGTTCATAAACATTAATTACAATTTTGTAAAATCTTATTGGTATAAAAATATAGAAAATGTAGAATTACAAAAGACTATGCATTTATAGTAAAGTTTTAATATATTTTATTAAAAGTGTGAAAATTCTATTGTATTTTTTGAAACGGAGAGAGTAATAATATTAGTTTCTAAAAAGACACGAATAACTCGAAAACGTGGTTAAATGTGTTTATTTGAGATTTAAAAAGTCCAAGGAAATAGCTGATGGTAAAGAATGGCCGGTTCTTAAAATTTTTGAAATTAAATTATTAAGCACAAGAGGTTACATTTAAAACCAAACAAGTTCTTCAAGCATAGCCTTTCAACTGAAAAAAAAAAAGGTCCAGTCCAGAGAGTTACTTATAACTAAATTAAAAAAAACATAAACCTTTCCCGTACCTTACATTTGTCTCTCTGCTTAAGGGCCAAATTTCTCTAATTATTTCTTTGTATAATTGATTAAGATATTAGGCTTTATAATAAATAAACTAACCAATTAGTCCTTTTGAGTGGCTCTGCATCTCTTTTAATTAGTTACTTGTCTTTAATTAGTTTGTTTGTTTGGTCAAAATCTCACACGCTCTTTTTGCATGCTCTTTGCCACGTGCTATCGTCGTCTCTCTCAAATGAGCTGTCTCTCCTAATCAGTGTTTCTCTGCATAGGAACCTCTCTCTTCTCATTCTCATTTCTCCTTTTCTTTCTCTCTCATCTAACACATGAGAAGAGCCTATAAAACCCCTTCACATCTCCCACTTGGTTTGCATCACAATACATCTTCCCATTACACAAAAAAACAAAACAAGAAACAAAATATCTTTTTTTTTCTGTTTTGTTTTAATAACTTGAAGTCACAAGTTCTTTGTTGTTCAGCTGTTTCCCCCTTCCCACTATCATCATACGAAGTGGGTTTTGCTGGACACAGAACGAAAACTTTAATTTTGTTAAAAGAAAAAATGGATTTCTCCGCCTTGCTTCTCACTCTCCTCACCGGACTTATCTTCCTCTACTTTCTCCGGTGTTTAGTCTCTCAACACCGCCGTGGACCCTCGAAACTCCCACTCCCGCCGGGAACAATGGGTTGGCCTTACGTCGGCGAGACTTTCCAGCTCTATTCTCAAGACCCTAACGTCTTTTTCGCATCCAAACAGAAAAGGTCGGTACTTTCGAAAAATTGCTATATACTAATTGCCAAAAAACAGAGGATCTCGTGTTGAATAAAGGTTTGGTCTTTTTTTTTTACAGGTACGGATCGGTGTTTAAGACACATGTGTTGGGATGTCCGTGTGTGATGATCTCGAGTCCCGAAGCTGCCAAGTTCGTTCTGGTGACCAAGTCTCATCTCTTTAAACCTACTTTCCCCGCGAGCAAAGAGAGGATGTTGGGGAAACAAGCTATCTTCTTCCACCAAGGTGATTACCACGCTAAACTCAGGAAGCTCGTCCTCCGTGCTTTCATGCCTGAAGCAATCAGAGACATGGTTCCCGACATCGAATCAATCGCTCAGGACTCCCTCCGGAGCTGGGATGGTACAATGATCAACACTTATCAAGAAATGAAAACAGTAAGACACCATACTTCCTCTGTTTTGTCTGTTAAAACAGAGCATCTCTGTTTTTGAAAACAGAGCATCTCTGTTTTTGAAAACAGAGCATCTCTGTTTCTTTATATATCCTCTGTTTTTGAAACTGTTTTTTTTTTCTTTCGTCAGTACACGTTCAACGTCGCGTTGCTCTCCATCTTCGGAAAAGACGAGGTTTTATACAGAGAAGATCTAAAACGATGCTACTACATTCTCGAGAAAGGCTACAACTCCATGCCTATTAATCTCCCTGGAACGCTATTCCACAAAGCCATGAAGGCTCGCAAGGAGCTCTCGCAGATCCTCGCTAGGATCTTATCGGAGAGAAGAGAGAACAGATCATCGGACAACGATCTTCTCTGTTCGTTCATGGGAGACAAAGAAGAGCTGAGCGACGAACAGATCGCCGATAACATCATCGGAGTCATCTTCGCGGCTAGAGACACGACGGCGAGTGTGATGACGTGGATCCTCAAGTACTTAGCTGAGAATCCCAGCGTTCTCGAAGCCGTTACTGTAAGTACTTTTACTGACACGTTTTTTGTCGTTTTCTGGTAATAAAAGTGGTACTTTTGTAATTATTTGTTGTTGTTCTTTATAATTTTTTCTTTGGTGTTTAACAGGAAGAGCAGATGGCAATAAGGAAAGACAAAGGAGAAGGAGAGTCTCTAACTTGGAGTGATACAAAGAAGATGCCAATAACTTCAAGAGTCATTCAAGAAACATTAAGAGTTGCTTCAATCTTATCTTTTACATTCAGAGAAGCTGTAGAAGATGTGGAGTACGAAGGTAGTATTACAAACCATATGATAAATCAAAACCATACTCTTTGAACTTATCAATTTTATTCTAAAAAGACTGCTTTTTGTTTTACAGGATATTTGATACCTAAAGGATGGAAAGTTCTGCCGCTTTTCAGAAACATTCATCATAGTGCTGATATCTTTTCAAATCCTGGGAAGTTTGATCCATCAAGATTTGAGGTAATTTATTTATCTTCCTTTTCTTTTTTGAGCAACTAATTTATTTATCTTCTAAAACAATATCTTTCTAGTTTTTGGTGATTGACTTGTATTGATATTATTTATTTGGTACACTAGGTGGCTCCAAAACCCAATACTTTCATGCCATTTGGCAATGGAACCCACTCGTGTCCTGGAAATGAACTAGCCAAGCTTGAGATGTCTATCATGATACATCATCTAACCACCAAGTACAGGTGTGTGTACTATTTACTTACTAGCCTTCTCATTTACTGTAAAGGTGTTTTGTTTCTCTATGTTGATAAGGTGTACTTTATAATTTCAGATGGTCGATAGTTGGAGCTAGTGACGGGATTCAGTATGGACCTTTTGCGCTTCCCCAAAACGGACTGCCCATTATGCTGGCCCGGAAGTCGGAGATCAGTATCTAGAGTTACGTGATTGCCCCTTAGCATTCATTAGAGGGGACTAAAGAAGAAAAACAATGATTAATTTTTCTTGCTAAAGAAAAATAGGGAGAAAATAGAAAGAAAAAAAAAATCAAGATTTTGATAGGTAAAAAATATCTCAAAAAATGGGAAAAATAGGAGAAGAATCAATTGTACAAAAAACTGTAATTTTTCTTATTTTTTAGTTTAAGATGGGGGAAAGATGGTCATTGAGTTTTCAAATTCAGGGAAAACGCTATATGAATTCTTAATTGTATTTCAGTCATCCCTAAAACTATCATGAATATATTTAACTGATTCGTCTTGGAGTGGAACTTTCCAAGTTTTTCAATTTGTTTTATTGCATATATATAACAGTGCTGTTTGTTTCGTCTATCTGAAAATGACAGAAAATAACTTGCACTGTGTATTTCATTCATCCCTAAAACTATCATGAATATATGTAACTGATTCGTCCTGGAGTCGGACTTTCCAAGTTTTTCAACTTGTTTTATGGCATACATATAACAGTGTTGTTTGTTTCGTCTATCACACAATAGATCCTTTATTTGAAAATGACAGAAAATAACTTACACTACAGAAATTTGGATGAAATTAACAAAGAAGTCCAAATATCGAACATGTGTGCTGTTAATAGCCTGTTATGACCGAAAAATATCACTCCTTCCGTTTTATATTAATTGTCGTTTTAGGTTTATGCACAAAGATTAATAAAATAATTAATTTTATATATTTTCAAAATAAAAACATAATTACCAATACACCTAAACATATTTCACCAATAGAAAAATAGAATAGAGAATATTGTCAATAAATTGTACATTAAAAACCGAACACGACATTTATTTTAAAACAAAAATTCTACTCTAGAATGACAATTAATTTGAAATGGATAGTATAAACTATACATGATATATATACTTTTCATCAAAAAGTTTATTAGTATTAAGAGATTAATTTATCTTAACAAAAGAAATAAATCTGATTTCAGTAACTTGTTGTAAGTTTTGAGGATATTTATTTCGTTCCAAATATCCTGTAAAAATAAATGAGGATACCTAAATACAGATTGTTTTCTTCCGAATATAATTTACACCACAACATAGTTTGTTTGTAGACTCGACCCAGAAAAAACAGATCAATGAATGAGTATGGAATCGTTAGAATTGCCCCAATGTTTATAGACATTTGTTAGATTGACGGACGACTTTGACCATCATTCACCTATGAATTATGTGGTCATCGTCGCTGTATATAACTTTTATATACTTATATATCATGATCGAAGATATTATGCACAGCTGTAATTGATTCCTCGGGGGGAAAATATCAAACGGGCTATCAATTTCTAGTCACTATCTGTCTTATTATCGTTTTATCTCAATTACTTATGTATTTACATTCTGATATAACTTTTTTTGAGCAACTATTCTGATACAGATAGTACTAAATAGTATCTTATGAGTGTTGACAAAAACGTAGCATCTATGAGCAATTGAGCAATGGACAAGTGAAACAGTACAATATATAGAAAAACCAATTCTGTAAGATTGTCTTCGAATAGAAGAACAAAAATCTTGTGCGTCTTTTCTCACTGAAAAGTTTCATGACAACCAGATGGAAAATCGATGCTTTAAGTTCTAACCAAATGATATGTGAGAACTACAGGAAACAGAACGCTAGGATCACTATTGAAAAGAAAAACAAAACAATATTTACTTGTTCTGGGGACTTTTTATTATTTACGTCATCCTGTCTTCCTTGAAATATACCATGCTTCATGATTTTCACGTTCATATTCTAAATTTAGAATATATAGATATTTCAAGATCAATAGTCAAGAAAATGTCGGTCCGTTTAGTGATATTGCATTATCATGTTTTTAGAGATTCATAAAGATATACATGGGGAAAAGTTCATATGTAAAATTAATTAGTTTCTAATATCTCAAATAATTTTATGTTAACATTTACAATTTTCTGAAACTACTAGGTTCCCATGAGTTTTTCAAACTTCATAGTGAAAATCTACAGCTAGGTATAGCAGAAAACATCTACAACCATTTCGTATACAGAATTCAAGATCACAACTATGGCCAGACGATATCTAATATGATAAATCGAGGACCATAGTTTAACTATATATGTCTATTTTATCTGCATGTGCATTAGATCATATGCGAATACACCGTCAACCACATATGTGAATCTGCATCGATCTAAATATATTCTAATGTGGAAGTACGAATACATCACCTATATGCTGCTGGTACGTTTCAACCCAACTCCGACAATTTTACCGACAAAATTATGCTTATAAACCCCAGTCACAAAGAGTTACAAAAATGAAAAACCCCAGTCATATCGCACGGGGAATTAGATTTTAACATAAGCTTGACAATTTCTTGCTTGCGACCATTGTGACTATCTCTCTTAAACACTTGTTTATATTTTAACCAACCTCCATAAAATCAACCTCCATAAAATATTCTCTTTATCCCACTTTCTTTCATCAAACAATAGCATTCTGGATTCAATCTTGATCTAGATTGTGAATCTTCTCATGGGTGTCACATATTTTATTTATTCACCCGGTCATTAAATTGGTTTATTGACTTAAGAGCCAAAAAGAAAAATTCTGTTACGTAAACAATTACCGTTTTAATAGAAAATCTTTTATCAAAAAAAAAAAAAACAATTACTGTTTCAAAACTTCCCAATTTTATCTGTTGGAATCGCTTAACTGGCCAGTAGAACCTGCGAATTATATCAACCAAAAATTCACTCTTCACAATGTTTACAAGAATATTTACTTTTTGTATCTATTTTGTAGATAGTAAAAAGACTTTCATTAAGAACTTAAAACATTTATAGGATAAAAAACATTTATAGGATATTTTCTACGTAATCATATACTTTCACATCCTAACATTTGTTGATGGTATGAGGTGGTTCTACTGTTTAGAGTTTTGGGGGCCAATTGTCATGTTCCCGGGTTCGACGCCAGTCGGAGACGAACTACCTCTTCCATGTCACCATTAGCGGTATTGGACCTCGATCCAAGTTAATGATCCGCGAAGCGGGAAACCCGAGTAAAGTAGACTGCTGTCTGACCGGGTCCAGGGAATGACCCGCGAAGCGAGAAATCCTGGATTATAAAAAAAAAGAAAAAAACATTTGTTTTTTTCGTACCAGATCGGATATTTTTACGTATCCGTACCAAATCAGGACAATCGACGATTTGTCAACATATCTGAATTAGAATAATGATGTAGTCATAAGTAATCATAATGTTTTTACCAAAAAAAAAGAGTAATCTAATGTAAATAAAATTTATAAAATATGTCGTATTCAGCTGTACTTATGCAAGTAATCATGCACTAACTTTCATGAAGAAGCAGGCTTTTTGCTTTGACCACAAATAAATAACTAGAACTATAGCTCTTATACGTAGACATATCTATTTGACCTGTGAACATATTAGTTGTATATTTCTAAGTTAAGTACGTGTACTATCTATCAACTCCGTTACGTGGATTGTTTCAGGATTATTATATACATGTCATTTTATTAATTATGAAGAATAAACAGACTGGCATAGATTGTTTGTATATTAGTTGACTTTTTGGCTGCAATCCGTAATCTTAGATTAAATATATAGAGTATAAGATATTAAATAATTATCTACGAGAAAAAATATAGGTTAATTAGTTCAATGGCCGTTCGATTGGCTTAAAGACTTTAGTATTAGGATAACAAGCTGTAAAAATTATTATCTTCTTATGGCCAAAAAAAGTCGAGGGAAGTATTGTAACAAAACTTCAAATTTGGAGATGAAAAAGATAGTATCATACATTCATACTTCGGCCTAAACTTGTAAAGCTTATCATTTGATAACTAATCTTACAAGTTATTGATATCCCCCCCCCCCCCCCCGCCCCAAAAAAAAACAATCCTCTTTGGTCGATACACACCAAAACCTTATAACCTTAACTGCTACATTTTTTTTTGATATTCAAACAAGAAAAACCATGACCTAAAATTTAAGTAACCGGATTAGGTAATCTAATTTATGATCTGTGGTTTCATATTCATGTCATAAGTCATAGGCCAGATTAATTACACAACGCAAATAAAATGATTTTTCTGACATTAAATAGTAGTCACATTAGAGTAGATAAAACAAACAATTTAGATGTGAAGTGTAATGGAATCATATAGTCGGTAGAAAGTACACAATCACAATGTTGTTGTTTGTTGAGTGACTTGAGTCCGAGTCATCCATTATGAATGTCTACTGGTACACCAACAGTTTCATTTTATTTATTACGAAATTTTTGATCATTTTCAAAAAACATGTGTAAAGTCACAAGATGATCATCGTTCAACAAATCTTATGGTTGAATAAAAAATTCACAATATGTTTGTTTATATAACAACTTATATTGAACATTTTTTCCAACAGTAGAAGGTATTTTTGCATAAGTTTTTTTAATTGACCAAATTACCAGCCATCTTAACTGAACCACAGAACCAGTTAACCAGAGACACAAGCAAAAACCGGTTTAATCTATCTTCTCGGCGGTGTACACATGACGCAAGAGTCATGCACTGACTGAGGCTCAGTGCGTTACCTATAAGCCCACAAAGGTTATCAATTTGTAACCAATTCATAATTCATTTTAATGATTGGTCTATATAGTCAGTCATACATGAGCACTTATTTACGGCTCACCGAGGCCCAAAGATGAAACCGCCAACGCCACACGGGTTGTCTTTCCTTTTGTTTTAAACCAAGGTTTAATTTCGTCAGTGGTTCAAAAAAAAGGTTTCGTCCTTCGTAATTCCTATAAATATCAATCAGCTTACAACAAACGCAATATTCCAACAAGACAGCTAGAGAGAGAGCAAGAAACCTTAATAAGTTAGACTAAATTCCTCTTTGTTCTTTCAAAATATTCTCGTTGAGATTCATCAGAATGACGGAGACTGAGAGTTTGCAGTATCCCTTGACGTGTTCATCACCATCATTACCTCCTCCACAATATCAACATCCAGAATTGTAAATATGAAGCTTCATCAACCTGGTTACTAATTACGGCATAGGATACAAAGGTGTTCTCTGTTATCTTGATTTCCACTATTCAAATACTAGGGCTTCGATTTGAAAACTCCTTTAAAATCATGTCACATTCTGATTTCTAGGTTGAAAGGCTTAAGTTTTGATTCAGCTATTTATTTATGTTACTAAAATTCTTTATTTTTTCGATCACATATCCATAAAAATATTAAAATTAATATTATTTAAGGCGGAGTAGTAGAATGATAGATAACATATGAGAAACTAATTAAAGATATCGTGTGAGCTAAATCACAGAAAATAATTATATAGTGATTACATGATCAGTAAGCAAGTATTTCGAAACTTTGCAGAAATTAACGCTTTGGCCGTCGGAAGGCGGTCTAGTGCACGAGAGGGGCAGACATACATATTCCTTTTGTGATTTTTCCATTTTCTTGTTCAACAAGTTTCCTTGAATTTTCTTGTAAAATAGCGATCGATTACAAGTTTTGATATACTTAATTTTTTAGTTCTTCAATGTTTTTGTTCAGTGATATGTTATGGTAAAGAGAGAAGGAACAACAACGGATTTCAGATTCTGTCTTCTATTGACGTTCACAATTACCTAATCCTCAAGATGACTCAAATCAAGGTACGTCTACGTGTGTTAATAATGTGTATCAGTTTCATCCTTGTTTGTGCTTTCGTTTCCTATACAAATCATACTTTCCTTTTCATTATGTGCCATTAACATTTGCAGAAAATAATAGTCACGCTTCCGTCGAGCTTTACGAGTTGTGGTTATTATTACGGTTGTGTTATCTTAGCAAGAGAAGCTACGATCAGTAAACATTCTCCTGATAAACCACCACTCCCACTAATCTTCTCATGGTACGATCATAACGGTGCAAAGTCACGCCAGAAAACTCCATTATTAATATCCAACGAAGAGCTCAGCAAACCACAAGCTGCTACTACAGATGATTCTGATGCTGAGGGATCAACCGATGATGGATTACAGATTGCTATACCACAATATCTCGGTTCAGATTTCTATGACGATCCTTGTTTTATGCCTTGTGGTGAACCAAGTCATCATCAAGCTTCTACAAACACTACGTCGAAGCTGGTGTTTGCTCCTAAATGTTTCATTACCACTTTTCCGCCGGTATTATATTCATATCACACACTCTCTTTATATTACATGATGTCACTTAATACAAAGAGCATCGCACTAATGTTACTCGTTATTTTTTTCTTTCTTTCTAGATTCATGAAGGATTCAGTTTTGAGACATTGACTGAGAACCTCATGCATTACGGGTTATGGGAAAGTCTTCAAGGAAACAACAACAACAATCAAGGAGATCTTAATACTATCGATGGATCTTTCTACAGGATTCCGCACAATCCATTGGATCCTATCAGGAGACTTCACAATCAGTTTGGCCTTATCGAGCGACCCTTTCCACATCTTCCTTCTAGTCATGAACTGGCAGATTTGGATCTGTGTAAAAGTTCTTGTTTGCGTTTGTCTTATGAACTTACTTTTGCTACTGATTTTCTAGAGGAAGCTGTTTCATTATTTTCCTTTTTTTTGTATAAAACACTTAAAATTCTTCGAGAATAGCCCATGTATATTATCTATGTACATATAGAATATTCGTATACATTGGTAAAATGTTAAATCTTAATTCGATAGAGAAACATTACAAATCATGTTTATCTTTTAAGGAAATATAACATATATTCCAATTTCTTCTTTCGTATATATCTATCAGCTTAGAAAAATCTTATATTTCAAACTTGACAATACTGCAGACAAGAAGCGAGGTGCAGGAGGAGAACAAAAACCCTAATCAGACTACAAGACTCTTCTTCTTTTTTAAATTTCACGTTAGTTTTGCCGGAATGATGGCGACTGGTAATTCTCAGTGTATCTCGTCACTGTCATCATCTTTACGGAAACCACAGCCACGAAATCCTCGTCCCGTCGATTACTTTGGAAGCTTTATCACACTGGTCTCTAAATACGGTTTACGATACCAAGGCTTGTTCTATAATTTCAATCACGATGACAGGACCCTATGTCTTGCAAACGGTACGATCTGAAACCTCTGTTTGAGATTTATATAACCTGATGTACAGTTTTCGTTGAGTTTACAGAGAATATATCGATAAAGTAATTGCCTTTTTTTGCAGTGGTATGTTACGGCACGGAGGGCAGGAACCACATCGGGTTTCATATTCCACCTTCTTATGAACTTTATAGTTACATTGTTTTCACAATAGCTCAAATAAAGGCAAGTATGTGAGTTAATCCATGGTATCAATTAATCATTCGTTCTAATTTCATGCTTTCTTGGCTAAACTCGTTCCTCTTTTGTTGTGTCATTAATTTTTTTTTTTTTTTTTTTGCAGGATATAGGAGTTGATTCTCCTGCGAGCTTAGCAAGAGGACTAAGTAGTATGATTTATCGTCCCCCAAAACCACCACTCCCATACGTATACACGTCATACAATCAAGACGGTGCTAAGATACGCCAAAAAGTTCAATTATTGATTTCCAATGAAAAGCTCAGCAAAACGGAAGCTATTACAGATGATTATGATGCTTCCTCAATTAAGGGACCAGTCAATGATGGATTACAAATTGCTTGTAAACCTCTTGCTTTACTACAACAGTATCACGGTTCAAATTACTATTACCCTTGGTTACCTATGCCTTGTGCTGGACTTTATCAAGATCCTACATATGCTTCACCGTCATCGATTGCTTCTCAAAGTTTCTTTACCACTTATCCATCTGTTCCATTTTCTCTTCGGCAGGTAGCATATATCATCATTCTCTCTGTATTACATATCTGAATTTTATTACATAAGTAGCTCTACTTGCTTTGTTTTGGCTATAGGGTAATGGAGGGTTTGATTTTGAAACATTGCCTAAGAACTTCAAGCCGTACAAGCTATGGGGTCCTGAAGAAGACAACAGCCAAGAAGATCAAACTGTTGATACTGTTGATGGATCTTCTTATCAGAGCGAGACATGGAACTATCAAAATGCTTATTCCATTGATGGATCTTCTTATCTGAACGAGATATCGAATATTTATCAAGGAAACAACAATCAGGAAGATCAAACTGCTTATAATATTGATGACTCTTTTAACATGAATTCGCGCAATCCGTTTGATCCTATCGGGAGACCTTGGAATCCCTTTGGCCCTATCAAGCGACCCTTGGGCCCTATCAAGCGACCCTTCCCATATCTTCCCTCTAGTCATGAACTGGCAGATTTGGGATTTGTGTAAAAATTAAGTTTCAAAAAGGAGTGGGTGGCACATATCACTGACAAGTTCATGTGTGTTTTTGTGTAACTAACTAATCTTTTTGTACTTATGATTTTTTAGAATCTTTTCTTTTAAAGAACACGCTAAAAGTTCTTCAATGATATGTATATTTTGTTTTCTTACTATTCCCTTTTGGACTTTGACTGTTTGACACAAATCTGATATTAGTACAGGTTTGCGGATGCATCTTCCACATGTGTGAAGTCTTTTTTTTATGCATGTTATTATACTATTTCTCTTCACACATATTAAGAAAACACATTATACATCGTTTTTTACAAATTATGAAATTTTAATGCATTTTAACCAACAATTTTTCAATAATTCAGTTAATTTTATTAAAATTTACAGTTTTTGTGTAGGAAACATAAGAAAATAAATCTTTGTGAAACAATTTATTTTTCTAAAAATATATGTTAATGGAACAGAGAGGGTATTACCTTAAATTAGTCAGAGGTTATGATGGGAACAAAAAAAAAGGATAGTGTAAAATTATTATCATACACAAGTTCAAACTGACTCTTTTAGGAATCCTAAGTGACTAATAATATATACAATCTAAGTGCTAGCTGGGATGTTATGTTCATTCAACATTCCCAATATAAAGACACTAATATCAACTAATTAAAACGAAACCGAAGATCATTAACTTCTTAATTCTTATTCATATACGGCTAACATCAGCAACTTGTTAAAACGAAACCGAAGATCATTATATCAACACATAGTTTAAACCCACTACAAAATTCAATAGGTTAATACTGGCAATTGTTATTCAGTTATTTACGATAGAAAAAAGACAGAAAGAGTAATTTTGTTACCAGGAAATAATCAAAAGAACAATGTGTAAAGTAAGATTAGTAATCTTTTAACCAGGACATGTACTATATTCTCTTTTCGTTCGTGTCCTGTGGTTTGGAACACAACAATGTTACCAACAACCTGATCTTTTCAATTATGAAACAAAAAAAAAGGATTTTAATGGAAGTTAGTCTTGGTTTCGTACCTTTGTTCCCTTGACCTCTGCTACAAAACATGTGACGAAGGAAACGGGACCAAGAAAGAATTCGACTGAGGATATTAATATATACAATAGGACGAACGTGTGCATATAATGGGTTTGATCTTCTTTGTCAACTAATTAAATTAGAGATAATCTTCAACAAAAAAAAAAGTAAATAAGAGTGCGAAAAAGCCATAAAGGATTATGTTTTTATTTATATCAAAGTTATGTTTTCCACACACATTTTAATGGAAATAGATAATGAGGAAAATCTTAACTTTTTTGTTATGTGAGGTAACTTCTCAGAGACCTCACTTCTTCTTCTTAAGAGCCTCAACAACATTAAGTCCAATACAATAAGCAATAGACATAACGGTGACCATCGGATTAACCCCTAGAGCCGTCGGGAAAACACTTGTGTCCGCCACAAACAAGCCTTCGACCTCCCAAGTCTCTCCCGTTGGCTTCACCGCAGATTCTTCTGGTCTTATTCCCATCCTACAACTGCCCATTTGATGAGCTGAACACATCTGTCCCGACAAATCCTTCAAGCTCTTTGAACTCTCTTCCCTCACAAACCTCTCAGTCTCTACCACACTCGCTGTTCTAACATTCAAACTCTTACCTTCTGAGTTATGTGTTCCTATCTCTTCAGCTCCTGCCGCTATGAGAATGTTCAAGACACTCTTAAGACCCTTCTTTAGACTCTCTTCGTCTTCATCGTTTAAGTTGTAGTCAATGTAACTCTTCGAGTTGATTGTCCCGTTTCCTTTATCTCTCAAAAGCGTGAAGACGTGTGCGGTTCTTGAGAATTTGAGCATTCGGGTTTTGAAATCGTTGCTTGATGCCCAAGGAATAACCCCTGAGAACATCCCTGGATGAAGAGAAGGCGTTTGGATCACCGTTTCTCCATAAGTAGTCCTTGCTTCTGCGTTCACAACGCTGGACATTGCGGTCATGATCCCTCCCTCGTAGCTCTTTTTCTTCTTCTCTGGCCACTTCTCCTCCTCGGGAAACCATCCCCAAGCCATAACTACAGGATGTAAACAAAGGTTTCTCCCAATGTTACCATTCTTTAAACCGCTGCGTTTTAAAAGATGAGGCGTTCTAAGCGCACCGCAAGCCACTATCGTAGCCCTAGACTCCACCACATAAGTTTCTTCCTCAAACGCAAACGCAATTCCAGTGGAGGTCTTCTTCTTGTTCCCACTTTCACCCTTGTACAAAACTTCCATCGCTTTACAACCTGGAAGGATCAAACCATTACCGGATTCCACCAAATCTACAAGCCAAGTCTCTGAAGTCCCCTGCTTTTGACCTTTCTTGCATCCCAAGGAACAAAACCCACAGTAATGATCCTTTGAAGCATTCCTCGGAATGTTCTTCACTTTTAACCCTAATTCTTCACAACCTTTCCTCAAGACCTCATTATTAAACCCTTCTTCCACAAATCCGCATTGAACACCCATTCTCTCACACACAACATCCATTGCCTCTTGGTACAAATCGCTTTCAAACAACTCGAGTTCTGACCTTTCAGCCCATTCCTTCATCACGTGTTCCGGTGTCTTGATCGAGGCCGACCAGTTAATGGTTGAACCGCCTCCGACCGTGGACCCAGCGAGAATCACTACGTTCATATCAGAAGTTGCTAGTAACCCACCGGATAAGTACATCTCATCCATTGCTTGTCCCTCAAGTTGAGTGAGATTGCTTCTTGCATAGTAGTTTCCTTTCTCCACCACCAAAACTTTGTAACCTGCCTTGGCTAAAAGTCCGGCCACCACGCCTCCGCCGGATCCAGAACCAACCACCACGGCATCACACCGGATTGTCATCACTGGGTTAGAAATAGATGATGATCCGTTTTTATTGCTCTTTTGAGTTGAAACTGTGAACCCATGACCTGTTAACTTCTTTGTCACTGCTTCTCTAGGATCTTTAAGATCGATGATGCCCTTGTAAAGTGGTCCAAAGATCTCCTTAGGCATCTTCTTGTTAGTCTTCTTCTCATTTAATTTTTCTTCATGATCATTATGATCTGAGCTGGGTCCATTGTATCCCATTGCTTTCCACGCCAAGTTCTTTCCTTTTTCATCCACCTGAAAATTATTAAATCGTTTAAAGTATTTAATATTTGTTTTTTTTTTATTATCTTGGAGTATTCCATGTCCATAGAGAAGCTCAGACTAATCTCCAGAAGAAGTGCAGTACACGGATAGATCAAACCGACAATTTTGTTATTTAACTTAGTAAATGGACTGCAGACCTACAATCCAAATTTAATGTCCCGTAGTATATATATTCCCCTCAGGCTTTTTTATTAAGTTCGAATATTTAAAAAATCACAGATTATTTTTTAAGAAAATTTCTATACAGATTAACGTTACTCATTACCAAATCACGTGAATGGAAAGTAAGTTTAGAACTAATATTGCATTAACTTTTTAAAAGTGTTGAAAATTATAAAGACAAAACTTAAAGAAACATAAGGAGCGTAAGTACAAGTAATAAAAAATAAAATGTAGTGAGAAACTAAGATTTGCATGGGGTTAAATTTTTACCTGAGTAAAGAAGACAAGGGCAGTTATAAGTTTGATGGACCTAAAGAACATTCTTAGGAGTAGGAAATAGCTTGAAGCCCAATTGATTAGTGTCTCTTCTCTCTGTTTCTTTGGCAGCCGGCAGAATCTCCGGAAGTATGGAAAACCGCCGATGAAACTTCTCCGACCACACAAGACGAGACTTCCAATCCAAGTGGAGAGTGACCACAGTCCTACTCTTAAAATCCACTTCTTTGGGTGGTGAAGTCTCTGACTCAGTAACCTCGCCACCTATTATTGTGAATTTTTGAAATAGTAACAAAACGTAGACGGTCAAATAAAATTAACGAAGATGATATAAACCAAGGATAAGTATTTAAGTCTGTTTAACCTATAGAAATTTTAAAATTGTTATTATAAAACTAGTATATGTCTGAAATAGGACTCGAAATGTTTTGGTTTTTTAGTCTACATTTACTTCTTTTGGCCAATGTGGTTATGACAAGAAAAGAGAATTTTGTATAGGTCATCGTAGTGATATTAATACCATATACAATATAATAATAATTATTATTATTATAAGGAACCAATAAGTGGTTGCGAAAAGAAACGTATGTGACTAAATCTTGATATATATATTTTGCATACGTGACGAGGGATTTTAGTTGTACTCGAAAACCTGTCGGCTCTATATTTTACTGAGAGTCTGAGAGTACTGACCTTTTGTTCTCTTCTTAAGTACTATATTCTTTTATTTTAGCGATGAAAGGACTGATTCACATGCATGCAACGAATTCTATGTTTCTACAAATTAGCGCATGCTTTATTAAAGAAATAAATTAAAATATATACATATTTAACTGTTAAAACAATTTATCTAGTTCAATCATGGATACATTAAGCAGTAAAACTGTTGTTCAACTTTCAACGTTGTCGAAACACGATGTGAATCAGCTTTGAGAAACATTTTTTTCCGTGGTACTACAACTTTCATTATGAATGATCCTGAACCAAGAAATACTACAAACCAAAACTCATAACTTAATCGTGTATGTCCCATTAAACATTTATATATTTCCATGTATAGAAACTTATAATTATATGGATTTTTATTTTAAACCTAAGAAATACAAAACGCAAATTAAGTTCATTGGTAAAAGAATCCAGTAACCCATGGTTTCATATTATATAATTTCAAACATTCACAAAAATATGTTCTATTCTCTTTTGTTCGTACAAGAGGTTAGCTATAAATCTATTCAAAAGCATGTAGCATATATCGTTGAGGAAGCATATATTTATATACTGTATATACAGAGTGAAATGGATAGGTAGATATAGATATAATAGATGTGTCTTTAATTACTTGATCATGCATGTGTATATCATATATAGCTTCAGATGAATGTAAATGAGTGTTTGTATATATACACACTTACGCGGTCGGGAGTTCCGGTATGAGAAGCGGAGGCGGAGTAGTATCCAGCGACGCCGTCATCCAGGTGTCCTACTTCAGCGCCGTCGAGAGATGGTATTAGAGTATCGCAGATCGCAACAAGAGATTCCATCTCACGCGCCGTCAGTGAGTTCGCATAAAGCGTCTTTGTTTCATCTTTCTGCCGGAGATTTCCAAATTCCACGTCGAGTTTAGCTTCCATCGAATCTTTATGAAGGTTGCTTTTGTTTTGATATTCCATTAACTCAAGAATTGTTTTTGTTATTGTGACTGGTAAAGAATGTGTTTTATGTGTTTATATAGAGGGACAATGGCTAATTATACATGCATATATATTAAATTAAATATATACAAATGGAATGTGTAGTATTTGGACAAGTCAGTTATGCATGAACCATATCAAATGGTTTGGTACCAGCAGGAAAATTCGGATACCGGCAAAAACACAAGCTTGGTCCCAACTCTAGTCACCAAGTCACCAACTATTAAACTAGTTCAGTTATCTATTAGCATTTTTGTGATTTACTTTATAGAAAACATATATATATATATATCAGTCTTACGACATTCAACTTAGCCAAAATTTCTGAAACTCTATGTTGACTAGTGACTTATTAATTAGTTCAACATCCAATATCAGATATTCTGAATTGAGTTGGGTATTGTTATCGACCAACTTGGTATATTATCTCAGAGAATTGAAAATTACACACTAGGAAGTAAGTCCATCTCATATGAAAAAGTAAGTAAAACTCAATTAAGAGTCAACTCATAGAAAAAGCAAGCATAACCTTTTAAAGGAATGGGACTAATCTCATAACACATTTGTTTGATGCAAACCAAATTTGGGTATATATAACGTATATTTATTTATTTGTGTATGTATCGTAAATCTACTCCACATAAATGTCAATGAGAGGATGAGCCTATATGTTTATGATGAAATATTTTCGACAAAAAGGAAAGATATATGAATATTTTTATTCTTTTATTTTGTTCAGGGATTTTATAATCAAGGGTATGAGTGGCTTAAATGCTTCCATTCTACTCCACATAAATGAAAAAGAGAGGATGAGGATTAGCCAATAATATATAGGATGGAAATATTTGTCGACAAAAAAAATATATGAAAATTTTTATTCTATTATTTTGTTCTGCAGAGCTCTTATAATCAAGGCTATGGATGGTTAATATGTTTCCATTATACTAGTAAGGTGCTACATAGTTTGAATAATTCACAACGCGTAGATGGAGTTCTATTGACGTAACTATTTGTGATGTAATATAAAGTGATCATCTCATGGTTCAAAAACATTGTTTGCAATACAAATGAAAGGGGGGATAGGGAGTAGATTTCACTAGTTTTACAATTTTCTTTGGCAGCAAAACGTTTTATGAAAAAAAGCTGATTATTACACTCTAATGATGAATGAACGTCTTAAATTTTTGATATGACGCTGGAAGCCCTCGGGGCTGAATCATACATGTGAATGCCGCTAGATATGGGACTCAAAATATAAAAACATTAACGATAAAGCATAATTTTGAATGACTGGGAGTATTTGGTAATAGTGCTAAAAGAAAATGACAATGTTCATAAATATGATAGAATCAATATAAGTCCAGAGATCATGAAAGGACCCAAGGACTGCATAATATGAGTATCAAACTGGACCCAATGAAAAAAAGAAACAAAAGAATTGAATGTCGAAGACAGTACAGTTAACAATATCTGTCCTCCATAATTGTGTCATTCATTAAGCTTCTGATTTTCTCCCAGATTTAGAGTTTATTTTCCCTTTTTATGTAAACTATATAGGTGCATTGATATCATCGATTGTCCAATGCAAGTTGACGTTTGGGTACATGGAATTTAATAGAAGTACTGATTTCAGATTTCTTTTGAATTTTTACGTATCATGCATATAATTAAATTATAGTAAAATATACATCAAAACAATACCTCTTATTAATTTATGATACTCTTTTGGTAAATAAATCAAAATAATCATTTTCTTTATTTAATAGAGTATATAATTAAATTTCAATGACATAGACATAGATATATAGTATACTAGGGTTAACCCGCCCTACGGGCGGGCGGGTGAGTAAGAAAACGATAATATATAACATTTTATTTTGTTATTTATTATTTTTCTTAGATATTATAAATATATCTCATTACTAAAAATTCATATAAACATAATTATACTACATTTTAATATTTTTCTATGATTGTAAGTATAAGTCTCTATAAAAATAATGTGATCCTTGGTTTAAAAGTAATAAACATGTACTATTTTTATGTTTATTTTTATTTATTAAATTTGCTGATATTTTATTGACTTATATATTAATAATTGCTTATCTAAAACTATCTGAAAATAATTGATTTATTGTAATTAAAAATACACGTTATTATTTATTTTATATTTACAGGTAAAGTAAACCATATTATCTAAATAACAGACTACGATTTCTAAGTAAATGTATAGATTAATTTGTATAAAATATGATTTTTATTATTTATATCTATACATATAATTAATTTCTTATAAATTTAGAAAATTGACTACAATATCTTATTATTAACATAGTTTGTTATTTTATTAGTATATGAAATTTATATTAGTTAGAGTTTATAACAAATCAACAATCAAAAAGCTGAATGGAAAATGTCAAGCCAAGATAATCGAGAGCAAAATCAGTCTGTTTTATGCGGCCTCAAGAAATTAAGGACGTTGATAACTTATTTTATCCTCGCAGTGAAAGAGCATAGACTCGACAAATCCATAGATGCCCAAATAAACTGGAGCAAATTACGAAAAAACTGCAAGGAAATGTGAAACCTCAAACATGGTGAACTATTGTTTCTTCGTCAAACATGGTGACCAGTGAGATGCAAGTGATATATAAAGGAAACAGAACCAATAGACTAAGTCATAGTTTGAAATAGCTACCTTATTAATTCCCGACCAAGCAGCATATGACCACAATTTCAATAAATAAACTTCACATTAGAACATAACACACACAACTGGAAAAAAATTGTAATTAACATATGGTGCGAAGTGTATGACTGGCTAAAAATGGTAGTTCTTTTTCTGTATGACTCTCAGTCCTCCGCAATACAATTCATCCCATTTGTGTATAAAATCTTTGGCTTCGTCTCAGCTCTCGTTAAAGCCTAATGGACTCACCATTTTTTTTCTTCTGATTTCTTGTGATGAACGCCAAAGAACAGTGACACGTCAGAGAAGTCTAACTAAACTTGCTATCAGAGAAAGCTTGGGTTGTCTTCATTTATACTAACATGGCTCGCAGATCCAGTCGGCTGCTTATAAGTTAGCGTTGAAGCTGCATCGTTTTCTTTCCTCGCTTCAAGTTGTCACTGAGACGTCTCCGGTGGCGTTGGAAGAATGATTTCTGTCTAGGCTTCCATTTTTGCTTACTGTGAAAGTAATAAACCAAATTATAAATGAAGAGCCGGGGTTTTGAAGCATCAGTTTATTCCTCCTTACAGATTTGATACAATAATTATCGATGAGGATAGTTTGCTGAAATACATACCTCTTTGGTTGGTGACTTATTAAGACTTTAGGCTCTTTGATTGTTGTACGTGATTTCCCTGTATTCTTGGATACCAAGTTATCTATTTTCTCTATACCATCTCGTCCCCTGAAAAAAAAATATAAATCTCTCAACACACGTGATCAGATAGACATACATATAAACATATTTTGTGAAAAAGGATTGATTGAAACCTTCATTGGAATTCTTCACGGTACTTAGCATCTATTTCTTTGTTAGGAGGGTACTTAGATAATGTCCAAGCGTAAGGCTTTGTGTTGAAGTACTGAGAATGAATAGCAAGACCTAAAAGACCAAAACATTCCAGTTTAAAATATATATTCATGATTGTTATATCATTCGATATTTGATTAAAGTTCAGGGTTTTTTCTATACCTTTCACATGAGAGCAAAAGAGGTAGCTCCACGTTGGTCTGGATAAGATGATAAATTCCCCTAAAGATCAACCGCTTTATTCAGAAACTCATGAAATCTTTAACTCAGACAACCTTCACAAAAATCTGAAAATACTGATGTTCTGGTCTAAACATCTTAGCTAGTTAGACAGTGAAGCTGGTTCTTTTCCCATAATTCTTCATTTGGTGGTTGTTCAACCTACAGAGAACAAACCCACCCAAAAAGTCATCAAAAGCTTCAATCTGGAATGAGTAAACTCGGCATGTCGATTTTGGTCTCTTTCTCACCTAGGTTCTTCCTTTAAGAAGTGGTCTTCTCTTTGGAATCTCAGAGAAAACACAGCCGACGCTCCAAAGATCAACTGAGTCGCTATAACACATAATTAATCACTTTTTCTTATAAACTATTTCGTTTAGTGTTTTGAGCACAAATAACACAACTGAGTCTTCTGGACGGTGGAAGAACAATGATCAGCCTTCAAATCACCAAGGAAAACAGATGAGTTAGACATGATTGGAGATTTTCATTGTTTTGAGAATCACAAAATGTGAGGATATGTTCAAAGGTATAAGGCTTTGAGTTGGGTGAGTATCATTGAATGAGTCGTCCTCTGCAATTCGCGTTGCTGGAGTTAACAGCGCTTAAATCCGATGAATGAAGACACCTTGTAACGTCTAGGAGACCGAATACGAAACGACGGCTGCTTGATACCAAGGTTCTCGAGCTCGATTGGTCTGACTCGATTTGATCTCCATTGTTGCCGGAGCTCGTTCATCACTGAGATAGAAGATGGCTTAACCCTAATTCTCACCACTGTCTTTGGTTTGAAACGCTAGATCGAGTTTAGTTCTTCTACGGCGTAGAACAGGTTCATTCCTAAACCGAGAACGACGCGTTTCATTACATTTCGAATTGCTGAGCCGAACATAAAGTCCGTATACAAACTGAAGCCCAAATACATTCCGTCCTCAATTAAATGAAACGCAACATTTTGATAGAAGGGACACATGTTGCGCTGTGGATCATCGAATTGATGACGTGTCATCACCAGGAAAGAGTAAACTGTATTTTATAGTATAAGATTTTAAAATAAATAAATATTATTGAGAATTCATATTCATATGAGAAACACAAAATTTATATTGTGCAATTTTTTCAATGCAAATTTCAAAATTAAAATTTTAAGGTTTCATTAATTTTTCAGTAAGAACTTAGAAATTAACATATTTATGTATATAGTTTAGTTTTAAACTGTATTAATATATAGCATGAATGTATATTATATAATACTTCATACTCATACGATCTATGATCATTTATATCTTGTTATTACAAAAAGAAAGTTAAATCATTAATCACAAAATTGTAGTGTGAGATATTTAATGTTTTTAGTAATTTTTAGTTATTACAAAAATTCAAAATATAATATTTTATTTTTATTATATGGTTAATGTGATTATTTAATATTATTTAATAATATAAAATTAAAGAAAAAAACTAAGATACAAAAATTGTTATCAAATATAGTCTTTTATTTTTTTCTCGAGTCAAATATCAAAATATCTAAGGTATATGAGCAAATGGGTTGTTCTGATTTGGAAGTACCAGATTTGAAGGTGTTGTGACCTCATCTAAAAAATTCAAACAAATTCGATAAAAAAAGTTTAGATAAACAAAAGCAAAAAAAAGAAAAAAGGAAAACAAAAGCAAAATAAAGTATTTTAATAATCAAATTCTAAAAATAAATTAAGTTCTAAATAATATTTTTTCAATAAATAAACAATATTTATTTTTAAAAAAATTATTATGTTATGATTTCAACATTTAAGCTTTGAGTGTAATGCAAAATAAATGCAATGTACTGAATACACAAGTATAGTCTTTTATTTTTTTCTCGAATCAAATATCAAAATATCTAAACATATTTTACTAACTTTGTAATATATTTGGTTTACGAGGCAAATAACATTCTTTTATTACAGTGACATGAAGGATTACAAGAAAGCTGGATGCTACAGTTTCGGAATGGTTTTGATGGAACTACTAACATGACAAAAAGAAGTAGAGAAAAAACAGTCTGAAGATCCCCATATAGCTCTCTGGTTCATGAACCTGGTCAAAGAAGCCTCCTTCGAAAATGTGATCAATAAGACCATTGAGATCACTGAAGAGAACCGAGGCAGCATTTCTGAAGTGGCTAAACTGGCCAGTTATTGTTGCGCCAAAACTCCCGAGCAGAGACGCGATAGTTTTTAGCTCGTTATCACCGATCATACTCACACTTTTCATGTATGATATTATAATTAAAACCGTAAATACATATTATGAGAGAGTTTTGTTTTCTAGAGAAATTTTTTTTTTCAAAAGCAATAGGTTACTCCCTCCATTCCTAAATGATTGATGTTCTGAAAAAAAAAAATTGTTTCAAAAAGAATGTTTTTTTACTTTTTCAATGTATGATTTAATGAAAATTGTAAGTTTCAAAAAAATAACGGTGTTTATTAAATTTCTATTGGATAAAAAATATGGAAAATTGTTACTCACGAAAAAAATGCATTTACAATAAAATTTAATAAATATTCTTAATATATGTGAAAAGTCTAAAACATCGATATTTTAAAAACAGAGGGAATAGTATTTACCGTGCGAAAAAGGAAGATGATAATTTGCATTAAAGGTCGTTTTTGGAGTCCAACTGATCCACCGGTAAACCTCTATAGGTTTCCAAAGCACCTGAATGATGGAAACTACAATACCGTAGAAAGATCAGAGAAGCCAGAGCCAGAGCATCGTATTCTGGCAATAGGAAAACAGATTGAACGGAAAAGTTATTTCTTACCAGAATCTATGCCATTGCGCCTAATAAGAATATCAGCTTCTTCAACACAGTATACATTACATTCTTGGCTGATTTTGCATCACCATATTTTTATCAATTCCACGTTTTCTATCAAACACACACACACACACACAAACTCTTTAACACTAAAGTATATGCTTTTCCTGAAAATTCAATTATATTAAGGCAAAAAGCAAATTACCTAAAATTGTTTAGAGGTAGAAGCTGAGTGATCTTGTTGCATCTGTGTGTCTTAAATCTCTGTGCACCAGTAAAAGCCCAGCACTCGTTGGTCGGACATCTGGTTGACATCTGGGGGGTGCGGGGGCCCCCGCGGTACGGTATGCCTTTTCGGTTTAGGAAATTTATTTTTTCTGTTGTATTTTTCTTATTGGGAAAAGGAAATCGGGTTTTTGAGACTTGTATAAATATGGGTCTAAGGATTTGTAAATTATTCATTCACATAATAATAAGAAACCCTAAACGGGTATTTGCCTCAATTCGTTTTGCTCTCTGTTCTTCTCTTATAATTCGCAGCCGTTCACAACAGATCTCTTTGTAAAGTTCTCCAGAGTTGAAGCCGCAAAAAAATTCAGGTCTGTGGCTAATATTTGAGCAGATTTTGCTTTGTCATTTCTGAAAGAAAAAAAAATACAAACAATATCATTAATTCAAGAAAGAGGATAGACAAACAATACATTCGAGCAATATATTAAAAAAAAAACAATTCATGACCAATCTGGAGCTTCAATATACTTGTGCTTCCAAATCTCAAAGAAAATTTTCATAAGAGTATTGATTATCATGACTAAGTTTGAAAGGTTAATTTTGTTGATGTACCATATTGAATCGAATCATCACCGTGGCACCCACCATCTCGTCTCAACTGGGATTTATGCAGTTGAGTTGGAGTTTTTCATGGCCATAGTTGTGGTGGGAATCAGTAATATATATACCAAGCATTTTAATTTTTATGATGGGTTTCTATCTCCTTCTGATTTTAATGTTTTATATAAAGGAATATATATTTTTATATAAAAATCATATAGTTTAAATTTTAATGATACGTTGTCAATATCCAAAGTCATCTGGATTGTATTATCAAAATAATTTCCACAGGGCTTTGGGAAGCAAGAAGAGATAAGCCGAAGAAAGAAAAATTGAAACAGGGATACATAGTACATCCATGACAGAAGTCATGTCAAAATTTCTGCTCTTCTCGAACAACCAGATCAACAATAGCAATGTAGCATCCCTATAACATGTCTCCACAACAACATGTCTCGGCTGTTGTTCAAAAAAGGGTCTTGGCATCGTTTTAAGCTCACTAATCATTGAGATAATTTCTAAAAGAGTATTGGAAAAATCTTAAATAAGAAGTGCAAATTTTTTTGAAGAGAGAAAAAACAGAGATCTTTGATCAATTTCTAAATTGAGAAAAAATAAAATAGTTCAACCGTTAGGGGGAATATACCAAAAAGACTTGATCTATTGGAAACATTATCGTGTGAAATCGACTCTGAAGTGTCGAGATTGCTAATGAACAGCTCGTAAAGTCCCATTCCAAAGACCAACATCACAGATCCAAGAAGGTATATTTCTGCAAATATCGTGTATATCATCAGAAATTTGCCGATTTAGTTTTTGTGCATATAATGTTTTAAAGCTAAACCATAGATACACAAAGTCTCACTATTTGCTTCTACGGGAAGTATATCACCTTCTCAGAATTGACATAACACTCTGCGACATACATATATCCCTGCATTGATCAAATGTTAGAGGGATGTCCAGGCCTGACCCTGAGATAAAATCATGAACACCCATAGGCAACTAATACAACGCTCTTTTTTCTGTTTTTATATGCTCTCTCAGTTAATCCGGTCGGTCCTGAGATAAACACACATGGTACTATAGAATGAATTAGTCTGAAAGCATACTATGATGTATAACCCGAATTTGAAATCGACTAATGTTAAAGAGTAGATCGATCATTTGTTATGGACCAACATATTAACCACATGGGTCAAAACCCAAATTCAGACTGGCCAAGTCTGTACTTAGGGTACAACCACTTGATTCTCTTTGTCGACAAACACCGATGTGAATGAGTATACACCAAACCGCAAGAAATTACCCATAGACTACCACCACTTGTTTTTTTTCCGACAAATATTTTTGTACGAACCAAACGCAGACGCGGGTTTCACAAAGGCTTCAAAACACAGTCATAAATTCTACGATCCATTCTAATTCCAATCCGCCGATCCAATCCTAAGCCCACTATTCTCTTTGGTTTTGTTGGGATAAAGATCCCATATCGAAAATATGATGAAGACTTGAGTAATATATAAGAGATTTGGACCATTCCACTAATTGCTAATTGGTTTTAAGTTGAAATCCCTTAAAACTTATTATGGTATCAGAGCTGGTCCACACCCTGACCCATTAATCCGGCCCGGACAGTGACCCGATCAACCCATTAACTGATGGCCTAAAGAAAGCTCAGTTCCGCCGAGATTGTTAGAAAAAAACAGCATTGTCTTGGTAAAGGTATGATGGATTCTGCGAGATTGATGGTTATACGTACCATTATCTCGAAGTAAGATGTTGAGATAAAGATACCAATCAGAGACATGATGAGGACTTGAATAATATATAAGAAACTTGAACCACTTCAATAGTTAACAATTGGTTGTAAGTTGAAAGCCAAAAAAATCAGGTTTCCAGTGTTATTGGTTTAATCAATCGAAATATATACTTCTCAACTCTTGTACTCTTCTGCCAACAATACATGTTAGCAGGTCAAAGAAGAATAAGACTCATCTTACAAAAAAAAACAAGAGTGACATTCCCTTGTCCAAACAACAACCATATGGGCTTGATCTGTGCGAGCCTCAATAAGCTCTCTTGCCCACATGTGCCTAACTGATCTATCCTAGCCAAATATCCAGCATGCATTATCTTAAGAAATTGTTATGACCAATTCCGATAGAGCTAAAAAGAGTCTTTACCTACAATAAAAAAGCGTTTCATCAAAAATATGGTGGCTTCCAGATACTCAAAGTTTTTGGTCTTATACGATATTTATAACTTCCATTAATTAAGAATCATAATGTTCTCTGTGCTTTGGTTCATAGTTCTGCATCCCACGAATGCTCATTTGAATCAACTATCTTCTCTTAAATTCCCTAATAGTAATGCCTTCAGTATATCCCATTGGACCACAACCATCACCTCCCAAACTTTTCTCATGGATGCTTAATTATTCTTTATGCTCTTTTATCTGAGGATTATCTCGAGACTCAACTGGTTCATCTTCTTTCACAGCCCCATTAAATCAATTTTGTTTCAAATGTTATCGTCTTTGTGAAAATGCAATCAGTGACAGTGAACTAAACTTTTTTTTTTGCTTAACCTGACCCGTGTATAATCAAAAATACTAAATATATTGTTTGCGGCATTCAGCGGACTTGTTTTCCTAATGTTCTCGATGCTATAAATCAATGATATATTTGCTGAGATCTTTCGAGATATCTTTTTTACTAATTGATATTTGAAATTGATATTTCATGGAGAAAAAACAAGGGTTTTTTTTCAATATAACCTAAAAATTCAAGTCAAATCTAAAACCAACCTCTTTTTTTTTCCATTACCATTCATCAGTGAATTTTCCAAATCATCTTTATGTTTTTGAAATATTTACAAAACTGCCATTATTATTTATTTTTTTTAATAATTTCGAAAATAACCAAAAACCTATTACACCCTAAGCATTTCTTCTTATTTACAACAATGCCATCTTCATCAATTTTGCAACCACTATTGAACCACCATATTTGAGCTCATAAAGCTCAATAACTCAATTTTAACCACTTTTTCTCTTCTCTAAGTCAACAAATCTTTCATTTCCTCTCATTTCCTCTACATTTCTATCTAAAAAACCCTCACAACTTTCATTTTCATCTCACAAATTTCATATTTTCGAGTTTCTTCATTAGTAAATCGTCAAAGATGCTTCTTTTTGCCCAGTTTATGAGTTTGGACGGTTCAAAGGGTCGGAATCGAGGTTCACACCGGAAAAAGGTAATTGTTTACATGGTTTTCACCACCTTTTCAGTATGTGTCGCGATGGTAGACTGCTTTATATGTCTACACCAATGTGTAGACGTACGATTCAACCTATTTGTCAACGAACAAGTCAGTTTTGCAAATGACCTTTTTAATTTTTTTTGTAACGCAGACTTCCCCAGCAGTCTACATCCTCACCTTTGACTACAAAAACAAAAATCTATGTAGACCTACCAAGACGGCTACGTAAAAGAAGTTAGTTTTACATTTGACCGAAATTTTGACTTTCTTAAGTAGACTTCAACGGAAGTCTACGAAATGTAGGCTGCCAAAGAAGTCTACTTAAGGTCAGTTTTGCATTTGACCAAAACATCGGCTTCGTTGAATAAGTTAGTTTTGTATTTGACTAAAATGTTTTTAAATAAAATAAATATTTTTTAAATTGTAGACTTCAAATGCAGTCTTCTCATCTTGCACAAAAATATAGATTGTTTGTGAAGTCTACATATTTATTTTGGTCAAATGCAAAACCAACCCATGGGTTTTGAAGTTAGACTGTATGCGAAGTCTACCAAGCTGTAGATGTCCATTTTAATCTACACAAAAAAAGTCAACAATGGTCAATTGCAAAACTAACATTTTCAAAAAAAAAATTGAAACATGTAGACTACATATGAAATCTACCTTCGAAAGTCAAAACTTGGATAAGTTCTGGTCAATAACAAAAAAATAACTTTTTTAATGTGGTAGACTAAAAAAGAAGTCTAAATGTATAAAGTCAAAACTTGGATGAGTTCTGATCAAATAAAAAAGTAACCCGTAAAATTTTCAATTGCAAGATTAACTCAAATAGTAGACCTATTTGACCGTCTACAAACATAAACTAAAACGAACGTCTACACTGTCGTAGACTGATTGAAAAGTCTACGTAGGAAAATAAATTAAAACTGAATTTCTGATTAAATATGTTTATTCTAGATTTTTATTTTTTGAAAGTGTGTGTTAGTTAATCCTAATAGGTTTGAGTGATTTTGAAAAGAAAAACTGTTGTAGTTATGAAATTATAATACTTTTGATTTCACAATGTTGTTAGGTGTTAACTGTAGACATAATTGTAAGTATACGTTTATAATTTTATGAAACATAAAATATTTATTCGCTAATTAAGTGAAACTATATTTTTTGTAGGAAATGACTAAATTACCAGCCGTATACGGAGAATGGGTGGAGAAAGGCTCATTGTAGGAGTTTGTGGTCAATAAAGATAAAGGAGGGAGGATTTTCCCTTTGAAAGATGGTTGTACACATGTTGAACTTCTTCAAATGGTACAAGAAGATTATGATCTAGACAAGAAAATCGAGAAGGTGGTGTGATCGAGTTGTCTAAAACATATTTTGTATGCCTTTGTGTATCAAGCCAGAGCCAAGTAGACTACAATTTTTGACTATATGTTAGATAATAAGTGTAAATGTCTTTGCAAGTCTACATATGTAGACCGCAATTGAAGTCTACGTCGTAAATTTTATTAGAAGTGCATTTGTGTAATATTCATCATATTTTTGCATGATTTAATTATTTTATAGTGTATGTTAGTAAATCTTAATTGTCTTGGATGAATATCAAAAGTTGATGTGTTATAATTATACACTTGAAACATCAAAAAATTGTGATTAGTTTTACTCTTTGAAAATTTTTGGAAATTTTGTATGATTTTTCTTCTCACATGTGTGCTAGTTATTGTTTTAGCTTATGGTGTTTTTAATTGTTTGGTTGACTAGAGTATCTTGTGCAAAAGTTGATAATATCATACAAGTGAAACAAAACTAAAAAAGTAAATACAATGTTTATAAAATATGTATTAAACAATTATTTACAAATGAATATTTTATTATGAGAAATTATTACAAATGAATATTTTCATAATCTTGATGTCTTATATGAAGTTTTGGAAAAGAGTACCTGCAAAATAAGATAAAGTTATGAAAAGCATAAGAAAATATATTAATCAAATTTTAGTAGACTTTTTATTAAGTCTACTGAAAGTTCATGGTTTTGTAGACTTTCTTTAGAGTCTACACTAGCGGAAAATTTCAGAACTATATTGTCCATTTAGAAAATTTGAAATACTCTTTGTTCTGGAAAATATTTGAAAATTGTTTTTTGGTCAACTTTGTAGTAAAGAGCAAAAACATAAGTATGAATCTATAAATTAGGTACAATAAAAACAAGAAAAAATATCCCTATAATGAATAAATGTAAATTTTACATTTTTGGGAAGATGATTTGAAAACATTGGAGGAGAATAACATAAAAATAAAATCAAATTATGAGAAATAAGATAAAATATTAAAACTTTAGAAAATATAATTTATAAGATAAAATAGTAATAAATAAAGTACATATAGTTTGAATATGCAATTTTATTTAAATATAAATATAAAGCATATATTTAAAACTTATAGATATAAATCTTACATTTTTTGGAGGAGAAAATAACAACCATGGAAGAAAATATCTGCAAAATTAGATCTAATTATTTAAAGAACATAAGAAAAAAATTAAAGTCATATTTTTGTAGACTTTCAATGAAGTCTACTTAAAATTTGTGGTTTTGTAGACTTCATATGAAGTCAACTAGCCTTAGCTTATAAACAAACTTCATTAGAAGTCTACTCTACAATTTTCAGATCTGGAAAAATGTGTACATTTTGAAATGTGAATCTAGTTTTGAATTTAAAAATACTTAAAAATAGAATTTATAAAATAAACCATTAGCAAATTAAATGCACGGAGATTGATCTATCATTTTATTTGAATATAAACATATAAAGATACATTTAAAATCTATAGATCTAAAACTTACATTTTTAGAGGAGAAGATGAAAACCATGAATGATAATACCTACAAAAAAAGATAATATTGTGAGAAAGAAATAACATAAAATTACACTTTTAAAATATATAGATCTAAAACTTACATTTTTAGAGGAGAAGATGAAAACCATGAATGATAATACCTACAAAAATATAATATTGTGAGAAAAATAATATAAAACTACACATTTAAAATCTATAGATATAAAACTTACATTTTTAAACGAGAAGATGAAAACCATGAATCATAATACCTAAAATAACAATATATTATGAGAAAAATATGAGAGAAGTGAGAGAATTTTAGAGAGAAGAGAGAGAGTTTTACAGAGAAGAGAGATATGCAGCTATTTGGAGTGAAGTTGTGTAAATTTCATTTATATATGGAGACAAAAGTGAAACTAGGTTAAAATTTACGAAACTATAGACTTCTTTTGAAATCTACTAAAATTAAAATAATGGAGTATACTTTGTTATAATTTCGTAGACTTCTTAGAAAGCCTACTATGGTAATTTCAATATTTATTATTCTTTATTGTTTTGATAATTTGAATATATAATTTATAAAATTCGTTTTTATTTTTAATAGTTATAGTATATAATTTTAATATATAATTTATAAAATTCGTTTTTTATTTTTAATATATAATTTATAAAATATGTGTTACAAAAAAACAAAAAAAACAAATATTCATAGTATATGATGATTTAAAATTGGAACATTTAATTTAAAATTAAAGATATACACGAATAAAATAGACTGACAAAGACGTCTACAGATTTATAGACTTTATTGTAGGTCTACGAAAACCTAAACCACAAATTTCAAACCCTAAATAGTTTGTTTGATACTCAAAAAGTCTCATTTACTATATCAAATATCAAAATTACACAAAATATAAATTACTAGACATTAATAAACAGATTTAAGTCAATAAAACAAAAAAGAAATCAAAATCTAAAGTCTAATTCTAAAAATCTACCACTAAAAGACCTATCATGTTACAACCTTTTGTTTCTACACTATGAACATTGTTTAACACATGGATACCAATTTAGTATATATTCTTTAAAATTATTCATTTATATATATTTTTTATATATTTACTTCATACTATCCATTATATTGATGATTAGTTAAAATTTATCACAATAATTATTTTTAGACAATTTTAAAACTAAATATTAGATAAAATTTTGGTGTAGACTACACATCAAATCTACAAATTAGACTTCGATGGAAGTCTAAAAATATGTAGACTTCATTCTTTTACATGTAGACTTCCAAAAGGATAGAAACGTAAACACCCCTCCGTTTTTTTGTTTGGTCATAAAGACTAAATAGTATTTTCATCATCCATTTAGGTTGGTTCTGCATTTGACTGAAATTGTGATACACTAATGCATTTGACTTCAATATTTAGGTTGGTTTTAGCAATTCTCCCAAAAAACAAACTGTCGGCACCGTAAAAGACTGCAAAATACGACTATAGTCTATATACAATCACATACATTGGTAAAGAATCAATACCATGAAATAGACTGTACACGTTTGTCTATCATCAGAGAAATAGAATCAGATTCTCCTCTAAAGTGGTTTTATTTAATTTTTAATCAGAAAGAACTGTCGCAGAAAACTCCTACTACCCCGGCTATCAACTTTGAACTAAATTCAAGCTCTACTTCAACCCACCAAGCGCCTGAGACTCCAAAAAAGCCTGCACCTACTGGTCATTTTGAGGTTCACACTGATGGACCTTCCACCAATTTGAATTAGGTACATTCAATACTTTACTTTTTTAGTAGCCACTGTGGCTGCGCCATCTGCGTCACAAATTATGGAGGAAACTCCATCTCAAATTATGGAGGAAACTCCATCACAAAAAAAAAGTAAACATTTTAGAATCCTCTCACGCTTCTACCAAAGAGCCACGGTTTGGTCAAGACTCTCCCCACTCTCAAAACATTTATCAAATCCACACCGAGACCCCTCTCGTTGTTGGAAATGATAATGGTTTGTTATTGGTTGAAGAAACATCTGGTTATAATATAACTAGAGGAAGAAGGCCAATAAAACCGACCCAAAAAATCAAGAAATGGAATGGACAAATGCTAGAGGAAGAGGTAAGTGAGATCGTCGTGGCCGAGGGAATCAAATTCACTAATGCTATTATGTTCTTTTTCTTACTCTTTATGATTCATTGTTTGAATCTACTACTAGGGCGGTGTTCCCTTTTGTTGTTGCAAACTTTATCCAACTTATGAGTGAAAATTCATACTTGTATTACTTTTAAATTTTAATATGAAAGTCTGTTACAAAAAAAAAGAACTTCAGCGTAAGAATTCGGTGATCATTAATGTTTATGAATACTTCCTCTGTTTCAAATTACTTGTCATTCTAGAGTAGAATTTTTGTTTCAAAATGAGTGTTGTTTTCGGTTTTCAATGCAAAATTTATTGATAATATTCTCTATTATATTTTTATATTTGTTGAAATATGGTTAGATGTATTAATAATTATACTTTTATTTTGAAAATCTATAAAATTAATTATTTTATTAATCTGTGTGCGTAATCCTACAATGACAACTAATACCCCTCTGTATTTTTTTATTTGACGTTTTCAAACGTAGCACAAGAATTAAGAAAGCTAATGCAATCTCTATTTTAACATTTTCAAATGCTTTAGATTATTTATTTAATCAAATAGATGCTAGAGGTTACGTTAATATTACACGGGTAAAAAAATCATCTTCTATCAATATTTGCATTGGACTCCGTAAGCGTCAAATATTTTGACACAAAAAAATATCACTAGAACATCAACTATTTCCAAATGGAGGGAGTATGAAACAAAGAGAGTATGTACTATAATTATGATTGGTTGCAAGTATAGATACTTTGGACAGTTAAAATTTAGTCTAGAACAATATATATCAACCCGTCGAACTTTTTTTTCTTACAAAACTGAAAAAATCTCTACAAAATTAAAATATGATTAAAAAATTTTATTTTCAAAGCAAGAAAATAGTGGTTTAGAAAACTACAACAAAATAAACTATAACCAAAATCATAAAACGATAGCTATCCTCTCTTTTGTGCTGTTTTCGAGTATTCCAATTTCAAGAGGACTGAAAGTTACTAATTTTACGAATATAATTAATTCAATTATGGAGCATTTTAGAGAAAGTAGTTAACGTTTTCCCTTTCGAGTTTCGACCTGGTTCTTCATGGATAAATGCTAAGACGGTAATACTAAAATTCTATTTTGATACGATTTATATATAAATTTTCTTTAACCATCACAATATTCTAATGTTTTGTTAGTTACTATTTACAAGTACCTGTAAATTATTTATGAATATTTCTAAGTAATTACAAATTATTCACAAAATAATTCTTCCGTTTCAAATTAGATGTCGCTTTAAAACAACATTTTTGTTTTAAAATAAATGTCACTTTATAATTTCATTGCAGAATTTATTGACTTTTTATTTTAATATATTTTTCTATTGGTAGAAATCTGATTAAGTGTATTGATAATGATGTTTTTATCTAGTAAATATAGAAAATTAAATATTTTATTAATATGTGCCTTGAAGTCTAGAACGAAAAGCAAAATAAAACGGAGAGAGTAATAATCTATTAAAAGTAGACATGACATTTTAATCTTTTATTTACTAAAAAATAACATAAAAATTACTCTAAAATAATTATTAATACATATTATTAAGAAGAAATATGAATATTTTGATATGGAAGTATTGTATGATTTTCATTATAATAAAAAAGTTCTTCTATAAGCAAGTAACTAGTAGTAATGATGGCGATCCCAACTTCATGTCTTCGACTGTTAGATCATTTCAACTCTATTTGTTTTATTCTAAACAGATTTTAAATTTTAAATTTGTTATAACCTATTTTATCATTTAATTTATAATTTTAATAAAATGTGACTATTTTATAAATAGAATAATGTATCTTTTTATTCTAAAATAGATTTAGGAGGTGATTGGTTTTATACATAGTATAAATATGGTAGTATATTGGTAAAATAAAATAAAAGGAGAATTTTTAATTTTTAAAGTTAGGTATTACATAATAAATTAGTAAATTAATAAAATGAATATAAATAGAATATTCTATTTCTAGAGTAGAAAATAGAGGTAACCATTGGAAAAAAAATCATTTATTGTTGGAGTATATAGAAATAGAGGCAACCATTATATATATCCTTATGGTTTACTTTTTAAAAGGAAAATTCAACTGTTTTTCAGATTACTCTATTCAATTAAATCACTAATGGTTTACTTTTTTAAAAGGAAACTGAAAATAAAAAATAATTAAAATAATATTATTGAGAGACTTATATCTGCTCACGTTTGATAGGGTTCTCAAGAAACACTCTTTCACCTCATAACGCCGTTACACAAATCTAAACTTCTTCTTCTTGTACTTATACAGAGAATATAAAGACCGTCGGGCTCGGATTCGCTTGGTGCAGGTGCTGTTGCCTTATTGGTTTGTGAGAAGGGATTGGCTCCCGCCTTGCATCAACTGAATCGGAGCCTCCCATGGTGAAACGAACCCAATTAGATCTCGACTTCCTTGATTTCTAACTTAAAATTATAAAGCTCGTTTCCTTGAATCTTACAAAGATTGGCAAAAAAACAGGTTGCCTAATAATGTGTTGTGTTTCTCCAAATCAAGATACTGATTTCACCCTCTGTTCTTTAAAAGATGAATCTTTATGGTAGTTTTAATATTTTAGTAGATATTGCCTATGTTTGGACATTTTTTTAGATTTTACTAGATACTGGAGAACAGTTTGATTCAAGATCTAGGGTTTGGATTCTTACAATCCTCATATGATTTGATTTCTTAACGTAGAGAACTAGGATAACGAGCTCTGCTTTCTTGAGAATCTTTGTGGTTTATGATTGGTTTTACTTTGTTTAGGTGATGTGATGACCAGGTGATTCAGGATCACCGTTTTATTTCCTAAAAAGGTAATATGGTTTATGCAAATCATCTGTTTTTTTTTAAGAAAAAAAATTGTTGATTTAAAGTTAAAATCATTAATAAAAACGTGTATGATAATTGAAGAAAAAACGGTTTGACAATCCTGTATGCGCGGTATGTATACGAAACACATGGCAAACCCTTTATCTTGTCAGTCCTTTAGGATTCACTTTCAAGCTCAACCCCAAACCTCTTGTGTTCTGCATAGAAACATATGGGTTACAACAAATTATATATAAAAGAAACTGCTTCATTGCTCTGATTTTCACCATTTCCTAACATCTCAGCAATATGAAGAAGATAGAGATCTCGTTACATGAGCAAAATCTCTTGTCTTGATTTACTCTATGTTTCTCTAAGATGGTTCATCTAGCTTCTTGATGAAATGGTAATCTCTTTGTCTTATTGTAGGAGACACGCAGGTAAACTATTAATCTTGATGGTCTGTTCTTACGCAACAGCTATGTCAGAGGAGATACCGGAATTAGGCATACGTAATCCCGGTTACCTGAACAACACTGATGACTCTCGATATCAAGTTTGAAGCTTCTGATTATCAAAAATACAACAATAGTTTCAGAGATTACAAAAAGCAACAACTCCGGATTCTTACAGGACTGGACCTGGATCAAAACAACTGTATGATGAGGCGAGTTGTTAACACTTTTCAAAACATAGTTGAAGTTTATTAGTTTAATAACATAGAAAGATTAGGTAAACAGCGGTCTAAGTAACAATAGTTCCTTCGCCCACGGGCTGAGTTGGCGTCTAAGCATCGAGCAGCAAACCAGTTCTCGTGAATTGATGTTACTTTGTCTACAAATTTTTAACATCCTACTATTTAAACGACAAAAGTACAACTCTCCAAGCAAACGAAAACTTACACTGGTTGGATCCAGAACAGAGGTTGCACTTGTCTTAAAAATCTTATGCCTCATGCAGCAGACATCAATGATTTCGATTCATTAGTCTTATTTATATACGTATGTTTTTTTTTTTAATGAAAGTGCATGCATATATTGGCTTTCCTCGTTTTCACATCAAATGCTTATTGGATTTGAAATATATACTAAGCAAAAAGAATATAATGTAGCCCCTTATTGTATCTAACCAAATACGAAGGATTCAAGCTTGAGTAATGGAATGGCCTTTTGACGAAAAAAAAAAAACCAAATATGAAGCGTATTTGTGATCTCTCTGTGCTCTGATCGATCGATGTTAACCGGTTAGGAACTTGTTTATCAAACCTCTTTCTCCCTTAATTAACCTTTTTATGTATCAAAGCACTGATAAATAAGTTCACTTTAAGTTTGTGAAATTACACATAATTAGCCGTAGTAATAATTTGCTAATACCAACAACATCTCGTCCTCATCATCAACAACAACATGACTAGGACTAATCATTACGTTTAATCTCTATGTTATTGTAATGATTCACGACTGAGCCAAGGGCCCAAGACTAAACATCATTTTATTTCACCGTCAATATAACTTCTTTTTGTTGGATAAGCTTGATGATTTGAGTCTCCTTTTCTTAATATGAGTTAAGTTTATCTTTAAGGAAAAGGAAAATATGATTTATATGAGTCCTAGTGTGTTTAGGAGATTTTCGATTTATATATATATGTGATAGATGCAGTGTGTTGCATCATAACGATTATTGTGATTGAGCTTTGTTAACAAGCATTGATATTGAATAAGAGAAGGACTTCTTATACGAAATCTGTGAGTCTATATTTGGTATCAGAGCTTTACAAAGATCCTAGCAAATAAAATACAAAACATCTGAAACCATGGGAGACGTGAAAGATGAAAACGTGAAGACCAAGGAACCAGGGCAATCCATCAAGTTCCCAATGTTGACTACTTCTAACTATACGGTATGGAGCATTAAGATGACAATTGCTTTAAAGGTTAGCGAGGTGTGGGAAACCATAGACCCTGGTAGCAAGGATATGAAGAAAAACAACATAGCTATAGCATATCTATTTCAGTCTATACCGGAAGCTCTGGTGTTACAGATTGGTGTTGCCAACACTGCAAAAGATGTATGGGAGGCGATAAAGGCACGCAACCTTGGAGCAGAGAGAGTAAGAGAAGCTAGGTTACAGACTCTGATGGTCGAATTTGACAAGTTAAGGATGAACGATGGAGATAACATTGATGGTTTTGTCGGAAAGCTTTCTGAGATTACTTCAAAGGCATCAACGTTGGGAGAGATAATCGAAGAATCAAAGGTTGTGAAGAAATTCTTGAAAGGTCTACCAAGAAAAAGATATATACAAATTGTTGCCTCGATAGAACAATTCTTAGACCTAAATACGATTAGTTTTGAGGAGATAGTGGGAAGAATGAAAACATACGAAGAACGAATCAATGAAGAAGAAGAAGAAGAAGAGGCCGGAAAACTCATGTATACGGCAGATTCAACCTATGAGGGTTATGGTCGAGGACGAGGACGCGGGGGCCGTACTAATTGGAGAGGAAGAGGCCGAGGACGTGGCTCCTTCCAGCAACAAAGAGAAGCTTACAAACAAGGACGCGGCGTGGACATCTCTCATATTACATGTTTTCGATGTGATAAGCTTGGTCATTACGCAAGCGACTGTCCCGACAAGCTTCTTAAGGTCCAAGAAGCTGTTGTGAAGAATAATGAAGATACCATTGAAGCTGACAACCTCATGATGCACGAATTAGTATATCTGAACGAAAGGAAGGTAAATCCAAAAAAATTCGAAACAGAGTCTGATACGATGGAAGTGTGGTATCTTGATAACGGGGCTAGTAACCACATGAGTGGTAACCGAGTTTTCTTCTTCGAGCTGGATGAAACAGTCACTGGAAAAGTACGGTTTGGTGACGATTCAAAGGTTGATATAATGGGTAAAGGATCCATAAAGTTTGTTTTGAAGAACGGAGTCAAGAAAGTATTGAGAAACGTCTACTACATTCCAGCTCTACGGAGCAATATCATCTCTCTTGGGCAAGCTACTGAAGTTGGTTGCGAAGTACGTATGAAAGATGATACACTGAGCATGTACGATCGTCAAGGATCACTATTGGTGAAGTCATTACGAGCCAAGAATCGACTATACAAAGTAAAGATGGAGGTGGATCAGGTTCTATGCTTTCAAATCAAGAGCTATGGAGAAGGTAGCCTATGGCACGCTCGATTAGGACATGTTAACCAAGAGACTATGAGAATGATGTCAAACAAAGAGTTTGTTGTTGGGTTACCAGCTATAAACCCGAGCATGGAGACTTGTATGTCGTGCTTAAGAGGAAAACAAACGCGAAAACCCTTCCCACAAGCCACGAGCTTTCGAGCTACAGAGATTCTTGAGCTGGTACACGCCGATCTGTGTGGACCCATTACACCCCCCACGCCTTCTCAAAACAAATATGTCTTCGTCCTGATTGACGATCACTCGCGCTACATGTGGTCCGTGCTACTAACCCATAAAAGTGAAGCCTTCGACAAGTTCAAACGATTCAAGGTTCTTGTCGAGCAAGAAACACGCAAGAAGATAAAGAACTTCAGAACAGATAGAGGAGGTGAGTTCACCTCCAACGAATTCAATGTCTACTGTGAGAAATTTGGAATCAATAGACATTTGACTGCACCATACTCACCACAACAAAACGGTGTCGTCGAACGGCGTAACCGAACTCTGTTCGAGATGACAAGGAGTATATTAAAACATAAGAACATGCCAAATCACTTCTGAGGAGAAGCTGTGAGACATGCTACTTACTTGATAAATCGGGTGGCAACAAGATCATTAGAAGATAAAACTCCGTATGAAGCTATGAAGGGAAGAAAGCCAAACCTCTCACACATTAAAGTATTTGGTTGTGTATGCTACGCAAGAACTGAGACGGTGGGGAGGAGAAAGCTCGATGACAGGTCCAGAACTCTGGTTCATCTCGGAACAGAGCCGGGATCCAAAGCTTATCGGTTGGTTGATCCAATAAGTAAGAAGATCGTTGTGAGTAGAGATGTTATATTCGAAGAAGAGAAATCATGGAATTGGGAAAGTAGTAAAACCACAGAACAAGATGGAGAACACGAAGTAATCATGAGGCGTTTATGTAATAATGACTCTGATGGAGACGAAGAAACAGAGCAGTTGGATGAAGATGGCGAAACAGAGGACAAAAACAGAGGAGGTAGTAGTTCAGATAGTGATGATTTGGGCGATGAACCTGATAACGATGAACAGCCTCCACTACGACGATCAACTCGAGAAACACGCAGACCTGCTCACCTCAATGATTATATATTATTAGCTGAAATACACGGAGAGCACTTGATGGCTATCATTAACGACGAACCATGGAGTTTTGCAGAAGCTAAAGATCAGAAAGTTTGGATTGATGCGTGTAAAGACGAGACTTTCTCCATCGAAAAGAATGATACTTGGGATCTAATAGAGCTTCCTGCAGGAATAAAACCGATCGGACTCAAGTGGGTGTTTAAAATCAAACGCAACACAGACGGTACTATTAGCAAATACAAAGCAAGATTGGTTGCTAAAGGATATGTTCAACGACATGGAGTAGATTATGATGAAGTATTCGCCCCGGTGACTCGTATTGAGACAATAAGACTGATCATCGCACTTGCAGGATCACATGGATGGGAAGTACACCACCTTGATGTGAAGACAGCCTTTCTCCATGGTGAATTAAGAGAAGACGTTTATGTTACCCAACCTGAAGGGTTCATCGTGACAGGAGCAGAGCACAAAGTTTATAAACTCAAGAAAGCTCTCTATGGCCTGCGACAAGCGCCGAGAGCTTGGAATGTTAAGCTGAATTCGATCTTGATGGCGTTAGGTTTCCTACGGTGCTCAAAGGAACCGTCTTTATATCGAAAGGAAGAAAACAATGAAGTTCTTCTTGTTGTTGTGTACGTGGACGATTTACTGGTTACAGGGTCATCAGTCAAGTCCATACTTGTTTTTAAGAAGGAGATGACATCAAAATTCGAAATGAGCGATCTTGGCCTGCTCACATACTATCTTGGTATTGAGGTCGTGCAATATGACAAAGGAATTATCTTGAAACAGAACAGATATGCTTGTCGGATCCTCGAAGACACAGGCATGAGCATGTGTAATATGGTTCACGTACCAATGGAGATCAACGCAGCATTTTCAAAGTCACCTAATGAAGAAAAAATTGATGAAAAAGAGTTTCGTCGGACTATTGGATGCCTCCGTTATCTTTTGCATACACGACCAGACTTATCATTCTCTGTTGGAGTATTGAGCAGGTACATGCAAGAGCCTAAAGCTTCACACGGTGCGGCTCTTAAACAGATTCTGAGATACCTCCGTGGTACCTGTGCACTGGGACTTCATTACTCTCGAGGAATGGGAGCAAAGTTACTAGGTTATAGCGATAGCTCCCATAACGTTGATATAGATGACGGAAGAAGCACGACGGGTCATATATTCTATTATGGTGATAGTCCGGTAAGCTGGAGCTCAACTAAGCAGGAGATAGTGACCTTATCTTCGTGTGAGGCTGAATTTATCGCTGCAACAGAAGCTGCAAAGCAGGCTATCTGGCTGCAGGAACTTCTAGCTGAGGCGACTGGAGAAGATATCAACCGTGTGGTACTAAAGGTTGACAATAGGTCGGCAATTGCCTTGACTAAAAACCCAGTTTTTCATGGTAGAAGCAAACATATTCACCGAAGATTTCATTTTATACGAGAATGTGTGGAGAGCGAGCAAATTGAAGTAGAGCACGTCCCGGGTAATGAACAAAAGGCAGATATCTTGACGAAGTCACTAAGGAGGATCAAGTTTAAAGAAATGAGACAACTCATTGGAGTTCAAGTAGTGAGTGGAGATGATTTCAAGCTTAAGGGGGAGATTGTTGGATAAGCTTGATGATTTGAGTCTCCTTTTCTTAATATGAGTTAAGTTTATCTGTAAGGAAAAGGAAAATATGATTTATATGAGTCCTAGTGTGTTTAGGAGATTTCGATTTATATATATATGTGATAGATGCAGTGTGTTGCATCATAACGATTATTGTGATTGAGCTTTGTTAACAAGCATTGATATTGAATAAGAGAAGGACTTCTTATACGAAATCTGTGAGTCTATACTTTTTGTAGCTAGCTAACCTATATATATATGTGATCATTTGCTGCTACCATGCATTATCAGTTTTTATTATGTTATCCATTATCAGTTCTTCACCATCATTAACTTGCGTATATAGTTCAGCTAGAAGAAATTAAGAAGAACATGTAATGCGTACTGAATGGGACAGGTAAGAGTCAGCATAAGTTACCATATATAGCGGTGCAAAAACATTTATGACTTTTGTAGATGACCACATTTAAGTATCTCTTTAAGTATTTGTAATTGTGGTCCTATAATATAACTACAATGTTATGCATGTGATTCTTCATGCATGGTCAGTCGTGTTACTATTCATATACGTACAACATAAGTTAGTACACAATTAGATCAGTTTAACTAGACCTTGGAGTCTTTCGCTAATCTTTTTTTTGGGCAAGTAATTAAAGAATAGTGAAATACTCAAAATTAGTTAATGACTTTGTTCTATTGGGTCAATTGGAACATTAGGCAAATTTATTAAAATTGTAGTGAGTGAGAGACGATATATTTAGTTATATAATATTGACTAGCTCATATAAATACGAAACTATTTAGGTCTAGTCTATTCGGCATTCATAGTATTTTAAGACTTATTCTTGGGTTCACCCCATAGGGTGAACCTTTACCCTAGGGTGAATCTTTAGGTTCACCAACCAATAGGATTGTGTCATTTAAGATTTAGTATCTTTTAAAAAATGAAACAAAATATTATCGAATTATATTATACTTTCAAAATAAAAATTAAAATAAAAAGTATACTAATCACAAAAAAACAAGACTTTTTTATTCTAAAAAAAAATTATTTTCAAAATACATCTTTTAAGTTTATAATAATCACCAAAAAAATACTTTTTAATCTTAAAAAAATAATTTATTTTGAAAAAAAAAAATTTAAGACTTTGGATAAATCTTAAATTTAAAAGTTTAAAATTTATCCAATGGTTTAGGATTTACCCAAGAGTTTAGGATTTATCCAAGAGTTTAGGGTTTAGGATTAGGATTTAGGATATATTTTTTGTTGATTGTGTTATAAATAGTGTTTTCTTAAAATAAAATATTTTTTTTTAAATTTATCTAAGGGTTTACTAAAATATTTCGGGTTTAACATTTAAAGTTTAGTATTTTTTTGTGGTATTAAATTTTTTGAAAAAAATATTTTTTTCAATTAGTATTATTTTTATTTATTTTTACTTATTTTTCATTTTTAAAACATAATATAATTTGACAATATTTTCTTTCCTTTTTAAAAAGATGTCAAATTCTTTCATTTTTTAAAAAGATGTCAAATTTGAAATAACTAAATCCTATTGGTTGGTGAATCTATAGGTTCACCTTAGGGGGTGAAGGGGTGAACCCAAGAATTACTCATATTTTAAGTGTATTTTTAATGATTGTGCGTAGGTGGAAAAGAGAAATCACAACACAACACGGAATTAATTTAAATACAACAATATTAGTTATATAAGTTGACGTATTTTTTACATATATGTGTACTTTCAACACATTACAACGCAACGAAATGCTACAACTTTTTATCACGTAGAATTTGAGATATTAAACTAACTATTGTAAGGTAAAACTGGAACAGAAAAATATGGATCAACCACAACCATGGTGCTACTTCCAGCAGAAGTATCACAAGAAAACTCATTGTAAAACGCTCTTGCCTTCCTTAATATAAAGCTTATGGAACATTTCATGTACCACAACAGGCTTAACTGAGCAACTTCACGTCTCAAATCTCTGTCTTTCGTTGCGATGATCGACTTACCGTCGTCTTTGTGGTTGAATATGGACAGCTTCCCGTGTTCTTGTTGAGTCGGCTCCTCTTCTTGAACTGGCTGATTTTCCATGAAGAGTAGTGAATTTGTAAGAGCGTCTGAATTGTTGTGATCATTAGGATAGATTTCCGTCAGCGTTTTGCCAGGAAAAACATTGTTGATCATGTTTTCGCTTATGGATTTGGATGGTCGGGGCTTGTTCTGGTTGCATCTACGAGGTTTTCTGGTTGAGATTGAGATTTTGGGGCGGTGGACTTGAGCGAGGGTGATGAATTTAGTAGCCATGAGAGTATTGAGTGTTATTGCTAAAGAGTATGAAGTGATTGGTTGTGTGAATTGCTATTCACTCCTTTCTTAAGATATTTATATGCATACATCTATACACACACATTACATAATTGTATGGCATGTATACGTGTTTAAGGTTTGGTATGTGTAAGTTTATTCATCTAAAACTAAACCAAAAAGCTGTTGATGGGTACGTTTTATAGGGATGGAAACTATAGTGATAAGTTGGTCTAAAACCATCCAATTTTAACTGGGTCGTTTTCAAGCTTTCTCGATCTTTCGTTGTATATTGCCTACCAGTTAAAAGAAAAACATATAAAGAATACTTAACTCCATAGATCGTTTTCTTCTAATCATGATATTTATGAATTATATTAATGCATATAGTCTTCTTTTTCTTTTGAGAACTAGCATATAGTCTTCTTTTTATTTGTTCAGATTATACGAATGCGGCATATATATATATATATATATATATATATATATATATATATATATATATATATATATATATATATATATATATATATATATATATATATATATATATATAAACATTATCAAGGGGTTTTCGAATAGTATCCCAGCTATTAAAAAGGTAAAAAAGAGTAAGAACGAAGTCACAATGACGAGATATCCTTTTGCTACTTTGTTAAATTATATTGTTATTATATAAATAATTTTGGAAACAATCCAAATGGAACTATCTCGAAATTTTCTATTTTATCATTTAAAGAACAGAAATAAAAGAAAATGATGAAAAGTAAAAAGAGTGACAAAAGAAGTCTTTCATTTGAAATACTTCTAAAATATGTGAGAGACCCAAAACACACTTATCTATCTTATTAAATTAGAAGTACCTTTAAGATTTGTTTGGAAATATGAATAGTAGTAAAAAAATATAATGATGTTCGGATACATGAATAGCAGTATATTAGATAAAAATAATGGGTTATGCTATTAAAAAGTTAGAAGTCCATTACATTATATTAAAAATAATTGGCTTATGTTATATGATATACATATTTTAAATTAAAATAATAAATTAAAATTAATTTATATCAAAATTCATTCAATAACATACATATATTAAAAATAATTTTTACTAAAATATTTTCCGATAACTATTGTAAAACTTTTTTCAATATAAAAAAGAAAAATACATATAAAACTCAATTTTAAACACCAACTTAATGTATGGTTTTTATATTTCACATTAAAATTAAAAATATAATATGTGTTTATTTATATGATTGTACGTATAAACTATTATTAAGTTTATGATTACTAATTTGATGGTATGTATAAAATACGATCAATTATATGATGATACATATTTTTTTCACCTATAATAACACATATCTATCTTATTAAAGTAGAGTACCTTTAAGATTTTTTTTGGAAATATAGTAGTAAAACAAAATATAATGATGTTTGGAAACATGGATAGTAGTATATTAGAAAAAAATAATGGGTTATGCTATTAAAAAGTTAGAAGTCCATTACATTATATTAAAAATAATGGGCTTATGTTATTTGATATACATATTTTAAAATAAATTAAAATTAATTTATATCAAAACTCATTCAATAATATACATATATTCAAAATAATTTTTACTAAAATATTTTCCAATAACTATTGTAAAAATGTTTTCAATATAAAAAATAAAAATATAATATAAAACTCAATTTTAAACACCAACTTAAAGTATGGTTTTTATATTTCACATTAAAATTTAAAATACAATATGTGCTTATTTATATGATTGTACGTATAAAATATTATTAATTATATGATTACTAATTTGATTGTATGTATAAAATACGATCAATTATATACATATTTTTTTAATCTATTATAACGCATATTGAATATATAATAGCCCTGTTCTAAAAATCGCTAGGCGCTACGCGTGCGGTCTGGTAGCACCTAGCGCCTAACCAATTAATCGGAAATTATACGGGGATTAATCGGGGAGTAATTTTATGGATTTTATACATATTTTAGTGTTATATAATTAATATTTGTAGTAAAACCGTTGAAGAAACCTAGTCTAGTGATAATGAGCTTCCCTTAATTTGTTCCAGGCCCGGGTTCGAACTGATGTAGGCTCATTATGATGTTTTTTTGAATTTTTAGTTTTAATTAACTGTGAAATAACAAAAGTATCCCTGCCTCCAACCTAAATCTCTGCGTTTTTTTTAACAGAGCAGCAGCCACGATTATTTTTCTTTCCTGATTTCAATGCTTAATCTTGTTAATCTGGAGGATTTTAATCACAATAGAAAAAATCTAAGAGATCTGTGTGATTTGGAACATAAAACATTCAAAAACGATAATTAAAAAAAAACGATTAATGCTCCGATTAACACCAACTCGCGGCGGTGGTCCTCTGTCCCACGCATATCCGTCGATTAAACGTCCGCAGAGGCCGCGTTTTTGAACAAGGTATAATAGTGACTAGAGGTGAGCATTCGGGTTTGTTTTCGGGTCTCTTTGAGATTTCGATAACCAATTTAAATTATTGTAAAATTTTTAAAATTCATTATATGTTTTAATTTTAAAAAATCTATAAGCACTATAATATGTTATATATTAAAAATAGCAATGTATTAAATGATTAATTTATGATTAACTTCCTAAATCTAAATGTACTGCTAAAATGGGGGTATACAAAAAAACATACACAAATGGACATGTAATTTTGAAATATTTTTAAACATGTTTTTTTGTTGATCCTATGCTAATCAAACAAAAAAATATGACATACATACAAAGTGTAAGTGCAAGATTAGACATCAAATCAGCTCATACACATCCAAGGCCATAATTGTTCATAAGAGTATCATTTCATACAAACATAAAACCATATAAATTCACTAGAGTTATGTATAGACCAGATATACAAGACTAGAAATAGAATTACCCAACATACAAATCTTAATTTTTTATGGACTATTAAACTGATTATTATTATTATATTGATTATTCAACTAATCAAATCATTTGAAATGACATCGATACCGCTCAACGTAAAATTCTTACTATAATTTTTATGATTCACAACATTTTAAGGACACCCTATTACACAACACAGTAATGAAATACATATTTAAACAACTAATTAAATTAGTTAAGATAAAATCGTTGAATATTTTGTTTAAGTTTATATATAATATAAAATATACATCAGTGCAGTCGCACGAGTTAAGATCTAGTAACATTATTATGGTTCATGTGGGTTATACTATTGCTAATGATCTTAGGTATCTATGTCAAACAGGTTCGCTTGATTCAACCCGACCTAAAATCTGTAAAGACTATAAATAATATTCGGAGTGAATTATGTATACCCCTCAAACTCGAAACCACAATATCTTATATATTAAAATAGAAAACATGATTTCGTATTCATGTATGATTTTTAACTAAATGGATTCTTACTAAAAATTATTACATTAAATATGTGTATTATTTATTCAATTATAAATTTTATTTTAAATTAACAATAAAAATATAATTAACTAAAAAGTAGCTTCCAATTATTTTAGAGATTTCATAAATAAAAGTAACAATATATTAAATATTTTAACTATTTTAATTATATTTAATATACATATATATATTAACATTTTCGAATAATCTGTTTAAAATATGTTAACAAGAACTTAATTTTCAAACATTATATGTATATTTTAACTAATTCCGTAATTAATTTTGAAATATTATTATACCCTAATATATTCAATTATCATTTATAAAATGAAAAAAAAAATAAATATTCTATCTTATTTTTATAAATTATATAATCAAAATCAAGCATATTGTAAAAAATATTATTATGTTGATCTAAATATTTTAACAATATATTAATTTTCAAAAAAAATAATTTCAAATAATTTCTTAATTATAAAATGAAATATAATTTATACATTAACATATATATAGAGATATATTATTTATATAATTAAAAAACAAATTCTAACAATCTTCTATCTATTTTATATTCGTAATCCATCATGTTATAATAAAACTATTATATTGAACTACATATGATAAAATTATATTAAATTGATAGCTAATAAATTTTATTTTCATACATATAAATATTTATGTTAAAAATAATATTCGATGACAGGCTACAATACATCTATAAAAATTAACATACCATAGATTTTTGTATATACAATAATACATTTGAATAAACATAAAAATATTACAAAAACAAAATCCAGTTTTTAAAAGACGGCTAAAATTATTTTTACAAATTAAATACAAAATAATTATTAAAATTATGTTTTTGTTCATGCACATTAATTTGTTTAATAAGTAAATATAAAGACAATAAGATAAATATAGAATAAGAAAAAACAAATACATTTGATGGTTTTAAGTAATTTATTATTACTTAAAATGTAACTATAAATTATTATATTTGAAATATAAACATTTAAATATATAATTAACATTAAATAATAATTTAAATATATATATATATATATATATATATATATATATATATATATATATATATATATATATATATATATATAATTTAAAATAACACACGCGCGGTTGCACGGATCGAAATCTAGTGTGACATTAATTTTTTTTATCAATCATTTAAATTCGACATCTTTTGACACAATGACTAAAGTCCTTTCTAGTTGATTTTCTGCTTTTAAATTGATGTTTACTGAATTAAAAAAAAAAATCTACGCAAAGCAAAACGAGAGAATGTAATTTTTGTTTCTTCATTTTCCACTGAGAAAAGAAGTGTTTCCGGACTAATAGCACCTTTATTGGTTAGTATCTACAAATAGGTTCCTAAACTAAAAGTTAATAATATCCTAAACAAACAAAATTGTATAATTAAAAGCTAATGTTTTTTTTAAAAGTCTAGACCACTTTACACATGACCATCTGTCCAATGAGTATTAGGACTGTGGCTTCAAGTGTGTTTGCAGAGAACTTTTTGTTTTTTTCTTTCCTAATTTATTTTCTTTTATATCTATCTATATTATTAAAATAGAAGTACACTTAAAAATGTCAATAAAATTTTGAAGTTATTTACATTAGAATATCACTGAAATAATAAATGTAGCTCCGTTAATTATAGTTGTTTTTTCCAATTTATAAATGCATTTTCCTAATTTGAAATTAGAACACAGCAACAATAACTTAAAATAGTTATTAAATATTAATGTCGATCTGTTATATTCCGTGGTTTAGGTTGAGGGGAGATATTTAGGAATATTGTTTTAGATGGTTTTTTTTAGATTGATAGGAGATATAATATTTAGGGAAAATTTGGAGAAATACACTTATATAAGATATTAATTTGAAAAGTACACAATTATTTAATATTTTTTGAAAAATACACTTTTGTATATATGAATTTACTAAATTATCCTATATGAATATTTAATATTATTAAAAAAATATGTTTACGTCAACAGTTTCCTTATAAAATCTTAATGATATCTACAGAATATCTTACATATATACCTTTTATGAAAAATTAAAAACGAAAGCAAACCTGCGTCATCTTCAAGATCATTCATTAGCCATTTTTGCAAAATAGTTTTCACTTTACAAGTTTCATATTTTCTTCTTCCTGTCATTCACAGATTGGTAGTTCTTCATCTATACCGTAAGAGTAATAAGAATTTCTAAATTATTATTTTCTATTATTGTTCACATGGTCTCTTTTTCTTTAAGTATATGTCTGATCTCTATAACTCTATCATATCGATTTCAATAGTTCTCTTAAGATCATGAATTGCGCTTCTTTATGATTTCAAAAATCAGAGTTAGGTTTCTAATTCAGTTTGTGTTTTGTTCTAAACAATAGTTAGGTTTTTGTTTTCTTGTAATTAAAGAGAATGCTTCATACGTCTGAAAATTATGCAGCGTGTAATGAACGTCATTTTTATGATAGAGAATGAAAAACCGGATGATTTATTTATATAAGATTAGAAAATAAAATTTTACAAGATAAACTTCGTGATATACTACTAATGTTAATTAAAATTGTTAATAGTAAAATAAAATATTTATCTCAAACATATATTTATTCCAAACATAGATGATAATAATATGATATTTTTTATTATTTTTTATTTTCGAATTTGTATTTTATTTATTCAAATAAAAAATCTGGGTAAAAATGTCCTTTTACATTTGATAAAGTGTATTTTTCAAAAAATAAAAAATAAAATGTAATTTACCAATTTCAAACTGTTAATGGTGTATTTTTCAAATTATCCCTAATATTTATGTAAAAGATTTAAAATTACAGATATTAGTAAAATACGATTACTACCTTTTAAATATAAAATAGAAATTCAAATAATATGAATAAATATTGTTTAAATAAAAATATTAAATTTAGACTTAAAGTATTAAACATATATGAATAAAATCAGCTGTTTTAAATATTCTCATAAGTATTAAACCACAAAAGTCATTTATATTATTAAAAGAAAAATGTAAAAGAGAAATATCCCTTAGTTTTACCACTTATTTACATTATAAATAATAGATGTCTTCAATCAAATCTTAAACAAGATGAATTTCCCAATTTATTTGGTATTAACATATTAAATATTATTTAATATTTATTAGTAATAAATATTAAATAAAAATCACACATAATCAATTTATATATAATATAAATAAAATATAAAATAATTTATTTATATATTATTAGCATAATGGTTTCATAAGATAAGTTCAACTAATTATAAATATTGGATTTATTTATATGATACACTGTGATATGATAGACGATTAAAATCATAAAATATAATTATTCAGCATAATAACTAAAATTATTATGTTTTAAAATGTTATACTAACAATTATGCAATACATTTTAATCTAATATATATATATATATATATATATATATATATATATATATATATATATATATATATATATATATATATATATATATATATATATATATATATATATATATATATATATATTATGAAATATATTATACCACTGGTACAAAGAAAAAAATAAAGTGAAAACAAATATTGATACGTTCACATGTTAAGCTCTAGAAATAAACAACAACAGCGCAGGAGTATTTTTCTTTAAGAGAATTATTTTAATAGAAACTATATTTCCAAATATGTTTATATATTTTATAATAATGTCTTTATTTAAAATAATTTATTTATATATTATTAGCATAATGGTTTCATAATATAAGTTCAATTAGTTATAAATATTGGATTTGTTTATATGATACACTGTGATATGATAGACGATTAAAATCATAAAATATAATTATTCAACATAATAACTAAAATTATTATGTTTTAAAATGTTATACTAACAATTATGCAATATATTATGAAATATATTATACCACTAGTACAAAGAAAAAAATAAAGTGAAAACAAATATTGATATGGTCACATGTTAAGCTCTAGAAATAAACAACAACAGAGCAAGAGTATTTTTCTTTAAAAGAATTATTTTAATAAAAATATATTTCCAAATATGTTTATATTTTTTGATATTTATAAATTTATTTTAGTTTTTAAGGGAAGCTAAGATTTTGGAATTGGAAAAAAATATGATTTTAATTAGGAAATTTTAATTTTATATAAGAGTATTTAATTAAACATTTTTAATTTTTTATTATAACTGCAAAGATTAATTTCGAATATAGATTTATTTTTAAGTATTACAAATTCAGCATTTAATATAAAACAAAAAAAAATCTAAAACATAAAATTAATACCCGGTCGGATGGATCAAGATCTAATTTTTCTTAAATGTTAAGATATTGTAAAAATCCTCCCATTGGAAATGCTCTAAATCACTCCGATTAATACCCGTCAGGTCGGGCGGTCCAATGTCTTGTTTTTCTTAGATGCAAGTGCAACCCCACGTACTGAATGTGTTTGATGTATGAAACTATGAATATTTATGCCATACTATGCATATATATTACAGTGGGTTATAAAATAAAAAAAATAAAAAGAATATATATACATTCTTTGTGGACTGTAGATCATGTAGTCTAAATTGGTGAAAAGAGGGGCCATGAAAGTAGATAAAAATGAATTTACTTTCCATTAACAAGTGACTTTTTTTTTGAAAAACATTAACAAGTGACTTACCTCTTTCAATTCACAATATTTACAACAAATGATTTAAGTATGGAATCTAGAATAATTCACTCGCACGTTGTTTGAGATAATTAATGAGAAGAAGAACCTACAATCTATGGAACCTAGATACGGACTGATGGAGAGAGTACGAATGGTCCATACCAAGAGCCAATAGTTTGGTATCTGTAGGTGTGTTTCCATTGTTCTTTTACGTATTTTCATGTTTTCCACGGGTCTAAATTGAGATTTTTTTTTCTAAATCAGTATTTTCATGTTTTCCACACGGGTCGAAATAGAGATCATATATGGGGCGGTGGACTTGAGCGAGGATGATGAATATATTAGTCATGGGACTATGGGAGTATCGAGTGTGACTGTTATATGGTATGAAGGGATTGTTTTTGATCAAAAAAGAATGTGATTGATTTGTGAACGGCTCTCTACTCCTTTCTTAATATATATATGTGCACACATCTATACATTCACATTACATATGCGGCTGGTATGTACAGTACATGTATTAAAAGTTTGGTATAAGTGTAAGTGTCTTTTATCTAACAATAAACCAAAAAACTTCACTTGTTGATGGGAACGTTTACGCAAACTTAAAAGTGATTAGTTTGTTTAACCGTCCAAATTGTAATGTAGTGACAATTTTAAGCTTTCTCAATCTTTCGGTGTATATTGCCTAACAATTAAAAGGCAAAACCTATAAAAAAAAATTAACTCCATAGATTGTTTTCTTCTAATCGCGATATTTATTTTTTGGCATCCTTCTAATCGTGATATTGGTTAATTATAATAATACTTATTAGTCTTCTTTACAAGCTAAGATCATACGAATGAACTATTCATATGATCTCAGATAATGAGAAGTGAAGTCGCATGTTTTCGGCTAAATATTCAATTTGCATGTCCGTACTGTACGAAATATTGCGTTTGATGCAATGCATAATTCTATGTGACATACTATGCATATATACTTTACATTTATACAGTGAACAACATATATATGTAGAATATTTTTTTTAAAATGCAGATCATGTGGTCTATATTTCTGGATCTAAATAAGTGAAAAAGAGGTACCATGAAAGGTGGATGAAAATGAAATGTACTTTTCCATTGACAAGTGACTTTACCTCTTTCACTTCACAAACAGTTAACTATAAATGATTTTTTTTTGGGCTCAACTTCAACCTTATATTAATCCAAAGAGTACTACATGATTTTCAACCACATGAGATTCAACAACATTTACGTACAAAGTGATCTAGTATCACCTAGAAAGACATAGATGGATCCTATGCTACCCGGATGTAAAGTAATTTCATTCACAAGTTATTTGGGATAGCAGAAGAAGAACCTAGATACCAACGGATGTGAAGAGTGAGGATGGTCCATACCACGTGCGAATAGTTTGGTAACTATATGTGTTATACATAGTTCTTTTCACTAAAAAATCGGTGGTCTTACATGTTTTGTATGTTTCAGAGATCCCTAGTTTTCAGGGCAGTTGACTCTCAACTTACCCAAAACTTAGATACTTTTCAGTCGTCGCAAGTGTGTACAAGCCGATCCATACTCGGCCCTTAGGGCTTAGGTAGTTAGGTGAAAGTAAGTAACATATATTAATATTTCCACAATACAATTTCTTGGATAACGGCAAGCAATATGTGACTGTGAGTACTGTATTTTCTTTATATGTCCAAGAGTCCTAACTAATATAAACAAATCATGAACTGTGGAAGTGTAGATAACCGTTCGCGTAAATCCTTATCGGAGGAAGATTTTTCCAATTTATCCGGCCTACAAGGCTGCTGTCGCAGGTATCGGGTTGTTCCGGAGTTTGGTATGGATTTCAAGCGCCGGGTTAATACGTAGCTTGAGAGTTTCCTCAATTCCATGGGTGATAGAGAGAGAGAAAATGTGAGAAAGTCACTTCGGAGGAGATAAAGAAGAGTCGCCGTTGATCAATGTATACGAAGCAATGAAGATGTTACGTAGCCACGGCATGACAGATAGACTTGTTGACGGGAGAGAGATAGAGTCTGGCGAAGGCGACTGGGCAAAACCCCAGGGTTCAGACTTGGGACTTGGGTAACACGAAAGGGATTGACATAATTTGGGCCTACAATCAATAAAGCCCATGATAGACATTCGTAATACAATAACATGGAATTTGGATGTACATAACAGTTGGGCTTAAAGCCTGGGAAATTTTGCTTCACCATCAAATTTATGTTGTTTCCAGTTCATTCCTTTCACAAAACTTTCATTCAACAACTATTATTTTTTTCAATTAAAAATGTTAGGCCTAGGTTATGTCCTATACCTATTCCAGTTTATGTTTAACTTTTCGAGTTTTCAGTTACAAATGTTAATCAATACTATTAAAACAGAAGCAATTTTTATCTACTTACAAGTAGTCTAGGTTATTCCATGTCATTTATTTTTTTATTTCTCTATATTAGCTTCCCTATTATTTCTACTTACATTTAACTTAATAATATTAAATATGAATCATGCCTAAAATTAAGGAGCTAACTAACTAATCTATTATTTTTTAAACTAATGAATTTAAATAATATTAATACAAAATTTAATAATAAATTAATTAAATTTTAGCTATTAATGTAATAAATAATGATATATGTCTATTAATTTGTATATATATACATCTATATATTAATCCAAATGCAAAAAACAATTTCTTCAAAAACCTCACTAAATATATAAAAATATAATTTTTATAGTTAGAGTATTAAATTTAGATATACATATATATAAGTATATGATAAAAATTAAATAGTAATAGTTCGATACTATTAATATTTAGTATACGATGAAACATGTTACTATTGATATTTTTATGAACATAGTTTTACGGGTTATTCCAAATATTAACTAATTCAACAAATATATTGACACCATTATATCTTAAAACACTACGTTAAAACATAAATTGATGCAAGAGAATATGGATCAATAGTTTAATTAGTTGTAAAATATAATTATATATATATATATATATATATATATATATATATATATATATATATATATATATATAATATATATATATATATATGTATATATATATATTATAAAAATATAAATCAAAATTAAAATTAATAAATATTTACATTTCTAATGCAATTAATGAAATTAACTTTAAAATTTCTAATAAGTCATACTCTAAACATCAAAAAATCTAATAACATGTGAATAACAAAAGTAAACTTACTAAATAAATGAAAATTTTATTTACAAACATAAATCATTAAATTGTAATAGACGTATATCAATTGTTGATCCTTAAATATTGTATATTTCATTTTTAGTATGCATCCTTTGAAATATTGATTCATTACACTTACAGTAAAATGAAAATTTAGTTTGACAAAAGAATTGTATTAAAATTGGAACACTACTTTCACTATATATCCACTCCATATAAACATTCATGAATATATATTAGAATATTTTAACTATAATAATTTAAGTCAAATCAAATTGCATATTGAGTCACTTATCAGTTCAACCGATAGTCAGGATCTCGGGTACCAGCTGTAATTATGAGTTTTATAGGATTTTTAAATAATATTTTATAAAAAACTAAACTGAATTACATATGAGACCACATAATTTGCCGATTTAGCAGCGGTTCGGAACCGATTTTAAAATACACAATATAATGTTTCATTTATAACACATGTAAATACAATAAATACAAATTAATATCAAATAAATTTGGAATATTTCGAAAAATTATCCCGCGGTTTCAAACCGCGGGTCAAAATCTAGTTTTTTTTTTAAAATGCCCTCACGTGATTGCGGTGGAGACATTGTAAGAAAAGATTAACATTTTAGTCACGTAGCTATAAATTATAAACTTGTCAACAATTCGCTCACGTAAAAATCATAATAGGTGTTCCACGGAAAGCCATTTTGAATGTTATCGTTTGCTGTAGAAATGTTGAAGGTGTGACATGACATGACACGACACGACCCACACTTTGTCACTTAAATCTAACAGTGAATTAAATTAAAATATTAAACAATGCCACCACCTTCTGGAATAAACCTTTAGCATTTGATTCACGTGAAAAGAAAATGATTCAGAAGGTGAGTTACTAACATTCAAACCTATCACTCGTTGTACCCTTAATTTAATAAGATCTATCGTTCAAACCTTTTTCTAGTATTCGATTATGTTAATAGCATATTTCTTCACGATTCCATATATTATAAGTGAAAAGGTTAATTAGTAAGCTAGACGAAAAGTATCGATCACCAACTAAGCTGCAACTTTCAGATCTTGCAGAGAATCATTAGTGTGTACTCTAGTCTAGTCACTTATTGTTCCTTTCGTCGACAAAGGATTCTATAATCTTATAAAGTAGTAAAATTTTAACAGTTTGATTTTAGAGTAGAGATTATGCACCACTGATCCAAGAGACAATATGAATTAGATCTTGCAATCTTTGATAAGTTATTAGCTTTTCTTTTGATGAGCATCAACTTGTAACAAAATTTAGTTTCAGATCGGGATATATATATATATATATATATATATGTTGCATGCAGTACCTTGATGTCACCAATCCGTCTACAAAAACAATTTCTTCTTTGACTATAGGTTCCCCTTGGGAGCCATTTCTTCGCTGTTTCCAATTTTACAATGAGTAATCTTTTCTGGATCTATCAAAGGAAACAGGTCTAGCTTCCCTGATAATGTTATAGTTTGGGATAAGACGATATCTATGATCTATCGTTTCACAAGTTCTCCATATCCAATAATGAAAGGGAAAAACTAAATAGGATTGGCTGAACTGTCCTAAATTAGAAATGCTCAATACTGTCATCTAGTGTGTTTTTGAGAAGTTGCTCACTTGGAGGATGTTGAGCCGGAGACAGCTCCCAAATCACTTGGAGTTGGAGAGAGCAAGTGGTTGGTGTTTTTCTCGTTATTTGTTTATTTTAGCTAATAGTTACACTTAAGAAAAATTAAATAGAGATATTTAATGAGACAAAATGCAATACATTTTTGATTAATTTTAGTTTAATCTTTAGTTTTTTTCTTTAATATTGTATCTATGTCACATCATATTTATGAAATAACAACTAAAATAGTTTAATATTTTATTATATATATATATATATATTTATTATTATTATATATATGTGTGTGTACGTCACATCAGACATATTTTCTTAAAGTGAACACAATGTTTTACTGAAAAGTGAACATAATGTTATTTTTTCCTTATGTTTTCACATTATATTTTAATACATAAAATTTATGTCAAAATTTCTAAAATCTATGTCAAAATATTACTATATTTTAAAAATACCATAGTCCATATATGATATACCTTACCACCAGCTCTAGACTCTAGTCATCTCCAAAAGACACACTTTCAAATCTTTTGCCTTTGAAACTTTTAAAATCAGCATAAAACTTTTTAATTTTAAAATGGGTACATTTTTAAATAAATAAATAAGTAAATAAATAAAAGTTTGACACGTAACATGAGAGTTGGTTTATAATTTAATATAGTTTTAATTTATTTGGTCAGCAAAATAATTGTTGTAATTGTAATATAAACACACACCAAATGAGAAACGTTCACTCTTACACACAACCACCTAGAGTTCTCTCTACCATACAATAAAAAGCAAAAATAAAAATAAAACCAAAACCTCAGAGATTCGATCTTCAGCACCCGACGCCGGCGGAGAACTAATGGCGGGACAGTCGCGAAAATGGATGATTCTTGTGGCGACGATATGGATTCAGGCCTTCACCGGGACGAACTTCGACTTCTCTGCCTACTCTTCGGAACTGAAATCGGTTCTGGGGATTTCGCAGGTGCAGCTTAACTACCTCGCCGTCGCTTCCGATCTCGGGAAGGTGTTCGGTTGGTCGTCTGGGCTCGCGCTGATGTACTTTCCGATTTGGACGGTGCTTTTCGCGGCGGCGTTTATGGGGTTCGTCGGTTATGGAGTACAGTGGCTCGTCATAACTAACTTCATCTCTTTACCGTATATTATGGTAACTTCACTCATTTGAAAGAAAAATAATAATTTTCTTTTATTGAGAATCACTACTTTATATTTTATAACATACATTATAGTTTAGAAAAAAGTATTAGTTTATATTCTTCTTTTATTTTGAACCACTACTTTATGATTGGGCATAATTCGTTATTAATTAATTAATATAGGAGATAAAGTGTTCATGAAAAAAAAGTAAAAAGAGTAAAAATGCAGAGAATGTAATAATCTACAATTTCTCTTTACTGTTTAGAAATTGAAATCTTTTTTTTTTTTGCAAAATTATAATTTTTGTTAGAGCAAGTATCAGGATTTCATGTCACTCAACTTTTTTTCTGTTCATACGTAATTAATCGATTATTTAGTTAAATAGACAAGTGTGTTTAGTTGACCCACCAAAAAAGACAAGACAAGTGTGTTTAGTTGAATTGTTATTAGCATAAAATACAAACATTAGTTTTTGAAAGTTGGAGTATATAAAACTTATCTTTTAAAATTATTAACTCTTTAAAATGATATAATAAAATTTATCAAATTGCTGAAAGAAACATTTTTAAAATACAAGACATATTTTTCTCTATCCAAAACTATTTTTTGTTTGTTTGGAAAGTTTTGTGAGTTTTCTGCTACCATAAAATGACTTTTTAATGTTAATTGGTACATATTTTAGAGTTATTCATATATTTATCGATATATTTGTCGCAATTCAGAATTCATATATTTTTTTAATTTTGTCGATTTGTCCTTTCAATTTCTTGGAAAATGCATTTGTTATCTTATAATTTCCATAAGGTTGGTTGGTAACAAGTCTTCTTCTTGGCATTTTCAGCTTGGCCTTGTGTTTGATGCCTGCTTCAAAGATCTGCAATTATTTTTGATATATACATATGAATAAAACAATTTTATCTGCATTGTTTTCTCTAAAAAAACTTTTGATTAAGCTTGGCTATCTTCTGTACAGGTGTTCCTCTGTTGCTTACTTGCTGGTCTAAGCATCTGTTGGTTCAACACAGTCTGCTTTGTCCTCTGCATCAGCAACTTCCCTGCAAATAGATCACTTGCTCTTTCCCTCACCGTCAGCTTCAATGGTGTAAGCGCTGCTCTATACACACTCGCTTACAACGCAATCAATCCAACCTCTCCAGAGCTCTACCTTCTCTTAAACGCTCTTATACCACTCGTCATCTCTTTCACTGCAATCATCCCTATCCTTCGCCAACCGCCTTTCGAGCCTCTTCCACCAGATGGAGTTCGCCGTGACTCTCTCATGTTCCTATTGCTCAACATTCTCGCCGCTTTAAACGGCGTCTACCTCCTCCTATTCGAGTCAAACTCCTCTGAGTTAACCTCTGCTCGTCTCCTCTTCGGTGGAGCAATCCTTCTCTTGATCCTCCCTTTATGCATTCCCGGTTTAGTCATCGCTCGGAGCTGGTATCATCGCACAATCCACACAAGTTTCCGTCTCGAAGGTTCCGGTTTCATTCTTGTTGATCCTGATGAGCTTGAGCTGCATAAAGGGATGCTTGCACATGAAGCCAATAGAGAAAGCTACCAGTTGCTGAACGATGACGCTGTATCAACCCCTGTTAAGACTATAGCTGTGGAGGAAAGTGATGCTGATGAGTCTTCTTGTTGTAAGAAGCTTATCACTAGAGGTCAGCTTGAGCTGTTGGGAACTGAGCATTCTCTGTGGCAGCTCTTAAGCCGAGCTGATTTCTGGTTATACTACATCGCATACTTCTGCGGTGGAACTATCGGACTTGTGTACAGCAACAACCTCGGACAGATTGCTCAGTCTTTAGGACAAAGCTCAAACACCACAACTCTTGTCACACTTTATTCCTCCTTCTCGTTCTTTGGAAGATTACTCTCTGCAACACCGGACTATATCCGAGCGTAAGTGCATTTGATCTGAACCCAACTTTGAAAATTTATTAATTTACCGTGTTTATTAATTTGTAGAGTTTATGGTTTAGTTTTGCGGGTTTTGATTTGGTTTAAGTTGTGCAGGAAGGTTTATTTTGCAAGAACTGGGTGGTTAGCAATCGCTTTATTACCAACACCAATCGCGCTTTTCTTGCTCGCATCACCAGGAACTGCGTCAGCATTACAAGTGGGAACCGCTCTGATGGGTCTAAGCTCCGGGTTTATATTCGCAGCAGCGGTCTCCATCACATCAGAGCTTTTTGGACCAAACAGTGTTGGAGTTAACCATAATATCTTGATTACAAACATACCAATAGGATCACTTATCTATGGATTCTTGGCTGCACTGGTTTATGACTCCCATGGTTCGACCGGGATCAAAACCATGACCGACTCGGTCGTGTGTATGGGACGAGGGTGCTATCACATGACGTTTGTCTGGTGGGGTTGCTTGTCGGTTATTGGACTAGGTTCAAGTCTTGTCCTGTTTATAAGAACTAGAAGAGCTTATCAACGGTTTGAACAAGCTCGGATAAGTTCAAACCTTGATTGATAGAAACTTGTCTCAATTCCCAACAGCTTGTGTGTATATCACTATATGTAGGACCTAAGCTATTAATGGACTGTAATAGATTTTATATAACCAAAGAATCACTTTCCCATTACAGTAGTTACTACTTTAGGGGTATATACAAAACCTTTGATCCTTAATACAAAGAAACAACTTCTCATAAGCCAAAGCCATTTTACTCGCTGTAAACATCTCCTCCGCATATTCTTTACACTTCCTCCCTCTCTCAGCCAACCTCTCAGCTCCTTCCGCCACCGCAACCTCCATAACCTCCGTCAAAGCCTCCACATTAGGTGCAAACATAAAACCAAACTCATCATTCACCACAATACTCTTCTTTATGCTAGCGTACCGCGACGCCATCACAGGTTTACCACTCAACATTGCTTCCATCAACGTCAGATCAAGCCCTTGTGGTCTAAGCGTGGGGTTCACGAATATATCGATCCCGTTGTAAAAGCCCTTGAGCTCATTTGGATTTAGGGATCCTAATACGGTAACTTTATCGCCAAGTGTCTTGTAACGTTTCTCCCATGGTCCTGTTCCAGCTACCACGAGGTGAACATTAGAATGCGTTTCCATTAGTTTCCAGAAAGCTTCGAATAGCAAAGGATGTCCTTTGTCTCTCACTAATCTCCCGGCGGCACCTAAAACAATGGCCCGTGAGTTTTCTTGTATCCCAAGTTTCGACCTAAACAGAGAACGCAGCTTCTTGTCTGGTGTGAATCCGTGTTCATCGACTCCGTTGAGGATCACGTGAACCCTATTCTCAGGGATTTGGTAAATGTCTCTTAGCATTTCCCCGCAGCTATCGCTGATCGCTACGTGATGAGAGTAGTTGTGGAAGAATCTGATTTCATCGAGTATCTTGGGAAGCAAGGGACTGTGTAGGCTGGCGTTGAAGCCTTGTGATCTTTGTTCGTCTGGTTTGCGGATCAGATCCTGGAAAAGGCTTGATTCTAAGCTCTCTAGTGCAATGCCATGCCACGTGACGGCTAGGTTTGGAACCTCCCGGGCGATCCAGTGGGGTAAGGACACGCTTTCGGAGTGAACAACGTCAAAAGGTTCTTTCAGGTTCTCTTCTTGGTAAAGCTCCCAGGCTTTGTCGTACCGCCACTTACCTGGCTCCGCATCGCCGTGGGAATGTATTGTAGGGTTTAGGGTTTTGTTGGTTTCTATGGAAGTGTCTAAGGGAGAGGTGAAAACGTGGACGCGGTGTCCACGGCGGGCTAAAGCAGTGTAGAGAGTGAAGGCGTGGCGTTCCATGCCGCCGGGATTGGGCCCGGTGGGCCATATACGGGAGAAGGCCGCGAGATTTAGAGTTTTAGGAGGAGGCTTGGTTGAGGAGAAAGCAAGGCGATTCCAGGGAAACTGGGCAGTTCGGAGGTCGCCAGACCACGGTTGCTGATTTGAGACATGGAAGGGGGAGGCTACGGTGGTGGATGAGGAGCAAGAGGAGGTGCGGAGGAGGAAGATAGCTAGGATGGTAAAAGGGACGGTGAAGAAGAGGAGAGTGCAAAGTTTAGGTTTCTTGAGTTTGGTTTGTAAAGAAGGCATATTGTTTGAATTTTTCTTCTTCTGTCTTAACAGAAACAGGGGAACGTATCTGGTGTCAGCTCAAGAACAAGAACTTCTTGAAGTGAAAGTTCAAGAGCAGAGAGAAGAGAATGGATCTATAGCAGAAAAGAAGTCGACCGCTGTCTTTAACTCGTGATCTGAATAAAAGTTTTGAGGTTTGGTCAACGGTTGCTTAATAAGTAAGTAGCACATGCCGAAAAAGGCGCGTGTCGTGTAACTCGTGATCTGAATAAAATTTTAAAAAGTTTTAGAGTTTTAGCCAGGGGATGTGGCGATGCCTCTCTAACACAATACAAAAACTTCAAATTTAGTATAGTTTCAACTCTAACAAAATATTAAATTTGATATTATTTCATCAAATTTGGTACAACATAATGCATTACACCAAATCATTAAAATATATATTCTACTATTTTTCATTTAAAGTTATAGTTTAATTACTATCAAATTTGTAATTAAACATAAATACATTGTATTATTTGTATTTTAAATTTATTTTCATATAATTAAACGTTAAATATTTTGTAGTTTTATTTTCAAAATAAATCACTAAATGAATCTTATAAATAATAAAAATATAAATAAAATTTCAAATGTGATACTACTATTTATTAATTACAAATGATATATATATATATATCAATTTTCATCAAAAACTGATATAAATATAAAAATATTAAAATAAAAAATAAAATAATATAAAATATCATTTCCGTGTTAATTTAGTGTTATTGTTCGATATGACAAAAAAAATTATGTCACTAAAACACTAAATTTGGTGTAACTTCAACAACAAATTTGATGTTATTATTCAAAATGTTATGAAATTGAATTTTTAGGAAATTGTGTATACTTGTTAAAGTATTTGATATTCAACTAATGATTTCTAAATATCTTTTCAAATCATGTGTTACTGAACATGAGATTTATGTAAAGTTGTTAAAACTCATATCAAATTCAGTAATATTGAAATCAAAACAATTTGTTTGAGAGACATGTTATGAAGATGATTTGGGAGACTTTACAAATTTTTGTAGTTAAAGGTTAGTGCCAATGACATTTCATCTCTTTTTAATTTCTGGTTAATTAGGCTATTAGAACGATGAAAAATATTCTATAAATAGTTTACATTTGGTCTTCTCTTTCGATTCTTGTTTTTGTTTTTACTCTTTTCTGTGAATTTTAAATACAACTCAAATCATTTAAATTATTCTGAAATCGGAGGACAATTCTCACCAGATCATTTTCTGTCTTCTAAATCTTTACTAAAATCAACTATATTTATTCAAAGTCCTCCCAAATCTCAACAAACTATATCTCCAAACATTATCAAATTCTCAATTCAATACCCTCCTAATTGTTTGATCAATTTGTTTCTTTTTTTTCATGTTTCTAGAAAATAAACTATGAGAAAAGTCAGAAGCAACATATATTTAAACACTGAGCTCATTTATCGTGCAAGAAATTTAAATTCACAATAAATAGATTATGCAAATACTCCCCCTGTTTTTATATGTAAGTAGTTTTGGTTAAAAGTAATAATATAAAGAAAATTGTTACTTTTGAGAAAAGAACATTTAATATATAAATTCAACCAATAACAAAAATGCACAAATTATTTGATTAGTTATACAATATGTAATAAATGTAAAAGTTGCTTTGGATTATGCATTATATATTATGAAACAAAATTTTTTGGCTAAAACTACCTACATATAAAAACAGAGGGAGTATGTGATAGTAAGTTTATTATTTATATATTGAGCTTATTTATCATGCAAGATATTTTTTTCAAGAAAGAATTTAAAATTCACAATATAATATATTATGCAAATATAGTGACAGCAAGTATACTATTTATAAATTGAGCTTATTTATCATCAAGAATTTAAAATTCACAAATATAATACACCAATTCAGTATACGGATTTTTTAGATTTTATTATTGTATTTGAGAAGCTGTTTTTAGAGTATAGTTAATGTACTTATCTTTTTAAAACTAAAATATCAAATAAAATGTAAAAAAATATGAATATTAAAACTAAACTAAAAGGTGATCAACAAGATAATTTATTCAAAGGAAGTATTATGCATAATAGGTTTTATCGCCCCCAAAATACTTAACAATGACAATGAAACTAATCTACTCTCTTCTTTTAAAAACCACAATAGTATGAGATACATAAATCAGAAAAAAATAATTGCCCTGACCAATCTCTTACTTATTTTCATACATTAGGCTTTGCTGGCTCTATGTAACTAAGAACAGAACACTCATAATCAGCAAAAGAGATTTCTTCCTTTATTCTTTTCCCGTTTAGTAGCTCTTCTTCTTGTGTACAGAAACGTCCTCTCTTGGACACGGTAGCTTCATCCATTGCGGTTTCAGTTTCTTCTCCAGATACAGCTTTCTCGAGGTTACTCTCATGTAATCCCTGCAATCTACAGTCATTCTCATCAGGTGCATATAGCAAGCTCATCCCACATTTCACCACTTCACAACAATCTATCTTTCTTTTAGCTACACCATTAGTAACAAATAATTTGAACGAGGCTGTGGAAATGCAACATGCAACATTTGTTGAAACTTCTTTCAAAAGAAAAAAAAATGGTTGAGATCATGACTTTTCTTGGCATGGAAACTTGTCTCAGTGCCCAGTGGATTGTGTGTATATGTAGGATCTAAACTATATAAAGACGTATTAATGGACTGTTATAGGATTTTGTATTATCAAAGATTCACTTTCCCATTACAGTAGTTACTACTTTAGGGATATATACAAGACCTCTGTTCCTTAATACAAAGAAACAGCCTCTCATAAGCCAAAGCCATCTTACTCGCAGTAAACATCTCCGTCGCATACTCTCTACACTTCCTCCCTCTCTCCGCCAACCTCTCCGCTCCTTCCGCCACCGCAACCTCCATAACCTCCGTCAAAGCCTCCACGTTAGGTGCAAACATAAACCCAAACTCATCATTAACCAAAACACTCCTCTTTATGCTCGGGTACCTCGACGTCATCATCGGTTTACCACTCAACATCGCTTCCATCAACGTTATGTCAAGGCCTTGTGGCCTAAGCGTTGGATTCACTAATAAATCGATGCCGTTGTAGAAGCCCTTGAGCTCATCTGGATTTAGAGGTCCCAAAACGGTAACTTTTTCGCCAAGTTCCTTGTAACGTTTCTCCCATGGGCCTGATCCAGCTACCACGAGGTGAACATTAAAATGCGTTTCGATTAGTCTCGAGAACGCTTCGAAGAGCAACGGATGTCCTTTATCTTTAACTAATCTCCCGGCGGCTCCTAAAACAATGGTCGACGAGTTTTCAGGTAGCCCTAGTTTTGACCTAAACAGAGACCGTATCTTCTTGTCTGATGTGAATCTGTTTTCATCGACTCCGTTGAGGATGACGTGGACTCTTTTCTTCGGGATTTGGTAGACGTCTCTCAGCATTTCCCCGGAGCTATCGCTGGTCGCGACGTGATGAGCGTAGCTGTGGAAGAATCTGATCTCGTCGAGTATCTTGGGAAGCACGGCAACGTATAGGCTCGCGTTGAAGCCTTGTGTTCTTGCCTCGCCTGGTTTTCGGATAAGATCTTGGTAAATGCTTGATTGTAGGCTCTCTAGTGCGATGCCGTGCCACGAGACGGCTAGGTTTGGTACCTTCCGTGCTATCCAGTGCGGTAAAGACACACTCTCGGAGTGAACCACGTCAAAAGGTTCTCTCAGATTCTCTTCTTCGTAGAGCTCCCAGGCTTTGTTGTACCGCCATTTTCCGGGCTCCGCTTCACCGTGGGGATGTATTGTAGGGTTTGTAATTTGGTCGGAAACATGAGTGTTTTTGTTGGTTTCAGGGGAAGGGTCTAACGGAGAGGTGAAAACGTGGACGCGGTGTCCACGGTGGGCTAAAACAGTATGGAGAGTGAGGGCGTGGCGCTCCATGCCACCAGGACTGGGCCCGGTGGGCCATTTCCGGGAGAAAACCGCGATTTTTAGGGTTTTGGGAGGAGGGTTGGTTACGGAGAAAGCAAGGCGGTTCCAGGCAAATTGGGCGGTTTGGAGGTCGCCAGACCAAGGTGGCTGAGTTGTGTCGTGACAAGAGAAGACTGCGGCGGTGGAGGAGGAGGAGTAAGAGGAGGCGCGTATGAGTAAGAGAGCGGGGATGGTAAAGGGGACCGTGAAGAAGAGGAAAATGCAAAGTCTAAAATGGGAGTTAGGTCTCTTTAGTTTGGTTTGTGAAGGCATTGTTTTGGTGGTCTTTACAGATCTTAGCTTTGTCTTGGAAGAAAAATACAAGTAAGTTTTGTCCTAAACGAACTTGGTTTTGAGTATGAGGTTTAGTCAATGGTTATTTAATAGGTACCAACATGAGGCTGATGCCGACAAACGCGTGTGTCTCACGTTACTCGTGATTTTTAGTATATTGCTAGTGGGTCCTCTCATATTCTGTGGAAAGCAAAATAGATAATGAGAAAACTTATAAAGAACATTCCCTGTTAATGCAGTATCTTATAAATATATGCTCAGATGATCTAATAATCAAGAAGAAATAATCATGATCAAAACTAAGCTAACCAATTTAGACAGAACTGAAAGTTATAAACTAAGCATGTAAAACCAAGTAAATTTCACATTAAAAAAAAAGTTATAAATCAATTCTCTGTTGTATTTTATCACGATCAACAAATTTGTATCACAATAAATAAAATAGAATAAGAAAATAGTCGAAACATGTGGCAAATTATAAAATGATTAACATCTAATAATCATCTAAGACACACTGATGTTTATAGCTTGCATTTAGTAGACTTTGACGATACCTTATAAAAAAAATTGTGGGAAGTTATAACCCCCACAAAAACATGATTAAAATTAGTTATGAATACCAGACCTACCGAATCAATAACTCACAGATTTCATTAGTCAATCAATAGAGCTGTTAAACATGTGTCTGCATCTTACAGCTTATCTGACAGTAGTAAAATATTAATGCTAAAAGCATGATTTGTAGACTTGATAAAGAAAACGAGCACTCTACAATCATTCATATTACTATTCATGCATGATTGCAGATTGCTCATTTTCTTTATCAAGTCTACAAATCACGCTTTCAGCATCAATATTTTCTATAAGGTAGTTTCGTCAAAGTCTACTGGAAAGAAAGATTCTTGCCTTTTTCTTTAATCAACATTGTTCTCTCTTCAATTCCTTTAACCGGTTTGACCTGAAACATGACCGACCTCTTACTTATTTGCAGAGATTAGGCTTTGCTGGCTCTATGTAACTAAGAACAGAACACTCATAATCAGCAAAAGATATTTCTTCCTTTATTCTTTTCCCGTTCAGTAGCTCTTCTTCTTGTATACAGAAACGTCCTCTCTTGGACACAACAGCTTCATCCATAGCGGTTTCAGTTTCTTTTACAGACACTCGAGCTTTCTCGAGGTTACTCTCCTGTAATCCCTGTAATCTACAATCATTCTCATCAGGTGCATATAACAAGCTCATCCCACATTTCACTACCTCACAGCAATCTAGCTTTCTTTTGGATACACCATCAGTAACAAAGAACTTGAACGAGGCCGTGGTGTTGCAACATCGGTTGAGATCATGGCTTTTCTTGGCGTGGAAACAGTTGTTGTAGCTGATGAAGACGTGATCAGAGCTGAGTTTTCTTGGTTCTTCTTCGCGGCTAGTTGATGATCCACATTGCTCTTTCCATCCTCCGAGATTACAAGTAAAGCTGACGCATTCACCTTCTTCGTTTCTGAACTTGCACTTGCATGTAACTGAGAATCGGTTGGTTTTGTCTTCATAGTCCTTGAACGAGACAACCACGCAGAGAGAAAGTCCGATGAACTTATCGTCGCACCAGTGTGGAGGAAGGTGGGTTTCCATTGAAGATCCCATTCTCTGATGACGAAACCATAGTGGCAAATCGTTTCCTGGAAAACTTACACTAGCTAAAGGCTCCGAAACTAGTCCCTGCATGATAGAAAAACGTTTAAGCATAAAATGTTATAAATATGTCACTGGAACAATAACAGAATGGGAGTGATTGTACCTTATGATTACGTTGGATGGATCCATTCCCCAGTATTTGACTCTTGAGCTGAGTATGAGCCACAATATTCTCTTGTGCATCTCTGTTTAGCTTGAAACAATCAGTGAATACGAAAGTAGACTGGCTCCTTTCAGCTACCACAAGAAGCGTCATGGGTTTTGCTACTGTGTCGAGTGAGATACAGGCATGAGCATCCAGATACTGCAGATTTGATGGAAGCACCGGAAGAGAAACGAGGTTTTGACAATGCTTCAAGTAAAGAGACTTGAGATGATGAAGTTCCTTGATGCTTCCAGGTAGATTCTTGATGTTGTTTCTGCTCAAGCATAAAGACTGCAGCAAGGATAAGCAGCTAAAGTTGTCGGGCAACTTGTATAGATTACAATCTGTGAGATACATGTCTGATAACCGTGAGCAGCCAGAGAAAGGCAGCAGCTCCAAACACGTGAGGTCGTGGACTTTAGATCCACCAAATGAGAACAGCTTGAGATTGCTCATATACATTTTTCTGGGAGTTTGTTTGATGGCTGTATCATCCATGAGCAGAATCTCTAAGCTTCCCATGTCTTCATTGATGTCCGGGAAAATCTCTAGCTTTGAACAGCTAGAGAGAATCAGTTCTGTAAGAGACTTCAGCTTGCAGAGAGTGGTGGGAAGATGCATCAACCTGGAACAGTTCTTCAAATTCAACACAGTAAGTTTCTGGAGATTTTCTATGGATTCAGGAAGTCTTTTTACGGCCGTGCCGTCCAAATACAGAGATTCTATGTTTTCTGAGATTGTTGGAAATTTCTTGAGTTTTGAACATCCACTGAGGATGACAAACTTCAGAGACTTCAAGTTGATTTCTTTTGGAAGTCTCTTGAGGTTAATGCAATCTCTGAGATTCAGTGAAACAAGACTGTCCATCTGCCGGATCGCTGAACACTTGGTTAAACCTGTGCAGCATTCAAGATTCAGTCTCTCGAGTTTACGAGCTTCCAACAAGCCTGATAGATTCATCAACTCTTTTGAATGACTGAGATCGACCCACCTTAACTCTTCCGTGTTCTGCAATATATAGATCAAATAGTTAATAAGTAATAACATAATAATATGATGAAATTGGAGATTTTAGAGCTGAGGTTGTACCATGTTATCTTCCCACAGTTGAATAACCTTGCTATAACACAGATTAAGATAAACGAGTTTCTTCGGGTTGAAGTTCGATGGAAGATACTCCAGAGGGTACCCTTGCCAGTGGAGATACACCAGCTCATCTGGAAAGGAATCAAGCCCTTTGGGAAAACGCAATCTACAATCATTCTCACACCACTTGGAACAATGAGAATTGTAGAACTTGAGGAACTTAAGATTCCACATCCTCGTGAAAATATCAGCACTTAGCTTCATGCTATCTACATTAGACATATCCAAGAAGATGCCTCTGATCTCTGCAGTGCCCTGTAAACGAAAAAATGTCAATAAACAATCCTAACAGATGAATCACATGCATAAGACAAATGAAACATTCTGGCTCACCGTTTTGTACTTTAAAACGCGACAAATGTCTTCTTGGTTCCATAACCGTCCGCGGTTACCTGCTTCTTTGATGGATGATTCATAACCAACTTCCCTCCCCATTGTAACCAGTAAGTCATGCATCTCAAGCCTGTTATCCGAGACTGTTATCAAGCACTTGTCAATAAGATCATTTATCAGAACAGAAGCATCAGTATGGTAAGTGCTCAGGACCCTCGAAACAAAATCCAACTTCTCTGATCTAAAGAAGCAAGCAACATCAAGAAAAATGCTTTGTTCTTCCTCGCATAGCTCTTCATAGCTCACTTTCAGCACGTCATGGATCTTCCCATCTGGTCTTCTCTGCAGCCTCTCCCATTTCAACTTCCAGTAAGACTTATCTCTTTGGCACAGATCAGAACCTAACAGCTTCAGAGCTAGTGGATGCCCTTTAGAATAATCCACAAACTTGTTTGATAAATCCATGAGCTCCGGAGTGGCGCAGAGATTGCTAGAAAAGGCACTCAAGCAGAAAAGCTCCAGACTCTCTCTTCCGCTTAATCTCGGAACCACGTATGTTTCATTCACAACCTTCTCTAGCAGTTTCTTGTTACTTGTTGTTATAACAATCCGTGTTCCTTCTCGGTACAGCTCTTTTCCCACTCCGCCAATAAGAAGTCTTAATTGATTTTCATTGGCCACATCGTCAAGCACAATAAACAGTTTCTTGTTCCCAAGTCTATCCTTAAAGGTGCCATGCGCACCTTCAGGAGCTCCAACATCAAGGTTCTCTTCATCTAATAACTTACGCAAGAGTTTCTGCTGCAGATAATCCAATCCATGTAGCTTTGATTCGTTCTGAACGTTGGCAAGAAAGCAGTATCCATCAAAGCGATTGTAGTTCTGCTTATACACACAGTCTGCAACAGTTGTCTTACCAATCCCAGCCATGCCAAGAACTCCGACGATCCGCACACAGCTTGTCTCATCAAAGTCAATTAACTTTTCCAGCTCCATCATACGCGATTCGATCCCTGGAAGACCTCGAAATTCAGATGGAGACAACTTGTTTAGCACCTTGAACGTTTCCTTGGCAATTTTGTCAACAAAATCACACTCCGGGCTGCCACAATGCATCATCATGACAACAAAGTAAATTTAACAATGAAACGAAAAAGGATAAACCAATTATCTTCACAAATTGTTTTGGCTTGCATTAGAGAATCTACAAGAGAGGAAACAGCATAAAGCATTTAACTTGGCTTGAATAAGGTTCCAAATCGATGGTGTATGACCATGAAATAACCAGTAAATGCTGTGAAAGATTCACAAAATTACAGACCAAGAACGTTTCTGGTTTGATTCCATAAAGATCAGACTTTGTTCCAAGCGAAGATAGTGATCAGTAACTGATACATGTGTTATTATTTATCACAGTGGCAAGCTTTTAAACAGTGAACAGACACTAAACCAATTATTAAACCGTATTTAAATTAAACTCAAGCCAGCATCATTCAAACAGTAAACCGAGGCTTAACCAAATATAATCTGGAACTCAATGAATACTTTTAAAACAATAAACCGAGTCTCATTAGTAAACCGGAATTTAATTAACTTTATGAACCGAAATTAAGGTGACATTTAAACCAAGGTCGTATGTTACCTTCTCTCCGGGAGCACATAGCCGGCGATATCGGAAGCAGCTCTTAGGGCTTCTTTCCACGCCGGAACTTTATGTAGATATCCCTGGAAGTTTTCTTCAGATCGTTCGAACGGAGCTCCGAATTTCCCAGTCTGGCTCCTCACGTCCGACGCAGGAACTTTGTAGAAGACCGGTAAAACCACCTGATCGAAGGTCTTCTTGCACTCCATGATCTTCGCGAGTTCCTCTAAGCACCACCGGGAATCCGCGTAGTTCTCCGAGAAAACGACGATGGAGATCTTCGATTGCGCGATCCTCTCGAGAAGCGCCGAGAGATCGTTGCCTCGCCGGAGTTCCTCGTCGATGAAAGCGTCGATCCCTTTGCGGCGGAGAAAGTCGAGGAGATAGCAGGTGAAGGAGTGGCGCGTGTCCGCGCCTCGGAAGCTGAGAAACACGTCGTACTGACGGCGGGAAGGGTCCGATTTGCAGGAAGATGTAGTAGCAGCCATGGAAGAGGAATTCGTGAGGATTTGAGATCTTATTTTGAAATAAATATGTCAAAAATAGTGTAATAAATCAGGTGGGGTTTAATTAATACGAGGTGGGTGGGTGAAAATGATTGGGGTTAGACTATGAACAGTGGATCTTTTCTCTTTCTTGTGTCTCTCCTTCTCTTCTTCATCGAAAGAGATACGATTCAGTGTTCTAACAAGTCCTGCTCGATCCTCCTCCTCCCTGCCTTCAGTGAGATGGAGATTCTCCTCGAGAAATATTTGACAACCAGCGATCTCAGTAAACTCAAGGTACTCAACACTAATTTCTTTGCCGCCCACGAGAAGGTCTTTAGGTACTTTAGCCTAGCCACCGTCGTCGTCGTTGGAGGTACTGAACGGATCCTTCGAGTAGAGGATGAGGAAGGCAAGCCATGGCAGTTCCGACTCTCAGACTTCAACACCCAAATCTACGTCTTAACCAAAGGTTGGAGCAACTACGTTAAGGAGAAGCAGCTTGGTGTCGGAGACATTTGATAAACTAGGTTTATCGAGATAAGAAAGAGGAAAGGTATTAGAAGAAAGGATAAGGGATAAGAGAAGAAAGGATAAGAGATTAGAGATTTAATTATTGATGATCCAAAAGATGATCATAATGTTTTACACACTCAAGGTTAAGTACTGAATGTAAATACAATACGACAGCGTACAACTTAATATTATTACTTCCTACTACACTCCAACTTTCTCACTCAGCTAGAGTCTCTTCCACACTTCAATACTCCACTCTTAGCTACGCTTTACAACTCTCTCTGATCTTCTCCTCCTCTGCACGTATGCTAGAGGCACTGATAGCTTATCAATACCCTCCCGTAGAAGACCCAGCTTGTCCTCAAGCTGATTTCCTGGAAACTGCTCCTGTAAGCGGCCCAATGGTTCCCAGGAGTTCTCGAAATCAGGTAGACCAAACCACTTGACCAACACTTCAGTCTGCTGTCCATTTTCTGATTTCCTGATGTCCAACAGCTCTTCAGGTTCAGCCTTCCACTCAAACGACGATGATAGGACTAAAGGGAGCTCCTGAACCTGTGTGTTTGGCTCAATGGCGCGCTTCAACTGCGATACATGAAATACTGGATGTATCAAGCTATGGGATGGCAGCAGCAGCTTATAAGCTACCTTTCCCACTCTCTTCTCAATCTTGTAAGGACCAAAATATTGTGGCGCCAGCTTCTCTGCGCGACGATAAGCTACTGAGGTCTGCCTATATGGACGCAGTTTCAGATACACCCAATCACCCACTTCAAACTCAACATCCCTTCTCTTCTTGTTAGCTGACGCTTGCATCCTAGCTTGCGCAATAGCCAAATTATCTCTCAATTCATGCAGCAACTCATCTCTACCCTTAATCATCTCCTCCACTTCAGCGTTTGACGTCGGAACATCGCCAAAACGGAGAAGCTTTGGTGGGTCGCGCCCATATAAGGCTTTGAACGGTGTAGTATTAGTCGCATAGTGGTGGGAAGTATTGAACTAATACTCCGCCCATGGGAGCCACTGAGACCAAGTCGAGGGCTTTCTACCTGCAAAACACCGCAAATAAGCTTCTAAGCAGTGATTTACTACCTCCGTCTGTCCATCCGACTGGGGATGATACGCAGTACTCTTATGCAGAGCCGTTCCTTGAGTTTTAAACAAAGCAGACCAGAACTGACTCAGGAAGATCTTATCACGGTCTGAAACCATTGTCTCTGGAAAACCATGTAGCTTGACTACCTCCTTAATGAACGTCTCAGCCACCTTCTTAGCCGTGAACGGGTGCTTCAATGGGATGAAATGTGCATATTTAGTGAGTCTGTCCACCACCACTAATATCACATCGAACCCTCTTGAAAGGGGCAACCCTTCAACGAAATCCAGACTGATATCATTCCACACCTTCTGAGGAATTGGCAAGGGAGACAACAACCCAGCAGGAGACAAAGTTGAATATTTGTTCTGTTGACATACCTCACACGCCTTGATGAACTCAGTGATGTCGTTTCTCATTCCCTTCCACAACACTTCTCTGCTCATACGTTTGAACGTTTTCAACACTCCCTCATGACCTCCAAAACTGCTATCATGGAACTGTCTCAAGAGAGCTGGGATAAACGGTGATTTCTCAGGTATAACCAGTTTGCTGTCTTTGAATAATAACCCATCCTTCACGCTATAACCCACTGTTTCTGCAGAACCCGACTCCACAGCGTCCATTATATTTCTCAATACTGCGTCTTTAGCCACTTGTCTTGCTAACTCTTCTCTGTCTAGAGTCAGTGGTGCTGTAAGTTGCAGCTCCAAAAACTCTTCTTTCTCCGGAATCCTCGATAATGCATCTGCCACCCTGTTATCTTTCCCAGGTCTGTATTCGATAGAGTAGTTCAGACCCAACAGTTTTGAAGCCCACTTCTGCTGCTCTACAGACACTGCTCTCTGCTCCAACAAGTGCTTCAAGCTTTTCTGATCAGTCCTGATGGTAAATTTGTGGCCAGTGAGGTAATGCCTCCACTTCGTCACAGCCAACACAATGGCCAATAACTCCCTTTCATAGACTGATTTGACTCTTCCCTTACTCGAGAAAGCCTTACTGAGATACGCAATGGAGCGCCCTTCCTGAGATAGCACAGCCCCAATTCCTACCCCCAACGCATCGGTCTCCACTACGAAAGGTTTGTTGAAATCCGGTAAGGATAGAACTGGTAACTGTGTCATCGCTGCCTTAAGCTTAGCAAAGGCTTGCAGCGCCTTCTCATTCCAGAAAAACCCTTCCTTCTTCAGTAAATCTGTTAAGGGTCTGGCAATTCTTCCATAACTCTCCACGAACCTCCTATAGTATCCTGTTAACCCCAAGAAACCCCTCAACGAGGTCACATTCTTCGGTTGAGGCCAATTCTGAACTGCCACTATCTTCTCTGGGTCAGCTGCTACTCCTTTTCCAGATATGATGTGACCCAGATAAGATATCTCAGTCTGTCCGAATGCACACTTCTTCTCGTTAGCGTAAAACTGGTTATACTTCAAAAGCTGTAGCACTACTCTCAGGTGCTCTTTGTGCTCGTCTTCAGTCTTACTGATACACTAAAAATGAATCCTTGCTACTGCCAAGCTAACAGTTGTAATTGTAGTAATTAAGATTCAAATCCAGAGGACCAGTCTACACTTTATTTCTATAAGTTCGAATTCAAGCTAAGATGAAAAGTATGTTGATTTTAAGAAGTGACAAATAGCTAACAAGATAAACTAAGATTGGTTCAAATTAATAAAGAGCTAACCTAGGGTATTTCATTGGGTGTCGATATAGAGCCAAACAATTATTCAAGCACGATGAAGTAACTTCTAGGACTCGGATCACTCAACTGGATCGTTCCACTATCGTGGTAGCGATCGCTTTGCAGATCAGTCTCACCACCTAACTGTCATTGGGATGAGATCTGATTGCAAGCCTTAGAGATCAAGTCCGATTAGTCCACTTACTACCCTAATATCTACTTTCGCTGATTAGGGATATTAAGCTCATTCAATACATGTCAGGTTATCTCCTAAGCGGTTAGCTAGATGATAAAACCCTAGATCTATCAATAAGTGATCAGATTATCAATAGCATTAAGAGCAGTATGAATGAAGAACAGTCATGAATATTGCTTATCTATGTTTAGCTCAGGTTCAACACCCTAAAAACCCTAGGCGAGCACGGCTACTACTCAATCATGATGCAAGTAATTAAAGACATTAATTCTGAAATAAACTGCATAAGATAGAAGTAGAGAAACAAAGGGTTCAGGTTGATCTTCTCTAGGAAAGATGGAGCCTTCTCCCTTACAATTGCAAATCGCCAAAAACAAGTCTATGTCTTGTAAAAACTAACGTAAGAAAAGAAAATAGAAGTAGCAGATCTTTTTATAAGGAGGCGCCAAGAGGTAGAAGTAAATTAGGGCTTTTGGGCTTTAATTCACGAAATAAGAGTTTCCATATTCGTCTGGAACAATCACCGGGATCACTCCGTCGTTTGTTCCATTGTTCTTCTTGAGTGTTCTCCGCAGGATAACTCCAAAAAGACATCTTTTCTTCATGTACCTTCTACTCACTCATCTACCAACTCTGGACCTGAAAAAGACCACAAAGTACTAGACTAACACGATTAAGAGACTTGAATCTAATAAAAACATATATGCAAATGATGTGAAAAACACCATATATCAATTCCCCCAGACTTAGATCCTTGTTTGTCCTCGAACAAGGCAAGTACCAAGAACAGGGAAAAGGTTTGAAAGTGTGGGAACTCGCTTATCATCAGAAACCATACTCTTACCACAAATCTCTGAACCATACAAGAAGTTAGCTAGGACCTCATACACTTACTGGAACCTTCTGACTGCTGTTCGAAAATCGGCTCCATACTCTACATCTCATACCTGAAAAAGCAACACTATCGAGACAAAACTCCCTATATTCATTTAAGTTCAGCGTGAGCTTCTTGTCACAGGCACTACTCAGGGTAGACGGGCTAGGTATTAAAGAGGCTGTTTAAGTGTTTGAGTAGTGGAGCTTATAGTGTTTAGGGGTTACCGATTTTATTTAGGTGGATGCAGGATATCGCACAAAACTGCAAGAGAGGACGGATCCATTGATCTCCACAGCTCTTACTCACTTCTGCTCTGATCAAACTGGCTGTTCTCCAGTCGGATCACTCTATCTGACTGCTCCATTCCATAGCACTAACTCTTTCTTACTCCATCTATGGTACTGAATCGTTACACCTTTCCCAGTGGCATAATCATATGAATTCATCTCCTATCTCGTCACTTAAATAATAAAATACTCATTTTTTTTTTTTTTTTTTGAAATAACATATATACAATGATTGCATAGTGACGAGATAAGGAGGTAACAAGAAATTTTTAGGAGCCACTGGAGTGTTTTACCTCAACTTTCTGACTTGTTCATCTCTATGGCAGATCAGGCCTCGGACTGTTCTCTCTTGTAGCATGTTCCTTCCTCTTCTTCTGAATGATGAGCATTGATGAGTAAGAGGCTGTGTCGATCCTTTCCTCTCCAACCTTTTTGCACATATCTGCATATATAACATAGGGAAAACAAGTGCATGTGGGTGGAATAAAAGGTTAAGGTGCAAGGTGGGAACTAGCTAAAGATGAGCTAGCCACTCAGGAACAGCGAGAGGGATAAAAGGAGAAAGAAGTCCTGAGTGTAGGTCTCGTTTCCCTGATCTAATGCCCATAACAAGAAGAATTAAAAGTCAAAATTAGGTCCAAGTTAGGTGGAGTTTAGTCTACCCAGTGTAACCTGATCAGTTGAGAACTTCTGGAGAGTCTAATGAGAAATGTCAGAGTGTTCCAGGTCCATGTATGGGTCGTTCGCCACCGCTAAGGTCACTGAATAAGAAAGTTAGAGCACGAGGTGGTTAGGATAGCATCACACAATAAGGTCCTTATTCCCACAATAGTTCAGACTGACTCGATCCTAAAGCAAGACTCAATAAAAACATAAAAATGACTCAAGAACAAACTGACTCAAAGCACACAATGCTCCCCCAGACTTAAATCACACCATCCCTGGTTGTGATAAGAATGAAGGAACAAATAAAACACACCAAAAGAAAGAAAGCATGAAAAATAAATAGTTCAGATGGATAAGACAATGGGATAGAAAATAGTCCCCAAGGACTCAATCAGAGTGGCCGCTCTCGTTGCCAGGTGTCCTCCTGTTCCTTGGCAAGCGATCATCTCCTGTGGAAGGCGCAGCTGGTTCCTTTCCTGGTCGGCGGTTCGGCTGTGGTGTTCTCGGCTCATCCTGACCACTCTGTCCTGCGAAACATCCTCCTGTGATCAGCTTCAGGATCTTCTTCATGAGGCTGTTGTTCTTGCGCTGAGAATCCACCATCCACTTGCGGTAGGCTGTGTCATCATCGAGGTCAAGATGTGGAGCCAGGTCGAACTCGCCCTCTTCTTCTGGAGTCACATCCTCCACATCATCCATGTCATCATCATCATTTGGAGGTGGAGCACGTGGGTCTGGGCAGAGCTGTTCCTCAGGTGGTAAGAACACGATGTTGTCCAAGGTGAGGAAGCTGGTTGATCCTGGCATGGGGAGTTTGCAATACAACTGATTTCCCTCCTTATCCTGGAACATGTAGGTGTTCTCGTCGCGTAGGATGTGACATGCGAGCAGGTAGGGAACGTCGATGTACTCGATCTCGGAGACCACCGTGTAGGTGCTGAGGTTAATGCCGAAGTGCTGGAACAAGGGAGTGAGGAGACTGCCGCAGCGATCCTTCTTGTCGTCTGTGCGGAGCAGTGCATTCTTGCGCTCAGCGAACATGGAGATCAGGTGGAAGCCTGGGTTTGTCTTGACTTCCTGCACCGGAACAACCTGGTCCCTGCGTATCTCGTCATTGAGACAAGTGTAGAGGACCTGGAGCTCACCACTCGTGACCTTGGAGGTGTATTCCTTGGCGAACAGAGTGTTGGAGATGATCTTGGCGAGAACTCTCAACGTGGGGTTCCGGATCTGAGATTGGTACGCCTTGCGAGGTATGAACTTCCCAGCTGCAATGAGATCCCAGAAGGCATTCTGTGGCACAAACTTCTTATCCACTGAGACTCCCTTTTGATCCTCATCCAGAATCTCATAGACTTCGTTGAGTTCAGCAAGTGAGATGGAGCAGAACTTGCCGTCAGCCATGAAGGAGAAAGAGCAGTTCTCGTAGGTAGGTGCCGTCGGGTTCTGGTAAGTAACTTGGCACGTGGCAAGAACTTGCCTCACCAAATCGGGGTATAGAGGGTACACCCTGTAGCAGAGACCAGCGAGACCAATGGAGTCCAGTGTGTCGAACACATCAGTGTCAAGGCCGAGTTCAGCCAAAACGTCTGCGCTTGGGAATTTGGTGGGGCAGATCTCAACCTTGAGAAGCTTGTTGTACCTCGCTGCCGACTCTTTATCCCACCCCTCAACATTGTAATCCAACAGCATAGGGTCACTGATGTCAATAGGCTTGTTCTCCTCCTGGTTCGGCCAAGGGTATCCTTCAGGGGCTCGTGCGGCAGGGGAGGGAGTTCCTTTCGATTTGGGTAGTCTTAGCTTGAGACCCATCTGTAAAGAATAAACATAAATATGTTATTAGCAATAGTCTCAAGAAAAACCAAGCAAGCTTATGCAAAGAGATATAGAGCGATTAAACAAGCTTGCTCCAAAACCGATTTTTACACTACACAATTTCAGTTTCACTAATGATTCCCTATGCCATTTATACATCCCTTGAAACTCACAATAGTACATCTCAAAACCGATTATGAACTTATAGCAAGCCTAAAGTTCCAATCTCAAAATCGATTTCAAAAACCAACCCTAACATGCAATCGGCTAACTTGTTCAATTTTTGTCCTAGCTGATAAGAGAACAATGATTTAAAGCTATATAAGCAAGGACAATCGAAATTGAGAACAAGAGTAGAGAGAGAGCGATTTGAGCGTGAAGCATGTGAGGGAGGGAGACTCTCAATCCGCGATTTACCTTTCCAGTTGGTGAATTCCTGTAAAAACAGAGTAAACTTGCCAAGAATTGAAGTTTAGCAACCGAAAATCAAAGAGATGGAAGGAGATATGAAGAAATCGATTTTAGGGTTCAAGGGGAAAGGAAGAGGGAGAGCGGCGTGAAGGGGATAGTGGGGAAGGGAAGGGTAAAAACCTTTAAAAAGGTAAAACCTAACCGCTTCCTCTTCTTTTTATTTTTTTTTATTATTTTATTATTTTTTTTTATTTCTGAGAACTTACCTGGAACAGCCGAGTGGAACAGTCACCTGATTGTTCTGCCGAAGTAACTCAGATTTTCTTGATTTTTATGACCTGCAATTGAAATTTAAAAGAACAGAAACGTAAATAGAGAAGAAATATATACATACCAGTGGGTTGCCTCCCACCAAGCGCTTGGTTAACGTCACTAGCTTGACTTTGATGAGCGGATCAGGCTAGAGAAGGATCGCCTAAGGGTATTTCTACTCCTTCTGCGATTGGTGTGTCAGCAAGATAAGGCTTCAAACGCTGACCATTGACCACAAATTCTCCACCTTTTGTGTCCAGCAACACAACAGCTCCATATGGGCGAACTTCTTTAATGGTGAAAGGTCCAGACCATCTCGATTTTAGCTTTCCAGGAAAAAGCTTCAGTCGAGAATTAAAGAGCAGGACCTGATCCTTTGGTGCAAAACTCCTATTGAGGATTCTTTTATCATGAAATGCCTTTGTTTTCTCCTTGTAGATCTTAGAACTCTCATAGGCCAGATGTCTTATTTCGTCCAATTCATGCAGTTGCATTGTTCTCCTCTCCGCGGCTGGTTTGATGTCGAAGTTCAGTAGTTTAACAGCCCAGGCGGCTTTGTACTCTAGTTCAACCGGTAGATGACATGCCTTTCCATAGACCAGGTGATAGGGAGTCGTTCCTAATGGCGTCTTATAGGCGGTTCTGTATGCCCAGAGAGCATCATCTAGCTTGAGAGACCAATCCTTACGAGTAGTGTTCACTGTTTTCTGCAGGATGTTCTTGATCTCTCTGTTTGAGACTTCCACTTGACCACTGGTTTGAGGATGATAAGCAGTTGCGACCTTGTGTTTTACTCCATTCTTGCTTAGCAACCCTTGGAACAGCTTATTGATGAAGTGTGTTCCTCCATCGCTAATGACGACTCTAGGAACACCGAACCTTGGGAAGATTGTTGAAGTGAACATCTTGGTTACAACCCTTGCATCATTGGTTGGACTAGCTACGACTTCTACCCATTTGGAGACATAGTCCACGGCGACCAAGATGTACTCATTCTTATGAGAGATTGGGAATGGTCCCATGAAATCAATTCCCCAACAATCGAACACTTCCACTTCTAGAATGTAGTTCTGTGGCATCTCGTTTCTCTTACTCACATTACCCATCCTTTGACAGGAGTTACATCGTGATATAAGTGCATGAGCATCCCTGAACATAGTGGGCCACCAAAAACCGGCTTGAAGTATCTTGGAGACTGTTTTGAAAGTAGCAAAGTGGCCAGCATAGGAGGAACCCTGGCAGTGATGGAGAATTCCTTGAATTTCATCTTCTGGAACACATCTCCTGAAAATCCCATCCTTACCTTGGCGATATAGATATGGTTCATCCCAGAAATAATGTCTAGCTTCCCTTAGAAATTTTCTCTTCTCATTACCAGTGAATTTCAGGGGTTCCTTCTCTGCAGCAAGGTAATTGGCTATCTCTGCAAACCACAGAAGATTAGGATACTGCTTCTGGATTGCTGCTGTGAACTTCTCTCCTGCGTTAGAACAATTGGTATTCGCAGTAGATGACTGTTCCAGACAGTTTAGACCAATCATGTTGACATATTCCATCGGCTGTTCCTCGTCGAGAATGGCTTCATCTGAGACCTTCATCCGTGAAAGGTGATCTGCAACTCCATTATCAACCCCCTTCTTGTCTCTGATCTCTAAATCGAATTCTTGGAGCAAGAGAATCCACCTCAAGAGTCGTGGTTTAGCATCCTTCTTGGTAAGCAAGTACTTAAGAGCTGCATGGTCAGTGTGCGCGATTACCTTTGATCCAACCAGGTAGGATCTGAACTTCTCAAATGCATAGACGATAGCTAGGAGCTCTTTCTCTGTAGTTGCATATCGGCACTGAGCTTCATCCATCGTCTTACTCGCATAATAGATTACGTGCAGCTTCTTGTCTTTCCTCTGTCCTAGTACTGCTCCCACTGCAAAATCACTCGCATCTGTCATGATCTCGAAAGGAAGATCCCAGTCTGGAGGTTGAACAACAGGTGCGCTGACTAGAGCCCCCTTGATCGCATGGAATGCGGTCAAACAGTCGCTGTCAAACGAGAACTGAGCTTCTTTGCAGAGCAGCCGTGTGAGTGGTCTAGCAATTTTAGAGAAATCCTGAATGAATCGTCTGTAGAAACCGGCATGTCCCAAGAAACTCCTAATTGCCTTCACCGTAGTAGGTGGCTGTAGACTCATCATGACCTCGATCTTTGCTTTGTCTACCTCAATGCCCTTTTCTGATATTTTATGTCCTAGAACAATCCCATCTCGGACCATAAAATGACACTTCTCCCAGTTCAGCACCAGGTTCTTCTCCTCACATCTCTTCAATACCCTGCACAAATTTGACAAACAGACATGAAAGGAGCTTCCATAGACGCTAAAGTCGTCCATGAAAACTTCCATTATGTCTTCAATTAGATCTGTAAAAATCGACATCATGCATCGCTGGAATGTTGCTGGAGCATTGCACAAGCCGAACGGCATTCTCCTGTAGGCGTATGTTCCATATGGGCATGTGAACGTCGTTTTCTCCTGATCATCAGGGTGGATGGAGATCTGAAAGAAACCTGAATAACCATCTAAAAAGCAATAGTAAGGGTGGTTAGCTAATCTCTCAAGCATTTGATCAATAAAAGGAAGTGGGAAGTGATCCTTGCGAGTTGCTGCATTTAATTTACGGAAATCAATGCACATGCGATGACCTGTAACTGTTCTAGTTGGGATCAATTCGTTCCTTTCATTTGTTATTACAGTGATGCCACCTTTCTTAGGTACTACATGAACAGGGCTAACCCACTTACTATCAGAGATCGGATATATCACACCAGCTTCTAGAAGTTTCATTATCTCTTTCTTAACAACATCTTTTAGATTTGGGTTTAACCTCCTCTGATGTTCTACAGAAGTCATCGATTCATCTTCTAGATGTATTCTATGCATGCATAAATCAGGTGAGATGCCAGGTATGTCAGCTAGAGAATAACCTAATGCTTTACGATATTTTCTCAATTCACACAGGAGCAGAGCAGTCTCAGCATTGTTCAAGTCAGAATTTATGATGACAGGATATGTTGAGTTAGGTCCGAGAAACGCATACCTGAGCCCTTTGGGAAGGGGTTTAAGTTCTACCTTTGGAGCTTTGAGCTCACTCCATGAGTCGTCGGCCTGAGACGCTGGAACAGATGGGTTCTGAATCGAGGTTGTTCCGGCTGGATTGCTGCTTCCGCTGTTCTCCCCCAGACTTAGATTCACCACTAACTTCTCCATACTTCGTGCTGAGTCCAGAAGCTTCGCATAGGCATCAACATCAACGTTTTCCAAGCTTTGCTCAGCCTCGGCTCTTGTCAAAGCGAGTTCTAAAGGATCATCAGTGAGAACTTCCTCAATTATTCCCTCGTGTGGTTCCAGCAGATCACTCTCCTCCTGAACAGTGAAGGTCTGTCCATCCAACATCGGCTTCTTCAGCATTTGCTCCATCTGAAAAGTCATAACAATATCACCAAGATGTAAGTCAATTTTTCCTTGTCGGACATCTATGATGGCTCCCACTGTGCAGAGGAATGGTCTGCCCAGAATCAGAGGATCCTTGGACTCTTCCTCAACTTCCAGAACAACAAAATCAGCCGGGACCAGCGTGTTTCCTACTAGAACTTGTAGATCTTGAAGAATTCCAACTGGTGTCTTCACTGAGCGATCAGCAAACACTAGAGACATCCTGGTAGGTTTGAAATCTGAGTACCCAAGCCGCTTAGCAACAGAATATGGCATCAGGTTTATGCTGGATCCTAAATCAACCAGCGAACAGGAGAAGATTGTTCTTCCAATCTGGATCGACAGAACAAATTTTCCTGGGTCACCCTGTTTCTTGATCTTCCGATTCTGGAGTACTGCACTACATTCTTTAGAGACAACCATGTATTCACTGTCGTCCGCTATCTTCCCAGAGATCAGTCCTTTAACAAAGTTTCTCATAGATGGCATCATCTGGATCGCACTCATCAAAGGGAGCCTAACCGTGAGATCCTCTAGCATCTTCCTGCATTTAATCTCCTCTTTGTCCTTGCGTGTGGCTTTGGCTGGAACAGGGTAGGGGACTTTAGGAACGTACTGGCGAGCAGGGGAAGGGTTAACGGTTGGAGGAACGGCCCCAGCAGGTCGTTCTTCAGCTGTTGGTTCTGTCTCGGTAGGCTGTTCTGCCTCTTCCTCATCAGTCCGTATTGCTTCAGGCGGTTGATCTGATTTCTTCTGTTTTCCTTTCTCAGCGGCTGTGTGCTTCCTAGGTGCGTGTTCTGTTAGAGGTCTTCCACTCCTTAGTGTTACAGCGTTACACTCCTTGGGGTTTTTATCTGTTCTTGCTGGGAGTGTTCCTTGCTGTCTCTTCACACTCTCGGCGGTTTGAGCAATCTGGATATCCATCTGCCTCATGTGGCTAGAGACCTGGTCGTACTTAGCACTCAAATCATCAAACATGTGGTTCATCCTTCCATTGATGTCTGTCGTGACTTGATTCAATGCCTTGCCTTGTATTTGCTGTCCTTGGAGCAGCTGCTGCATCATCATGGCAAGGCTTTTAGTGTCATCTTTGGAAGCTGATTGAGAGGCTGATTGATTTTGTGGAGCAGTCTGTAGATTGGTCGGTTGTTTCTGCGCGTGAAACTGACTGTTCTGCGGATGGCTAAGCACAAAGGTCCTTCCTTGATGGTTGTAGTTCCGCTGGTATCCAGTGTTCTGGTTGGTCTGAGTGTTATCAGTCGCTCCATCCGGTTTGTTTGTGAACAGGTGAGGGTTGTTCCTGACGTTGTGGTTTGGGTTATAGTTCTTGAACTGCCACCCTTGGCCATTCACGTAGCTCACTTCATTCAGGTCCTCAGCAGATTGATCCGCCTCTGATTTGCCATCTGATGCTGGTTTTTCTGGTGTAGCTTCCTCCATAATGAACACCTGGTTTTGCTGACTCTTAAGCATCTGATCCATCTTTGCTGCTAACTCATCGATCCTGCTGTTGTCGACACTGTTCACCTTCTCAGTCCGATCATTGTCCTTGTTGCTGTCAGCGGAACTTGAAGCCATGTTCTCAATCAATTTGAAAGCTCCTGGGGTTGACTGAGTCATGAAATCTCCATTACTGGCTGAGTTCAAGGCGTTTCTGGCTTCCCATCCCATTCCATCGTAGAACACTCCAAGGAGGTAGTCATCCTCAAAACCATGATTGGGACAGTCTCTGCGGTAGAGGCTGAATCTATCCCATGCATCACAGAACGGCTCATTGGCATGCTGTTTGAAGGATGTGATCTTGTGCCTTAGGGATGCGCTCTTAGACTTCGTGTAGAAGTGGGTGAGGAAGGCAGATCGGACCTGTTCCCAAGTGGTGAGTGATCCGGTTGGTAGAGAATCGAGCCAGCGAGCAGCTTTTCCATCCAGAGAGAAAGGGAACAGGGTACATTTGATGTAATCTGGTGGAACTCCATTCGCCTTTGTGAAGCCGCACATTCTCTCAAAGTTTTCAATGTGATCGATGGGATTTCTGCAGGGAGTCCATTGAAGATCTTTCTCTGCACCAGGCTTATGAAGGCAGGCTTGATCTCAAAATCCTGTCGAGTGCAGGGTGGAGGAGTGATTGCAGATCGCGTAGCAGGCAGGTTGTGGAGAAGGTTTCTCTTGCCTATGGGAACAACTTCTCCATGCTGTTGCTCCTGCTGCGGATTGTTCTGAGCTGCGAGTACTGAAGCTGCTTGCTGTGTTTGGATGGTGGCTTGCATCTGCGTCATCTGTTGCTGCAACATTGCGATTGTGGCTGCAAGTCCATCCTGATTGCCTGGATCGGCCATTGCTGTAGTCGTAGATCTTTGTTGACGGTTCTGTCTTTCTAATCTCGCTAGTTCCTCGTTACTGAATTGCTGTAATGGTCCTTGTGTATTGCTCCGAGTGTGTCTACCGGTCATACACCTGGATCATCAACTGCAACAAGAAAATAAAAGCGAGTTAGATATCTTAGACTAGATATAAAACCGAGAAATAGAGGTAAAAATCTGGTCCCCGGCAACGGCGCCAAAACTTGATACACTAAAAATGAATCCTTGCTACTGCCAAGCTAACATTTGTAATTGTAGTAATTAAGATTCAAATCCAGAGGACCAGTCTACACTTTATTTCTATAAGTTCGAATTCAAGCTAAGATGAAAAGTATGTTGATTTTAAGAAGTGACAAATAGCTAACAAGATAAACTAAGATTGGTTCAAATTAATAAAGAGCTAACCTAAGGTATTTCATTGGGTGTCGATATAGAGCCAAACAATTATTCAAGCACGATGAAGTACCTTCTAGGACTCGGATCACTCAACTGGATCGTTCCACTATCGTGGTAGCGATCGCTTTGCAGATCAGTCTCACCACCTAACTGTCATTGGGATGAGATCTGATTGCAAGCCTTAGAGATCAAGTCCGATTAGTCCACTTACTACCCTAATATCTACTTTCGCTGATTAGGGATATTAAGCTCATTCAATACATGTCAGGTTATCTCCTAAGCGGTTAGCTAGATGATAAAACCCTAGATCTATCAATAAGTGATCAGATTATCAATAGCATTAAGAGCAGTATGAATGAAGAACAGTCATGAATATTGCTTATCTATGTTTAGCTCAGGTTCAACACCCTAAAAACCCTAAGAGCAGTATGAATACGGCTACTACTCAATCATGATGCAAGTAATTAAAGACATTAATTCTGAAATAAACTGCATAAGATAGAAGTAGAGAAACAAAGGGTTCAGGTTGATCTTCTCTAGGAAAGATGGAGCCTTCTCCCTTACAATTGCAAATCGCCAAAAACAAGTCTATGTCTTGTAAAAACTAACGTAAGAAAAGAAAATAGAAGTAGCAGGTCTTTTTATAAGGAGGCGCCAAGAGGTAGAAGTAAATTAGGGCTTTTGGGCTTTAATTCACGAAATAAGAGTTTCCATATTCGTCTGGAACAATCACCGGGATCACTCCGTCGTTTGTTCCATTGTTCTTCTTGAGTGTTCTCCGCAGGATAACTCCAAAAAGGCATCTTTTCTTCATGTACCTTCTACTCACTCATCTACCAACTCTGGACCTGAAAAAGACCACAAAGTACTAGACTAACACGATTAAGAGACTTGAATCTAATAAAAACATATATGCAAATGATGTGAAAAACACCATATATCACTTACTGTAGACTAAGATGTCGTCGAAGAACACCAGTACAAACTTCCTCAGGTACGGCTTGAAGATGTCGTTCATGACTGACTGGAAGGTTGCTGGAGCATTGGTGAGGCCGAAAGGTATCACCAAGAACTCATAGTGACCTTCGTGGGTTTTGAAGGCTGTTTTCCCCACATCTGAAGCTTTCACCCTGATCTGATGATACCCCGACTTGAGATCCAATTTGGAGAAAATCGTAGCTCCTGCTAACTCATCAAGCAGCTCTTCAATCACAGGAATAGGATATCGATCAGGAATTGTGCTTTTGTTCACTGCACGGTAGTCTACGCAGAACCTCATTCCTCCATCTTTCTTTTTAACCAACAGAACCGGGCTCGAAAAAGGGCTAATGCTTGGTCGGATTATCCCTGCTTGCATCATCTCCGTCACCAACTTCTCAATCTCATTCTTCTGCGTATGAGAGTATCTGTATGGTCTTGTGTTAATTGGTGAGGTACCTTCGTGAAGGGTGATAGCGTGTTCTCTGGAACGCTTAGGAGGTAATCCCTTTGGCATCTGAAAGACCCCAGCGTATCTCTTCAATACTGATGTTAAGGCCTGGCTAGGCGTCTTATTAACCTTGCTTGTTGACCCCTCGAACAAGGTTTGTAACTCCAACAAGTAAACCACATCCTCTTTGTCGCACAGTTTCTCCATTGATTTGAGAGAGACTTGAGCTGTAAGCAACTCGGGGTCACTGCATATCGACACCCACTTCTCATCTCTCTGAAACCTCAGTATATGTAGCCCCCAATTGATTCTAGTTTCTCCTAACTTCGCCAACCATGTATACCCCAAAACCAGATCAATGCTACCCAACTCAAACCTCAGGAACTCTTCGGTGATGCTTATGCCTTGGATCTCAAAATTCACACCCACGCACTTGCCCGAACCTGAGATAACTTCTCCATTTCCCACAGCAACTCCAAATCCTTCCATTTCTACCACTTCCAACTGCGCTTCCTCTACCAGTTTCTTTGATATAAAGTTGCAGCTAGCTCCAGAGTCTATCAGTATTACCACCTCTCCGTTAGCTAACCTTCCTTTCATCTTCATTTTTTTCTTCGTTGTTATTCCCACCAACGAGTTTAAAGACAGAACGTGTAACTCCTGCTCCTGTACCCCATTCTGCTCTTCCGATTTCTCTTCATCACTCTCATCATCATCGTCTTTTCCTTCACTATCCTCCAACTCTAACTTCCTGAACCTCTGTAGAGCCTTACAACGATGGCCCACAAAGTAGCGCTCCCCGCAATGACGACAAGGATTTTGTATTGTTTTCTTCCCTTCGTTACCCTTGTTGTCTTTGGACGAGTCAACTGATTTTCTCGCGTTGGAACTCTCCACATGTCTACCAGAGTTGGAATGGTAACCCTTCTGGTTTGAGCTAAACGTAGAGTTGCTCCGGTTGAAGGACCTTGATTGATAGGCACTTCGCTCATTCTCATGTTCTTCAATAATTTTTGCCATATCCACAATCTCATCCATACCGGCTGGTCTGAGCCTCACCACTTGTTCTCTCAAACTTCGTTTCATCCCATGGAGAAAAAATCTCCTCTAGCACATCATTAGTTACGTGAGGAACTTCCGCTGACAGCTCTTCAAACTGCTCGCTGTACTCCGACACATTCCCCGTCTGTCTCAACCTCAGCATCTGGCTGAGCACCGTACCTCCTCTAGATGGTTTAAATCGTCTCCTTATCTTCCCCTTAAAATCCCTCCAATCCAATGGCTCCTCCCTATCTTGAATCATCCTCAACCAGGTCACCGCTCCACTCACCAAACAGGACATCGCAAGTGACAACTTCTCCTCTTCCTCCGTTTGATTTACTGAAAAACACTTCTCCATTCGAAAGATCCAGTCATCTGGGTTCTTTCCATCAAACTCGGGTAGGTCTAACTTCTTCGTTGGTGATTCCTGTTTCTGTTGAGGTGAGAACCCGGACGATCCCGCCTTGTAGGCCAACGGGGTAGTCTCCGTTGATCGAAGGGGTATCGCGTCTTCGGGGATCTGCAGGAGACCCTTCTCCGATCGTAGCTGCAGCCCTTGGCTCGGTTGTGTCGAACCTTCTGATGAGCGTTGGATCTCAGATGGTTCTACTACCCTCGCCTCCGGTTTCTCCATCGTAATCGATGTCGATGGCTTCTGAAACATCGCCATCAACTCGCGATGGCGTTCATCGGCCTTCTTATCGATCTCTGCAAACTTCGTCTCGCTCCTGGCTGACGCCTCTCGTAACTCCTCGATCGAAGCCGTAAAGCTGACGATCTGGGTTTCGATCGCGTTGATTCGGTCAGAGTGAGAGTCTTGTTTCGGCGGCATCGTTGGCTCTGATACCAATGATAAACTAGGTTTATCGAGATAAGAAAGAGGAAAGGTAATAGAAGAAAGGATAAGGGATAAGAGAAGAAAGGATAAGAGATTAGAGATTTAATTATTGATGATCCAAAAGATGATCATAATGTTTTACACACTCAAGCTTAAGTACTGAATGTAAATACAATACGACAGCGTACAACTTAATATTATTACTTCCTACTACACTCCAACCTTCTCACTCAGCTAGAGTCTCTCCCACACTTCAATACTCCACTCTTAGCCACGCTTCACAACTCTCTCTGATCTTCTCCTCCTCTGCACGAATGCTAGAGGCACTGCTAGCTTATCAACATTGTTTTCTTGCGGCGAATTTCCACAGACAGCAGCAGGCTCTTCATTGGCTTCAGTAGGCGCGGAGCTGCTCTTGGAAAGTGTCAGGATTTAACGTCACTGGCCACTTCCTCCCAGACACTAGAATTGACAGAGAAACTCAAGGAAGTTGAAACTCCGCTCCAGCTAAGAAGTCGAGTGCACAGCATTACAGAGTTTGACCCTGTATTAGTGATTTATTGTGGAGCAAACCAGGACTCCGAGGAGAAATACTTCATCAGCTACATCTCCAAAGAGTTGTGTCTCCGTGGCTTCACCCCTTTGAGATATGATCTAACAAAGAGAACATTGGCTGAAGGTCTGGAGATGCTACACCGATCACGGGTTGGTATTGTCATTTTCTCCATGAACTTTGCTTCTTCTAAACAGTGCATGGATGAACTTGTGGCAATCCAGGACTACTCGAAAGGAAACAACCCTGTGCTTATTCCAGTGTTTTCTAGTAAAGTGGAGGTTACGGACACTAGGGGTCAAAGTGGCTCCTTTGGAAGAGCATTCTCACGACTTGAGGATTCAGTTCTGGCATACCAAGTTCCCACATTAACTTCCATCGATAAATATCAGTATATAAAAGGGTAATTAATTCTCTCTTTTCTCAGTACTGTATTATATGTATTTGATTCTGATAGTTTTTTTTTTTGTGCAGGGAAGAGGCTATGCTTGCCAAAAATATTGTTAGCGATGTTAGTTTGCTGCTCAGCTCTGAAACTAAAATGAAACTAAGAGGAAGGCTTCAAATGAATAGTATATTGTCTCTGCTAAATTTTTCTCAATCATCAGCCCCACATATTGTTGGACTTTGGGGTATGGCTGGCATAGGGAAAACTACTGTCGCTGGAGAAATTTGCAGAACACTTGCTGAAAGATATGACGTCTGCTACTTTCTGCCAGACTTCCATATAGCGTGTCAAACGAGAGGAGTGAGTCATCTGCGTGATGAATTCTTCTCGAAGATCTCTGGGGAAGAAAAGGTTACTGTAGACGCATGTGATACAAAACTAGGTTTCCTAAGGGATAGGTTCCTTAGTAGAAAGGTTCTCGTTGTTCTTGATGGCGTGAATAGTGCTAGAGATGCAGAATTTTTGGTTGGAGGGTTCGGCTGGTTTTCTGGTGGACATACGCTCATCTTAACATCTAGGAGTAGGCAAGTTCTTGTACAGTGTAACGCTAAAGAGATTTTCGAAATCCAGAAACTATCCGAGGGTGAATCTCTTCACCTATTCTCACAGTTTGCCGCTGGACAAAATTGGAAGGAAAAAACGTCGTTGGTCCCTGAGCTGGTTAACTACGCTAGTGGGATACCATTGGCTCTGTGTGCCTTAGGTTCGTCCTTACAAAATAACTGTATTGACGGTGTGAAGCAATATCTGAAAACTTTGCGTCAACATCCTCTAGTTGAGATTCAGGATGCATTTAAAAGAAGTTTTGATGTACTAGATGGCAACGAGAAGAACATATTTTTGGACCTTGCATGTTTTTTCCGAGGGGAGAATAAAGGTTATGTAGTGAACATCCTTGATGGTTGCGGTTTTCTTACAGATTTAGGAATCTATGGTCTCATCGATGAGTCTGTCATAAGCCTTGTTGGTAACAGAATAGAAATGCCCAACATTTTTCAAGACGCCGGTCGATTTGTTGTTCGTCAAGAAAATAATGAGACAGGGAAGCGTAGCAGATTGTGGGATCCTACTGACATTTTTGATGTGCTGACCAACAACTCCGTAAGTCTTAGAAAATTTATATCTTGTATTTCCACTGAAAATAAGAATACTGCTTAGGTTCCTTTGTATACTTAGAGAAGCTTATGTCTCTGAACTCCTTTGCCAATTTTCTTCAGGGAACAGAAGCAATTGAAGGCATATTTCTCGATGCATCTGGCTTAACATTTGAGCTGAGTCCTACTTCTTTTGAGAAGATGTACAGACTTAGATTGCTCAAGCTCTACTGTCCAACTTCTGGAAATTCTTGCAAGGTAAGTCTACCTCAAGGCCTGTACTCTTTGCCTGACGAGCTACGTCTACTCCACTGGGAACGATATCCTCTAGGATCCTTACCTCGGAACTTCGATCCTAAAAATATTGTAGAACTGAACATGCCCTATAGCAACATGACAAAACTATGGAAAGGAACAAAGGTATGTCTTCGCATTATCTTGTTCTCTGCTGCATACATTAAGTAATTAGCTTTTACTTGATGACCCATTTAGTTATTGTTGTTGTAAACAGAATCTTGGGAAGTTGAAGAGGATCATTCTGAGTCACTCCAGACAGTTGACTAAATTCCCAAGGCTTTCAAAGGCCAAGAACCTTGAGCATATTGATCTTGAAGGATGTACGAGTCTGGTTAAGGTTAACTCATCTATTCGTCATCATCAAAAGCTTACTTTCTTGAGTCTGAAAGACTGTTCACGTTTGCGAAGTATGCCTGCCACGGTTCATTTAGAAGCTCTTGAAGTTCTTAATCTATCTGGCTGCTCAGAGCTCAAGGATCTTCATGATTTCTCACCAAACCTTAGTGAGCTATATCTCGCTGGGACTGCCATTACAGAAATGCCATCTTCAATAGGGGGTCTCACTAGACTTGTTACACTAGATCTGGAGAATTGGAATCGACTTCAGCATATACCACCAGAGATAAGTAACCTGAAAGCCGTGGTCAGTCTTAGTGCAAAACATCAAGCGTTGTCTAAGGATTCAGTGGATCTATCTAGCTTTGAGGATGTGGCACAACCATGTAGAAAATATCGGTTGAAGAGAGTTATTCAAGCTGTTATTCTGAGCCTAAGACTAAGGAAGCGAGTACAAAGGGCACCTATAGCCACAAACCTTTCTGAGGTAAACATCTGACACAATCACTGGCAAATAAATGTTAATGGGATTCTGACTATTATCACCTTGAATGAGATTTTGTGATGGCTTAAAAAGATTCGAGTTTCTCTCCTCTTCTAAACCAGCTAACTTCATTTTGCAGGTTAAGCTTGGCTCAGATTCTACTTTGGTAAGTGATCTTGCTTACAACACTTCCTGGGGATTCTTTGGTTTACCAGAAAGACCCGGCCAACCTGAATGCGCATATTACATGAAGACAGGAGACTGCAAATTCGGTAGTCACTGTAAATATCACCATCCGAGAGACAGAAAAACCCATATTCCAGATTTAAGCTCCTCTAGCCACCCATCACGACCGGTAAGCCACTTCTTAAACTAGCAGTAGCAGACGTCAAATTTCATTGTGTTAATCCTCATCGTGCAAGTACAACTATGCTCACCTAGAATCCTCTGTCGACTTCAACCTGACATCTGCCCTTCTAAAAAAAATTAGGTTTTCATCTCACTAGGGTTGTCTTGTGTGTCGCTAACTCATATTCTTATCTACTCCTTCGACAGGGAAATCCTGTGTGTCCCTCGTATTATCACACTGGAAACTGCAGCTCGGGTGCTACTTGTATGTTTGATCACCCATCGTTGATACTGAGGGACACATCTTTCGTGGCTCCCTTGGCACCATACTTGAATCAACCAGGATTTTCATCTTCAATTGGAGATTCATCCAGTGAGATTGTGGAAGCAGCAACTAAGAAAGCATCTCCCATGGTGTCTACGACACTGCTCATGAAACAGCAAAGAATTATTTCTTCATATTCAAGTGGAGATGCATCAAGTAAGAAACAAAGAATACACAAGAACACAACTTCCATGGCTTCTGAGACGCCACATTTGAATCCCCCAGGGCTTTCTTCTTCGCATGGAGCTTTATCAAGTGAGCATGTGAAGCAGAACAATGATCAAGTGTAAAGCTTTTGCCACAACAAAACGTGTAAGGATTTGATGATTATTGATGAAGAATCAGTTTGTAAGCACCATTCGTATGTATTATTCTACAAGATATTTAACAAAATGATAACAGTTAACAAATTTACTATGAAAACTATATATATATATATTTTATTTTATTTTGATCAGACACTACGAAAACTAGTATTTTTAGATTAGTGAAATGAAAAAACAAAAATGCAAATAATCGGATCATACTATATTAAATAAAAATTATTTTATGTAGATAGCTAATCTACAAAACGTTCATGGAGGAGAAATGAGTGATTAAGCCGAGCGTAGTGAGAGGTGAGAGGTTTTTTCTCTCTAAAGCGACTCCTTGTGGGCTCAAGTTATTATCCAAAAGTTGGTTTCAAAAGTGTATTGGGGAGTGCAATTAAGTAGTTAAAATACGTTTCTATTTCAAAAGCTAAAAGTTTATTGATAAAGTAGCAATAAGTGCTTGCTTTATCTCTAATCTTATCTGTTTGTTCTTACTGTTCTTCAAGCTGTTTCAAAAAAAGTGGGTGGAAGTTGAGAGTTACTACAGTCTCAAATACCAAAAGCTATTTAAAGAATGTCGGTTGCAATGGACAGAGCCATGATGGCTCTCTCACTGGAAGAAGAAGAAGAAGATGTCCCCTTTTCCATGCCGACAGAACCAGAGTTCAGCTCAGTAGAGGTCAACAAGTTAAGCCTCATGGGAAGAACTCTCAACCTGGAGTGTCAAATCATGTCTCAGTTGATCTACAAGATGCCAAGAAAATGGCAGAAAGAAGGTAGAGTTCGAGGTGTGGCTCTCTCCAACGAGCGCTTCCAATTCATCTTCGACAACGAACACGACCTGCTCGACGTTTTGGCAAAGGGTGTTCAGACCTGCAATGAGTGGGTGATTGTCCTGGAGAGGTGGGTGGAGAACCCACCTGACGATTATCTGCAATACATTCCGCTGTGGGTTCAAATCAGTAAGATTCCGGTTAACTTCTACAACAAGAAAGCGCTGTATGAGCTAGGCGACATTATTGGTGAAGTGATGACGGTTGCTTTCGACCCTTCCAAACCAATAACTCAGCCTTTCATTCATGTTCAAATAAAGTTCAACGTGGCCAAACCCTTGAGAACAGCGAAAGTCATAGACTTGGGCAAGGGGAAATCAACAACGATCCACTTCCACTATGAAAACATTCAAAAGAGGTGCTTCACTTGCTTTTGCCTTAATCATGAGAAGTCTATATGCCCGTTGGAAGTAAGGAAGAGACAAGAGGCAACAACTGCTAGAAGGACGAGAATCCAAAAGGAACTATCCCTAAAGGACAATGTTTTACAGCAGTCGGACCCACTATTCGGTGTACTAAAGGAATCCCAGGTGGGAATCAACCCAATGAATGGTAGACCTCGTATTGATGAAGAGGTCCTGGAGGAGATGAGAAGATACCTACGCACTGACACTGGTTAAGATCAAGCTCTCAAGATTGACAAGGTCATCCGATCTGTGAAGGAGGTGGAGAAAGATCCGGTGGCTCAGAAAATTGCTCTTCGACTGGAAGCACCACCGACTTTCATTTCTGACGTTAACAAAGACAAAGGCCTAATCTTTGATTATGGAAAGAAGGTAGCTGAGAACGAGATGCAACTCACCACTTTCAAACCTGAAAAACTGATGGCTTCAGCGTTTCAAGTCAGAGGTGCTGCATCGTGGCAAGAAGAATGTGGAGAGTGTGAGTCTGGCAACAGTGCTTTCAGTGGTAAGGGGTATGTCTCGGAGTATTCTTCGGTCTTCCAGGCTGGTTGTTTCAACACTGGATCATTCGGGATACCTAAGAGACCTCCCAAACCCCGACGCAGACCATCTAAATCTGTAAGAAAAGCGAGGAAACAAGCACTCTCTGCTGAGGAGCTCAATAAGTTGGAGTTTCAGAGAGAAGGGAAACAAGTGGAGGGATCAAAAAAGAGGAAGTGTGAGGATAAGGAGGATAGCAGAGTAGTAACAAGCAAGGCTTCATGCCTAGAGGTAGTCCCAAATGAGGGATTGCCCAAAGCTTAATGAGCATTTGGAGCTGGAATTGCCAAGGCTTGGGGCGGCCTCAAGGCTTAACAATTCAACGTCTACGGGAAATGCGTCAATACCATTTTCCGGACATTTTATTTTTAATGGAAACAAAAAATTGTAGGAATGTTTTGGTTGATTTAAAGGTGTGGTTGGGATATGATCAAGTGTTTACAGTTAACCCGATTGGTCTGAGTGGTGGGTTAGCGCTTTTGTGGAAACAGAATGTAAGAATGAATGTTCTATCAGCAAGCAAAAACTTGATTGATTGTCTTGTTCAATTCCGAGAGTACACATTTTTTCTTTCCTGCACTTATGGCGAACCTTCATCAGAGGGCAAAAATGTAGTATGGGAGAGACTTGATCGCCTTGGTGTGTCAAGAAAGGAACCATGGGCTTTGGTGGGGGACTTCAATGAAATCCTCAACAATAGTGAAAAGACAGGAGGCCCGAGCAGACCAGAGATCTCCTTTAAACCCTTCTCGACCATGCTTAAAAACTGTGGCATGGAAGAATTAAGCAGTAGAGGAGACAGATTCACGTGGGGAGGGAAAAGATGGAACAAATGGGTGCAATGTTGTCTGGACAGATGCTTTGCTAATGAAGCATGGTTCAAGATTTTCCCAAGTTCTAATCAAAGGTTTCTTGAGAAAAGGGGATCCGACCATCGTCCTGTTTTCATCAGTCTCAGAGCTTCTGGTGAATCTTTTAAGGGCCGTTTCTGTTTCGACAAGAGAATTTTGTTACATTCCGACATTAAAGAAAAGGTTAAGCTAACGTGGCTCAAAAGGAATCGAAACAACTCTGTCTCGGAAAAGATTAGAAACTGCAGGAGTGTAATATCTCGTTGGAAGAAGAAAAGGGTTTTCAACGCCAAAGATAAAATCCATATCCTTCACGAACGACTAGAGTGGTTTCAATCGAAACCATACTCTTGTCTTTTTGTGATTAATAACATAAAGAAGGAGCTATTGCAAGCGTACAAAGAAGAAGAAATGCATTGGAAGCAAAAAAGCAGAGACAAATGGCTTGTGTTTGGAGACAAAAACTCTAAATTCTTCCATTCATCAGTCAAGACAGGGAGATCTCGCAAGCAAATTCTGAAGCTAAAGGACGAAGCAGACAACGTACATTGGTCTGACGCAGCTAAAGCAGAAGTAGCTTCTTCTTACTTCTCCAAGCTATTCAAATCGTCGAACCCGCGGTCCTATACCCCTGTTTTTCAGAGTATGGTTCCAAAGGTAACTCAAAGTATGAATGAAAGTCTAACGTGTGATGTCTCAATGGAGGAAGTAAGAGAAGCAATGTTCTCGATTAAGCAAGAAAGTGCGCCAGGTCCTGATGGCATGACTGCTGCTTTCTTCCAGAAATATTGGGAATTTGTAGGAGAGGATATCACAAAGGAAATTCAACAGGTGTTCTCGTCTGGTTGTCTCCCAGTTGACTGGAATTACACATATATTTGCTTACTACCTAAGGTTCTTGATCCTGATGTCATGTCTGACCTGAGACCAATAAGTTTATGCTCAGTACTGTACAAGACAGTATCCAAGATTCTTGTACACAGACTTCAGCCATTCTTACAGGAGCTTATTGGGATTAATCAATCAGCCTTTGTCAGTGAGAGACTCATTCAAGATAACATCATCATTGCTCATGAGGCGGTGCACGCGCTTAAAGTTCATCCAGTGGTCTCCACAGATTATCTTGCTCTCAAAACGGACATGTCCAAGGCGTATGATCGTGTAGAATGGAGCTATCTTCGAGCTCTTCTGACTGCGATGGGTTTTCATGAACGATGGGTGAACTGGATCATGATGTGTGTGACGACTGTCACTTTCTCTGTTCTCATAAACGACCAACCCTTTGGGTTGATTACTCCGCAGAGAGGCATCAGACAAGGAGACCCCTTATCTCCGTTTCTTTTTGTGCTCTGTACAGAAGGGTTATCCCACCTGTTAGATGTAGCAGAGAGAAACAACCTGTTTGAAGGGTTGCGCTTTGAAAACTCTGGTCCTTCAATACACCATCTTTTTTTCGCTGATGACAGTCTCTTTATGATCAAAGCAACGACAACTCAGTGTCTAAACCTCAACCGGATCCTAAAGTTCTATGGCGAAGCGACTGGTCAGGTCATTAATTATCAAAAATCTGCCATAACTTTCGGTGACCAGGTCGGTGAAGAGGAGAGGAGAGATATTCAAAATATCTTTCAGATATACAATGAAGGTGGCACTAGCAAGTATCTCGGTCTCCCGGAATGCTTCTCAGGATCTAAGGTTGAGCTTTTATCATATTTAAAAGAGAGAACCCAAGGAAGACTGGATGGTTGGTACTTCCGTAAGCTATCTCAAGCTGGAAAGGAAATACTGCTGAAGTCGAAAGCAGCTTCACTCTCTGTCTATGCGATGTCGTGTTTCCGCATTCCAAAGACGTTGTTGAGTAAAATCTCCAGTATAATGGCTGGATTTTGGTGGAGTTCGGATGCTGGTCTGAGGAAAATTCATTGGGTTTCATGGGATCGAATGTGTTTACCTAAAACGCTTGGAGGGATGGGGTTTAAGGACCTCGAATGCTTTAACCAAGCTCTGTTGGCCGGAGAATGATAAATCAACCAGAAAGCCTTGTTGCTAAGTTCCTAAAGAGTAGATATTTCCCACAAGGAGATTTTCTATCTGCGTCTATGGGAAACAGACCATCCTTTGCGTGGAGAAGCTTGTTGTTTGGAAGAGAGTTACTAGCCCAAGGTTTGAGAAAAGAAATTGGAAATGGAAGGAATACAAGAGTATGGTTGGATAAGTGGATTGAGGACCCGGTAGAGGGACTGAGAGCTCCATGGAGGAAAAACTACAGCTTTGATGTTAACCTGCTAGCCTCATCGCTCATTGATCCAGTATCGAGACGGTGGAATATGACAGCTCTCAAAGAGGTGTGCGTACCTGGAGATATTGAGTTAATCAGGAAGAGACAACCGGTGGTGGGAAAAGAGGATTTCATGTCTTGGAAGTTCAACAGGAATGGGATGTTAACGGTGAAATCAGCTTACTGGTTCGCATGCGATCAGAAGACGAAACAGAAGCAGCCTCAATGCTTGGCCCTACCATCGTTAAACGCTCTAAAAGAACGGTCATGGAAGATCTTGTCCACACCAAAAATCAAAATATTTGTGTGGAAAGCTCTAAACGATGCGCTTCCTGTGGCGGTTCTAATAAACAGCAGAGGAATGAAGGTAGATGATAGATGTCAACTCTGTGGTCTTGAAGGAGAGGACATAAATCACGTACTTTTCACTTGTACTGTTGCGCGTCATGTTTGGGCCTTATCGAACATCCCATCACCTCGCCTTGGCTTCCACACCTTATCGCTCTTTCAAAATTTGAACTCTCTTTTTGATGTTACAAAACGGCAACCGGGGGAGATGGAGTATAAAAGAGCGTGGCCTTGGGTGTTATGGAATATCTGGAAGTGTAGAAACGCCCTTTTGTTCGAAGGAAAAAGATGGTTGCCAGCAGAGATTGTGATCAAAGCGTTTGGGGAATCTGAAGAGTGGTTCATGGCTCAGAGGGTGGAGAAGGAGATGGAGAATAAAATAACAAATCTCAAGGAAACCCAAAAAAAGAGATGGTTCCCTCCACCGCTCAATGGTTAACTTGTAACGTGGCTTTCGACTAGAACAAGCAGTCTAAGTCATTGGGAGCAGCTTGGGTTCTGAGAAATCATAGAGGAGTGGTTATGTACCACAGCAGACGAGCTTTTGCTGATATAGAATCCAAAGATGAGGCTAAATTGGAAGCTGTATTGTGGGCTGCAGAAAGTATGACAAGCCTTAAGTTCGATAAGATCATCTTTGCAGGACAATTTCAAGAGTTGTTTGGAGCTGTTATAGAACCGCATCGATGGCCAGCTTTTGGTTTTCAGAGTCAGGAAATTTTGGCGGCGATGACGGGTATCAGGTCTTGGAAGGTGAAAGTAACGAACAAGGAAGCAAACAGAGGAGCGGGTTTCATCGCCGAAAGTGTCAACAAATACAACCTCAACCAATCGTATATTGCGACGGGTCACCCGGATTGGTTGTTTGATTTCTTTGTGAATGAAAGTCGGTTCCTCTAATTTTGTTTTGGTTGTTCTCTGTTCTGTATCAAAGAAGTTGGCTTCTCTGGGTTTGGTGCGTTCACAGGGGTCTGGCCTGTTGTTTGGCTCCTTTGTGGAGTGTAGGTTTGAGAGAGTTTGTTTGCTTGTTATATACTCCTCATATTCTGTTTCGATATTAATATATCATCTTCGTTGGAAAAAAAAAAAAGATAGCTAATCTACCGTCTATTGAATCTTCGCAGCACAACAGGGACACCACCACCACCTTTCGAACTATCATCTCACCGAAGTCCTGACCCAGAGGGCTTCTTCCTCAGTCCTCCACAACTCTCCATATCGTTCTTGCTCTCTCTTCACATCCCAACTCTCACCATATTTTCTCACAAGAGAACACCAAAATCCAATTCGACCCACTCTCTTCCCAAAATCTCTAATCCCATTTCGAAAATTCAAATTCAGCTTCGTTTCATGATTTCCATCTCGTAAGACCTTATGGATCCTCACCCTTCCCTAACCCGAAGGTCCATCGAGAACAGCACCCGACCCAGCTTAGATCTCGCCCATTCATCCCCCTCTCCATCACATTCATCCCTAACCAAATCCATCTCCGACGCAAGCAGCCAAAGCCGCTCTTCCATCCTCAACAATCCACACGTCAGCAAGTCCGGCGATGCCTCTTGGGTAGTAGGCTGGTGGTCATCCTCAACAACCTCCGTATCCCCCTCCGAGTTCTCCCCCTTCCCCTCCCCAAAGCTCCCCGGCTCGGACCTATCCCGATCCGACTTCCGCACCTACCTCTCCTCCATCTCCGACTCCCACACCCGATTCGAAGACATCATGAACCACTCAAAAGAAGAAGAGAGCTCTGAGTTTGACGATCAGGAGCGCCACGTGTCCGGCCTCCGCGAGGTCCCTTCCCTCTACTTCAAGGAAGGATTCGCGTTGGAGGACGGCGCTACATTCCGCTCCGCCTGCCCTCCTAGCGAGAATCTAGCGCTTCAGGAGAAGTTATCGCAGTATCTCGACGTTGTTGAGATGCACCTCGTGAAGGAGATCTCCGTGAGGTCGGACTAGTTCTTCGAGGCGCAGGGGCGGTTGGAGGATTTGAATGTGAAGATTGTTGAAGGGTGTGGGAGGATCCGGGAGCTGAAGGAGACGATTCGGCTGCTCGATGGGAGTTTGGTGGATTCGGCGAGGCGGATTCAGGAGCTGAGCTTGACTAGGGTTAATATGTTGGAGCTTCAGCGTAAATTGAGGGTTATTTTGTATGTTAACCAAGCTCTCACCGCACTCAAATTGGTAAAAAAAAAAAAATTTGCTGACTGATTTTGGTTAGAGTAGTGTGTGGGTGGGAGTTTGATTCTTTAATTGTTTTAGCTTGTTGCGTCTGCAGATTGTGATGGGGCTTTGGATATAACTGACCATCTTCAGAACTTGTTGGTGAGTTTGTTTTGTGATTTGATGTTTTAGGATAAGATGATAAAATGGTATCCTGTCTGTTTGTTAGGCGGGAGATGAGCTAACTGGTCTGCATTGCTTCCGTCATCTTCGTGATCATGTTACGATTTTGATACAGTTTTGTAGTATCGAACTTGTAAAGAACAATGATTATGAGAAAATAGTACGTTTTATTGATATGAAAAGGATGAGTACAAAGAGTTTTTCTTTGGAGTTTCTCCTCTCCGTATGGGACCACTCAGATGCAACAACTTTGATACCCTCTCTCTACTCTACTCCTCGTTACTTTATACTACTAGGCTGCATACAGCTTACGTCCTCATACCCTTCCTATGACTAACGGCCTCACGTGCCTTTGTCGATGACTCAGCAAGCTAAACCGTTATCCCCTTTATTCCAAATAAACAACTCAACCTCATAAAGTAAACAAACCAAGCTTCCTCCTTTTACTGCTTTTGGCCTCTCCTCTTGTAGTGGTACAAGATAGGAGGGTGCACTGCTTCGTACGTATCAATACCGCCGCCATCGAAATTGACCTTGTCCTCAAGGTCAAAGTTAGGGAACTTCTTCTTCAATGCAGTCACCCACTCCCAAGAACACTCATGACTAGGCAGACCCTGCCACTTAACCAGTACTTCTTTCTCTCCAGACCCCATATGAACCCTTGTTGACACCACTTTCTCCGGTTGTACAATCAACTCCCCCTCACTGTTAAGCTGACTTGGTAGTGGTGTGGTATCTGTGATGTCGCCTTGAGCTTTCTTCAACTGTGAAATGTGGAATGTAGGGTGGATCTTTGCATCCGCGGGTAGTTTCAGCTTGTAAGCTACCTTGCCCACTCTGCTTTCCACTTCATAAGGACCATAAAACCGTGCAGACAGCTTCTCATTCAACCTCCTTGCTAGCGAACGCTGACGGTATGGCCTCAACTTCACAAACACCCAATCCCCAACTTCCAAATCCACTTCTCTTCGATGCTTATCAGCCTTCTCCTTCATCAACTGTTGAGAACGGTGTAAATGTTCCTTGGGTAACTGTAGAGCTGCATCACGCTCACGCAATTGTCCCTCAAGCTCAGCGTTTGTCGTCGATCCATTCTCATACTTAACCAATGTGGGAGGATCTCTTCCATACAGCGCTCTAAACGGTGTCATCCCCAACGTCGAATGGAAATAGGAGTTGTAACTGAACTCCGCCCAAGCCAAATACTGCAACCACGTGCGTGGTTTATCACTTGCAAAACAACGGAGGTAAGTCTCCATCCCCCTGTTAGTCACCTCCGTCTGTCCATCAGACTGAGGATGGTATGCAGTGCTGAGACACAACCGAGTTCCTGCCAATCGAAACAACTCCTTCCAGAAGGAACTCGTGAATACCTTATCTCTGTCGGACACAATGGTTCGAGGGAACCCATGAAGTCTGATCACCTCTTGCGTGAAGATAAGGGCCACGTCGGTAGCAGAAAACAGATGACTGAGCCCAATGAAATGACTGTATTTCGTCAGACGATCCACCACCACGAGCACTGCGTTTTTACCCTGTGAACGTGGAAGGCCCTCGACGAAATCCATCGATATGTCTTCCCATACCTGTGAAGGCACTGGTAGAGGTTGGAGTAACCCTCCAGGAGCAAGTGTAGAGTATTTCTGACGCTGACACGTCGAACAAGCAGCCACAAATCGCCTTATATCAGTCATCATTCCCTCCCAGAAGAACAACTCCCCAATTCTCTTCTGTGTCTTCACCACTCCACCGTGTCCACCAATTTTTCCGGCGTGATACTCTGTCATAATCACCCCTACCAGCGGTGATGATTTCGGAATCACCATCTTCCCTTGACGCAAGAGACGCCCTTGTACCACTGAGTAGTCGGAGTGTTTACTTGGATCCTCCTTCCACTCAGCGATGAGCTTCTGCAAGTCTTGGTCCTTGTCGACTTCGCTTGCAATCTCCTCGAGCTGCAAGACTTGAGACACTGATACTGCGTACAATTCCTGACCCTCCACAATTCGTGACAGAGCATCCGCCGCTTTATTCTCAAGCCCCGGCTTGTACACAATCTCAAAATCGAACCCCAAGAGCTTGGTCAGCCATTTCTGATAGTCCAAGTTGACTTCTCTCTGCTCCATCAAGAACTTCAGACTCTTCTGGTCGGTTCATACCAGAAATCTCCTACCAATCAGATAATGGCGCTACTTCTGTACAGCCAAGACGATAGCCATGAGCTCCCGTTCATAAACCGATTTCATCTTCTGCCTCTCTGTGAGAGCTTGGCTGAAGTATGCAATGGGACGTTGATTTTGCATCAAGACCGCTCCCAACCCTGTTCCAGAAGCATCAGACTCAACTACAAAGAGCTCCTCAAATTAGGCATTGCGAGAACTGGGACCGTTGTCATTGCTTTCTTTAGAGCATCAAAAGCCACTGCTGCCTCTCCTGACCACAGAAAATGATCCTTACACAGTTGAGTAGTCAAGGGTTTTGCAATACTTCCATAATCCTTGACGTACTTCCTGTAGTAACCGGTTAGCCCCAGAAAACCTCTCAATGCTTTAACGGTTCGTGGTACAGGCCATTGAACCATCGCTTTGATCTTCTCCCCATCTACCGCCACACCATCTCCTGAGATTATGTGCCCCAAGTACTCCACCTGAGAGCACCCAAAATAGCACTTCTTACGGTTAGCGTATAACTGGTTCTCCTCCAACACCCGTAAGACTGTCTCCAAATGCTCTGCGTGTTCCTCTTTGTTGCGGCTATAGACCAAGATGTCGTCAAAGAACACCAACACCCAACGACGCAAGTAAGGCCGGAATACCTGATTCATCAGTGACTGGAAAGTCGCAGGAGCGTTTGATAGTCCGAAGGGCATAACCCGAAACTCATAGTGGCCGTCGTGGGTACGGAACGCTGTCTTTGGAACGTCTTCACTCTTGACTAAGATCTGGTGATACCCCGAACGTAAATCCAGCTTGGAGAACACCGTAGCTCCGTGCAGCTCATCCAAGAGCTGATCAATCATGGGAATGGGGTATTTGTCTGCGACTGTTACCCTGTTGAGTGCGCGATAGTCAACACAAAACCTCCAACTACCATCTTTCTTTCTCACAAGCAGAACCGGACTCGAGAAGGGACTACTGCTCTCTTGTATGATACCCGCAGCCAACATAGATGTGATCTGCCTCTCTATTTCCGCCTTCTGAACTTGTGGGTATCGGAATGGACGTACGCTAACGGGGCGAGCTCCTTCCTCCAGCGTAATGCTATGCTCCTTTCCTCTTGATGGAGGCAGCCCTTGTGGTTCCTCAAAGACTTAGAAAACTTCTGCAACACCGGTTCCCAACCTCCCTCGGTAGTGACTGCTAATGACACTTCTCCCTTTGTCAAACTACCAAACTCCACGAGAAGCCCTTCTCCGTCGCTCCCCATTGCTTTCCAGAGAGATTTGAGAGAGACCTCAGCTGAGTGTAAGCTCAAATCCCCCTGAATCGTAACCCACTTCTCATTGAGCCAAATCTTCATCCATTGCTCCTTCCAGTTCACACGCATCTCACCCAAAGTATCGAGCCATTGTTTCCCCAAAATAACGTCTGCAATGCCCAATTCCAAGGGTAAAAAACTCGACTTGATGCTACATGAAGGTAACTTCAGCGATAACTCCTCCACAACTCCCCTCCCCTGTACCTTAACTCCTCCAGCAACGAGTACCCCGTAAGTAAGAGTGGAGTTGGACTTGAGAGACATCGTATGCATCAACCGCTCCGACACGAAGTTATGGGTTGCGCCGCTATCGATTAACACAATCACCTCCGTAGCGCCGATATAACCCCGAAGCTTCATGGTTCGTGGTGAGTTGATACCCACCACCGAGTTAATGGACACTTCCGCCACCATTGCTTCAACCCCCACCTCTTCCTCCTGCAGCTCACACGGCTCATCCAACAGCTCCTCCTCTACGCCGTTCGGATGGAGCAACAAGACTGTTAATTGAGCCTGCGCACACGGGTGGTTAGGGTGAAACTTCTCATCGCACTTGAAACACAGCCCCTCCGCCTTCCATTTCTCCACCTCTGTCGGTGTCAGCCTCCGGAATGGAGGTTTCAAACGCCCAAGATTGTTGGTTCCTCGGTTTCCAGATCCAGCCGGAGTCGTCACCGTCGCGTTGGTTTGGGCTTTGGGACGGTTCTGGGCCGCAGCTTGGATCTGGGTTTTGTTAATGGGCTTCGCCGGGTTTGGGCCTAAACCCGGGTTGGGTTTAGCTGGGCGGGTCACCACCGTGTCGTCTTCCTCGTGCCAAAGCTCCACTTTTTTCGCCATTCGCATCATCTGGTCGAGGCTTTGAGGATCAAAACACATCATTCTCGCCCGTAGCTTAGATCGCAACCCGCTCGAGTAAGCCATCTCCAAGACGTGATTTGGAATGTCGACGGCGTTAGAAGCCAAACCCACGAACTCCCGATTGAACTCCTGAACCGTTCCCCCTTGCTCGAGCCTCAACAGACATTCGCCAGGTGATCGATCATTCACCATCGCGTATTGCTGTAGCACCCGATACTTCAGATGTCCCCAGCTTCGAAAAGGGTTCCGTCCTCGCTCCCACCGGTACCACATCAAAGCCTCACCGGTGAAGCACACACGGACCGCTCGGAGTTTATCCGCCTCCGAGAGCTCACCCAAATCGAAGTACTCCTCCACGCGCAACACCCACGACTCTGCCTCCGTTCCATCAAACGTAGGAAGCTCCAAACGACGAGTCAGCTGGGGGTGCCTCCAAAGGCGCTGATCGTCGAAGGGAGACGATCCATGGCCTGGAGAGCCATGACCGTAGAACCCCTCGTCATACACGTGGTAAGGAGACGGTGTCGTCATCATCGATCTGCTTCGCTCACCATCGAACGCAGCTTTGCCTCCCACCAACGGAATCGAACCAGAGCCCTCCGTCTGATGCGCCTTGCCTTTCTCAAGCTCTCTAGCTCTGAGACTGGCCTCGTTCTTCGCCTGCTGCTCCATCTCCCAACTCGCGTACATGGCTGCGAGTTGTTTCTGGATCACGGCCACCGATTGTTCCAACGGCTCCAAACGGGTCAGATCTTTCTCCATCTGCGAGATCCGCTCGGTTTGGTGTTGAAACTGCTCCACGGTAACCTCTGTTTCCACTCGTTTCGGCGGCATATTCCCAGTAATCGATTGCTCTGATACCAATTTGATACAGTTTTGTAGTATCGAACTTGTAAAGAACAATGATTATGAGAAAATAGTACGTTTTATTGATATGAAAAGGATGAGTACAAAGAGTTTTTCTTTGGAGTTTCTCCTCTCCGTATGGGACCACTCAGATGCAACAACTTTGATACCCTCTCTCTACTCTACTCCTCGTTACTTTATACTACTAGGCTGCGTACGTCCTCATACCCTTCCTATGACTAACGGCCTCACGTGCCTTTGTCGATGACTCAGCAAGCTAAACAGTTATCCCCTTTATTCCAAATAAACAACTCAACCTCATAAAGTAAACAAACCAAGCTTCCTCCTTTTACTGCTTTTGGCCTCTCCTCTTGTAGTGGTACAAGATAGGAGGGTGCACTGCTTCGTACGTATCATATTTCCATAGATTCTATTAACAGGTGCGTCTCGTTTCAGGTTATGATAGTGACTAAAATATGTTATATTCAGTCTGCCTGTAATACTCTTTTGGGAGAAGGTTTTCGAGATTTTGTTTTAAGGGTGATTAGCTGTTTCTTATGTTCGTGGATGGAACGGGAGACACGTTGAGATCGAGTCATGTTTCATCTTAATTGTGCCAAGTACCATACCAAACCAACCACCTAATTCTGAATTCAGTTTTTTAGGGAATAGGTGAAAAAATGTGATCTAGTGAATTCTGTTTTTAGTTTTGCTGTTGAACCTCTTGGAATTTTTGTATAGCCTGTAGGAAACTAGGCATATGTGTCGATTAAATGTTTAGCATATGGAGTTTTTTTGGTATTGCTGTGTAGTGTAGATTTAGTAGTTCACCTTCTATGTTTACTAATCCTGTTTCTCTATTAGTCGCTTTTATTTGCTCTAGCTTGTGCTGGATTGTTGATATTTTTCTTTGTAGTATTCTTACAGCAGAGTTTATGCGCATCTCAATACACAATACTGGGGAAATAGATGTACTGATTTTATCTTCAGCAAAAAAACGGGGATCCATTTCATCTAACGGAGAGACCGGTGATGAAGTAAGTCTCATCCGATACAAATGCAAATTTTTATTGAATTTGGGCGCTTCTTTTTGTACTATGTGGAGCTTAATTGTGGGTGTAAAAACTGAGTAGAAAATCTTAACCTGTCTGAAGCTTTAGATTAATCAGAAAAACAACGGGAATAATATCCAGCATGATTCTTATCTTTCACCTTTGCAGGTTAAGCTAGAAGAAGAGGATACGTCTACCTTATGTGATCGGCTTCTTCCTCTAGTAATTGGATTGCTAAGAACGGTGAGTGGCCGGTCCTGATTGTTTTTCAACACATGTTACCATTGAAGTTAATAATGCTTAACTGTTTTAATTTCATTGTTAGTTCGTAGTGCTCATTAAGTATGTAGTCTCAGTTCAGTTTCTTATTTGTTTTTCCTTTGGACTGTATTTCGTAGGCAAAGTTCCCTTCAATTTTGAGGATGTATCGTGAGGCACTAACATCTGAAATGAAAAATGCAATCAAGAACGCAGTTGCCGAGCTGCTTCCAGTTCTTGTTGCAAGATCGCTGGAATCTGATTTTTCACCTGGGGAACGCTCAGTAGATGTTGATGGTAAAATTATATAACTCATTACTATGTATAAGATTGTCGTGTGACTTAGTTTTTGCATGAATGAAATCATAGTCGAACGTAAGTTTAGTACTTGAAAAATGTGAACTACATATTATCACATCACATGCTTGTTTTCCTTTTTGTTCTCTTATTTGATCTGAGACCCGCCTTGAACATCAGTGGACGAAATTAGTCAACTGATGGAAGAATGTTGGCTAAAATACTTATTTCTAGGACTACAATAATTTTTTTATCTTGATAATGTCTGCTACTTCGGTGGTAGTTTGTCTCTCCAGAATCTCTGCTTATTCCTAGTGCATATACAGGTGGTGGCTTATCTCTCGCAAGCAAGCTGAGGAATCTGTCATCGGAGGCGTTTGTTAATCTCTTGACTGCTATATTTAGGATTGTTCAGGTAATATATGCATCAATCATAGGACTTTTAATTACTTGAACAAGCATTATAGGAAGTGCGACATATATGTCCACTTGTGTTAAACCTTTGGCAGCAGTTTTTATTTTGGTTTTGATACATCCATATTTAGTTTTGAGACTTCCACCCTCCAAAGCAGTTAGATGATTGATTAAGATGTAATAGGATTTCATTTCATTTAGTGAATGCAGGCACATCTTGCCCGGGCTTCGGAAGTGAAAAAGGCAATTGAATGGATCCTCTGCAATATCGATGGACATTATGCAGCTGATTCCGTTGCAGCTGCAATTGCTGTTGGCGCTGTAGCGGCTGAATCAGCTCAGGAATCAGGTTTCCAAAGCGGATCGTTAGTGTCTTCTCCAATGGGTAAGGCTAGCCCAAAGGCCCCTCCATTGCAGAGAAAATCAAGCGACGCAACCAACTTGATGAACATGTCGAGAAACTTCAGGTTTTCTATTTATTTATTCGTTTAATTATCCAAAATGTCGCAGTTACCTGTTACACAAGCTTTTGCTATACTTGGAATTTAGGTTTTTATTATATATAGGGCCGATGTCTTGAGAGAAAACACAGAAGCTGTCTTTGCGGCCTGTAAGGTTACTCATGCTAGATGGGCAAAGCTACTAGGAGTCCGTGCTCTTCTTCATCCAAAATTGAAATTGCAGGAGTTCATGAGCATGTATGATATCACCCAGGAATTTATAACAGTTACGGAGAAGGTATTTGTTCAAAACTTCTCCTCATAAAAGAGATAAGAAATTGCATTGGTTATTCTTGCGTGACATTTGTCTGGAAATTTACAGATTGGCGGACGTTTAGGATCTAGTATCCGTGGGACGCTGCAATCACAAGCGAAGGCCTTTGTAGATTCCCAACATGAAGCTCGGGTTAGTCTCTGTATATATACGTTTATAGATTTTAGAGAAAGGACATATACTTTTTTAGTTCTTTCTGAAAAAAAAAGTGGTGAGGTGGTGGATGAAAATAGTTATACCAAGAGCCATAGGCCCAAAACCCTCTATATACTCGTAGAAAGGTTAAACTTACATTTGATGACTGAGTAGTGTTGAGCTATATTGACTTCATCCCATAGATGCATATTGCGTAACTACTTTACCATCAAACTTCTTTTATTATCAAGAGTTCTGGTCGTCATTCTAATTTGTATTTTGCTTTACTGTAGATGACAAAACTAAAAGCCGTCCTTGATCAAGAAACATGGGATGAGATAGATGTCTCCGAAGAATTCCAATCCATAATCAGCTCTCTTTTTGCATCCCAGGAGTTGATTTCTGGGAAAGTTGATGATGCTGATATTAAAAAACACAGAAACCCGCTTCCTCTCAACGGGTCTCTCACTTCAGGAACTGAAGATCAAAGTACAGAATCACGAAATGAAAAATCTGAATCTAGTGAAGGTCCTGCAGTTAGTAGTGCACAAGCGAAATCTACAGTTAAGGCTGGTGTATCTTCTGTCACGAATGATCAAAGTAATCAGAAGGCCCACGGAAAATCTAATCTTATCTATCAAGGAGTTGGTTACCACATGGTAAACTAGTTAGTGTTCTTGTTATGCATTTTAATGTTGTGTTTTGGTCGAAGTATTTTAATGCTGTTATATATGTATTTTATCTAATCGGTTTGTTTTCTTCCTATGCATTAATAATTATCTCTAGCGTTTGGTAGGTTTAGATTGCTTAATATTTAGTTGCTGCTCATGCTTGGAATGTTAGTTACGCTGATGCAATTCCTTTTTTTTTTGGTCTGCAGTGGGTTAATATTGCTCAAGATGTTGTCAGAATACATTCCTATGAACAATTCTTTGCCAGCTTTGTCCTCGGAAATTGTTCTTCGTGTTGTTGAAGTATTGAGATTTTTCAACACTAGGACATGCCAACTTGTTTTGGGTGCTGGTGCTATGCAGGTATTAATATGCTTTAAATGGAGAAAATAGTAGTTTCATTGCTGATTAGCTTTACTGATTTTTCTAACCAATAACATGTGATCCATATATACGTGCTATAGTTATCTGGTTTGAAGTCCATTAAGGCAAAACACTTGGCACTTGCAAGTCAAGTAATTGACTTCACTTACACTATTATTCCTGGTATGTGATATTTTATCTTCTTCTTTCTGATTCTCTTTTGTAAAATGTTTTACTTGGTGTTTTCCAAGCATTTCTTTATTCACCTTTTGGAAAAGAATATGAGATTTCCTATGGTGGCTGTTGGATTTATTTACATGTCGTCTTAAGATGTCAGCTTAATCTCTCTATTATTCAGCTTCCCAGTGATTTGTTTTGTTTGAATCATCTCTAGCTCATTATCCATGTATAACAGTCTTTTTTTTTGGTTTTTGTGGTCTTAGAATCCAGAAGAATAATGTTTTCAAAAGTACCTGAGACTAGAAAGCCACTATTGTCAGTAGAGATTGATAAAGTTGCTCAGGTACGTTTCTTTCTTTGCATTCTGCCTTTTGGAAAAAAGTTCAAACCAGTTGGTTATCTACAGGTTTCTAGTATAAGTTTTAAAATGGCGGTCTCCATTAACCTCGGCGTCTTGCCAATTCGCAGGATTATAGGGTTCATCGAGATGAAATATACACAAAACTAGTTCAAATAATGAGAGAAAGGCTATTGGCGCATCTCCATGGGTTGCCTAAAGTTGTTGAGGGCTGGAACGGACCGCCAGACACCAACAAACAACTAAAGAGTTTGCGTGGCCACTCACGAGGGTGATTTTCTTTTTCATTCAAAAATCTTATAATGAAAATTGCAGTTTTTCCTCTCTCTAATTTGCATTTAGTTATGCAGGAAGTTGGATACCTCCATCATGTCTTGTCCGAGACACTGCATGAAGCGGATGTTCAAGCAATCTTCAGGTGAGCAATTGTCATAGGATATACATTTAGGAATCCTTAAAACAAATTTCTGTATTTATAGATGCTAAAGCTAGGAAGTAATCTTAGGGGTTCCAAACTCACTTTCTTTTTACCTTGCTCTTTAATTCGTTTTCATGGTCCTTGTAGGCAGGTCATTTTGATAATTCACACACAAACTTCTCAAACGCTTGCTAACTTGGTGTTGCATCTGTGTGTCTTAAATCTCTGTGCACCAGTAAAAGCCCAGTAATAGGAAATTTACTTTTTCTGTTGTATTTTTTCTATTGGGAAAAGGAAATCGGGTTTTTTGAGGCTTGTATAAATATGGGTCTAAGGGTTTGTAAATTATTCATTCGCACAATAATAAGAAATCCTAAATGGGTATTTGCCTCAATTCGTTTTGCTCTCTGTTTTTCTCTTATAATTCGCAGCCGTTCACAACACTTGGAGATAAGCTCTCCAGAGGCAAAGAAAAGGCAACTTCATATCTTTTCTTTGTTGTTAAAGACAAACCAACTTAGCGACTGTAATAAACGTTCTTGTTGTAATCAGGTTGAAGCTTCACGTTGAACTTATCCTCAAATGCATCCGAGCGTTACCATCCGACAATACCAACCAGTCAGGCATCCCAAATTGGGGGCAACTAGATGAATTCTTTGCACAACACTTTAGAGAAGGAGGAGGCGAAGATGAGTGATTAAGTCGGTGTCATTGCACAGCAAAATTGTCTCTTCTCACACTTCCTTTATTGGTAAAAAGAATCAGGAGTTTGCCTGCGAAGGTGGATTTACGTCATGTAGATTTAGCTTACAGGTAACATATTTCTTCCTTCTTCCTCCAATGACATTCTGTAATCATCTCATAGTGTTACATTCCTTTTCCGAAAGAAAGAATAACCACGTTTTGATTCAGCTTCAAGTTGCAGGTTCTGCATTTGTCGGCTATGTAAACATTATATCAAACTATTGTTTTGTACCTCTCGTTTTCCCTTGATGTTGCTTTTCTTATTCTCCTCTTTTGACCCGAGTTGTAAAAGGTATGAGCTAGTGATTGAACAGGAGTTTTTGAGAGCAAGTAGATTTTTAGACGTCATATATATATATTTCAGTGGGAGAACAGTTTTGTGTGCTTTACTATATTATATCCAGTACTTTCATTTTAACAAAGAAATCTAATATCAAGCAGCATTTGTTTAGACTCAGCCTTATTCTCTATCTGATTGTATAATCAATCAATCCCAAGCTAATCAGATTCAAAGATTACTCTCAACAACCCCATTGTCGTTGATTCTGTTATAGTACATGAAACTTTTCATCCTACTCCCTGTCATAGTGAACAACTAGTGGTTGCAGGGTGGATCATCAGAGACAGCTAGAAACTATATCAAAACTACCGTTTCTCATCAAGACCACATATTCCGCTCTAAACAGCACTTTAACACTTGAAAGGGTTACTCTTTTTGATTCAATGTTGTTGCTTTCTCCCCAAGAATGTTTCGATATCATAGGATTACGAATTTTGGGTGTTGAAGTTTCAAACTTTCTATACATGTGTATGTCATGATCCTCATATATGTCTTGTAGCATTGGATTTTTATACTCATCAACGAAAGTCTAAGATATCGTACTTAATGTATTCGACCTAAAATCATCAAAGCAGAACTCCGCATAAAGATGATTAAATTTCTTTGACGTTTATCAATGAAGAGATATATGAGCCACAATTTTGTGTTCTGTAATGCATAAGAGATAAAAACACTTGTATGTTATATAGATGGAACTTTTGGGTTTAAAGAAGAAAATAGTTGTTGGAACGTTGACAAAGAAAAATAATGGCCGGAAATACTTAAATGATACAAACTGAAGTTATCATCAAAATGTAAGTTAAAGCACAACACCAGTAAAAATACACGAAAATAAAGACAACAATTTAGGTTTTGGGTAATTTTTAACAGCCATGGAACACATAGACAGCATACGAAGATGGAGGGTAAGGCTGAGCTACGGTACTGTAACTATTAATATATATAGTTAGCTATTGTAAATGAGTGTAAATGAGTAGTTAGAGCAGTTAAATATTCAGCTGTATATATAGTGAACATTGTACAGATTAACAAGTTAATGAAAATATTTTCCATATTATCCTACTTCTTAATAAGGTATCAGAGCGGATGAGCTAAGCTCACCGTCGCCTCCGATCGTCATCTCCGATCGTTGCTGTCTTCATTCAACTCTGATCACCGCTTTATCGTCCCGTCGTCGACCTCCTCAACATCGCTGACATTCTCGATCCATCCTATCTTCCACATTTCGCCATCTCGGTTCTCCTCTCCTCGATTTGAGCTCTCAGATCTACTCGAATCGATTCGATCATCCTCAATCCTCCGTTTCTTCTCCTTCGATCATCTCATCCACAACTATGGGAAAGAGAAAGTGCAATTCTAAGTATCAGAGCTATACTCCGGATCTTGAATCTCCGATTCGTCATGATACATCTCCAACTTCCGATCAACATCGTGATGCTTCTGGATCTTCCAATCGATCTCCGAATCCAGCTGTGATTCATTCTTCAAATCGTTTGAGGTATCCAACTCCCCTGATAATGTGCATAGTCCGTATCATCTGCATAACTCGGATCATCCTGGTTTAGTACTTGTATCTGAGGCTCTTGATGGAACGAACTATAGCATCTGGACTATTGCGATGACTACTAGCTTAGAAGCGAAGAACAAGCTAGATTTTATCGATGGATCCATTGTTATGCCTCCTGAAACTGATCCTTTTTACAAGATATGGTGTCGTTGCAACAGTATAGTAAAATCTTAGCTGCTGAATAGTGTCTCGAAACAGATATACATGAGTGTATTGTATTTCAAAGCAGCTGCAGACATATGGAAAGATTTGCACACTCGCTTTCACAAGTCAAATCTACCACGCCTATACAAGCTTCATCACGAACTACACTCTCTCAGGCAAGGCAGCATGGATTTATCGGCTTATCACACCAAAACTCAGTCCTTGTGGGAAGAACTCAACAGCCTCAACATACCAGCTCAGATGATTGAAGGTCTCATGCTTCAGAACGAGAATAACAGAGTCATTGACTTTCTCATGGGTCTTAATGACAGTTATGATCACGTTCGCAGTCAAATTCTTATGAAGAAGTCTCTACCATCTCTATCTGAAGTGTACAACATTCTGGATCAAGAAGATAGTCAGAGTTCAGCTAGAACCTCTTCTCAAACTGGTGTTGATGCAAGTGCATTTCAAGTCTCAGCTAGGTCTCATCCAGTGTGTACTCATTGTGGAGGATATGGACATACTGTTGATAGATGCTTAAGTCCAGAGGCATAGGTTATCCTCCCAAGAAACCTTCTTCTCAATATGTACCTGCTTCTGCGAATGTTGTTGCTACAAACTCCACTGATGAGACTCAGTTCACTGCACCTGTCAACACGTCCATACCTTCTTCGCTGACTCCAGAACAACTGAACAAGTTCATTGCTTACTTTAGTGCTCAACTCCAAACCCAGAGTGATACACCACCATCAGACGGACTTCTTCCTTCACCTTCAGCTGTACCATTGGCTTGTAAAGCGTCTGGTACATTCCTACCTCTATATACTTTTTCTCTCATTGGCATGCCTTCAGCTCTCTCTTCCGGAAATGCTTTAGTTTCAAGTGACTCACTAGATTTTGATCCGCTCTTAAAAGGGCGGATATATATTTTTTTTAAGTTTTTTCCTTTGAGAATTTTTTTATGATTATATTTATGTTTAATATAAATTTAGTATAATTTTTGGTAATTGTATGAAATATATCAAGTTGAATAACTATACATTTGTGCCATATGCACTTCAAAAATTAAGTTTACAACATATTATATTTACTTATTAGTTACCTAATATAGTCAACAATATTCGATCTTGAAAATCCAATTTGGAATCAACATAAAAATCAAAATCTCATACTCCATTAGTCTGTTAGACATGACATATATATTCAAGGTTATATTCAAACGGTTCTTAAAGTGTTTTATTTGAAAACTAATATCAAATCCAACCCGTACCGTAAACCAAACAAAATGTTTAAAAATATTTGAAAACATAATTTTAAATATATATATATGTTTCAAAAATAATATAATAATTTAGACATTACATATCATTTATTTTTTAACTTGTGTACAAAATTTATTCAAATTATTTACCTATATGCACTAAATTTTTCAATATTTAAAATTATATGAAAAACAATCATCAGAAAATTTTATTTTAAATTTTATTTATTTTTTATACCTGACCTTGGCCTGCGATTGAACCGAAAACCCTGTGATCCATATACAATTTGGTTTGGAGTTACCAAAAACTCAATAATTAAAAATCGGATAAAATTTAGTAAACTCCGAAAAATGTTCCAGTAACCTATGATCCAACACTGGTTGACCTGGTAAAAATCCAAAAAGAAATCTAATAATATTTAAAAATCAAATAAATTTCTCATATTTATTTAACATCATAGAAAATTAAGAAATTGTCTACTGTGTCATTCTTTAAATTTTGATCAAACAATTCTCGACAAAAACACTAAAATCTATTGATATAACATCATTAATTTGTTTTGTTATTGATAATCTATTTAAGTTTGCATTTCTTGTTTATTTTAAACTTCAATCTAATTTATAATAATTTATGTTTAGTTATTTATTATTTTAAAATTCAGAAAATTCTCCTGTTTTATTTTACAATAGGTTGTTTAAATTTCACAAATTTATTTAGAAAATATCATATTTGTAGTTTTTTTGTTTAAATTTAGAATTAACATTTATGTGGTCATTTTAAATGATAGTTGCAACACATAAATATTTTAAGATTATTGAAAATATTTTCACATTTTTTATAATAAGTTAATTTCGTATATTAAAAATATATTAAAATATTTTTAAGTTTACAAAATAAAACAAAACAATTATACAAAAAAAAATCCATCCTAAAGTTAAGAGTTAGTTTAAATATGAGATTATATTGTTGGATTAAATAGATTTTGTTAGAATTAAATATATTTAGTTAGAATTTAATGAGAACCATATGTTTAAATAAAACTAGTGGCAAAAGATGGTAAATATTGTTGAAACAGAAGGGCACATCAAAAAAGTGCCTTCTGTTTTAATAGTATTGATGGGTTATAGATTCGGGTGCTACTCATCATATGTGTCATAATAGATCCCTATTCACCTCTATAAAACCTCTCCTAAATACCTTTGTAACCCTCCCAATTGGTAACTCAGTGAGCATTGTTGGTATTGGTCCTATCACTTTGAGTAGTAACATCACTTTGAAAAATGTTTTGTTCATACCTCAATTTCGTTTTAATTTGCTGAGTGTTAGTTCTTTTGCTAAAGATACTGAATCTATGATAGGTTTCACATTTAGTGCTTTTTTCATACAGGATCTTACTTGGGCATTGATGATTGGCAATTGTAGACAAGTTTACAACCTTTATGTTTTTGATTCAGGGTTGCCCAAAAAAAATGTTCTTGATTCAGGTTCTCTGCTTCCTGCTTCTTTTAATAATGATCAGAACAATGTTGTTTGTGCTTCTTATATTGATAGTCATATTTGGCATACTCGCTTAGGACATACTCCTGTGGATAAAATTGATACTTTGTCTCATCTTTTGTCCTTGAATAAATCTAAGAAAAATGAATCTTTTTATTGTACTGTTTTTCCTCTAGTAAAACAAAAGCGTCTTTCCTTTCCTTCTGATAATCACATTAGTGATGCTTGCTTTGACTTGATTCATATAGACATCTGGGGTCCATTTTTCTGTCGAAACTCATGAAGGTTACAAGTATTTTTTAACTATCGTTGATGACCATAGTCGTTGATGACCATAGTCGTGCTACTTGGGAATGCATCATGGCTGCAGTGTTTCTTATTAATCGTATACCCACCCCTGTCCTTAAAAACAAATCGCCTTTTCAAATTCTTATGAACAAAACACCCGACTATCAATCCCTGCGTAGTTTTGGTTGTCTATTTTACAAGAGTACCTCTCCCAAGGGTAGAACTAAGTTTGATCCCAGAGCCAAAGCTTGTTTCTTTCTAGGTTATCCCACTGGGTATAAGGGTTATCGGTTGCTTGATCTTGAAACTAATAGCATTTCCATTTCTCGGCATGTCATATTTCATAAAACGATATTTCCTTTTGCTGGTTTCTCTCTTTCTGATACAGCAAAAGCTTTCTTTCCTCGTCGTGCACTCCCTGATGATAGTGTACCTTCTGTACCTTCATCTTCTGGTGAAACGTCGGCCACTGCCAATTCACCTTCTGATGTAGGTTTGCCTCCTGCAACTACATCTCGTATTAAGAAAAGACCAGCTTATCTGCAATACTTTCTGTGCAATTCTGTTCATTCTTTATATCCTCTTTCTGATTATCTTTCTTATGACAAACTTTCCTCTTCACATTTTTCTTTTATTAATTCTTCCGTCTCCATGCTCACTGCTCCTTCCACTTTTTCTGAGGCGAAGAAGTCTAAATCTGGTGTAAAGCTGTGGATGACGAGTTTGAGTCTTTAGAAAACCTTGGTACTTTGTCAGATTGTTCTCTCCCTGAAGACAAAACAACCATTGGATGTCGATGGCTCTTCAAACTTAAACTGAATGCCGATGGCACAGTTAAGCACCCCAAAGGTCGTTTAGTTTCTAAAGGGTATACACAACAAGAAGATGTAGATTATGTGGATACTTTCTCGCCTGTTGCGAAGATGGTCACTGTCAAGATGCTCTTTGCTCTTGCAGCTAAGAAAAAATGGTTTCTGCATCAGTTAGATATATCCAACGCGTTTCTCAATGGAGACTTGTCTGAGGAGATATATATGGATATACCTGAAAGCTATGCAGGACGAAAGGGGGACAATCTGCCTCCGAATGCAGTTTTGAAACTCCATAATCTATTTATGGCCTCAAACAGGCATCTCGCCAGTGGTTTCTCAAATTCTCATCAACTCTCAATTCTATGGGTTTTGAGAAAATTAATGGTGATCACACTTTATTCTGGTCTCATTCCGGTGAGAAAATTCTGCTTGTTCTCGTTTATGTGGACGACATTCTTCTTGCTAGTAACACTGAAGCTTCCATCACAATGATGATCCAGCAACTCTCTTCTTGCTTCAAGCTTCGTGATATTGGTGTTCCCAAATATTTTTTGGGTATTAAAATTGCTCGTCCAGCTTCAGAAATTTCACTGTGTCAGCACAAATATATTTTTGATCTCTTGACTGATGCAGGGTTACTGGATTGTCGTCCTTCACCGGTTCCGATGGATCCAAGCAACAAATTATCATCGGAAGATGGTGATCTTCTTCCTCAAGCAGAAGGCTATCGACGTTTGGTTGGTAAACTCTTGTATCTCACTATTACGCGTCATGACATTTGTTTTGCGATTCACAAATTATGTCAGTACTCTTCTGCTCCGCGTCTTCCTCATCTCAAAGCCGCTCACAAGATTCTACACTATCTAAAAGGCACCATTGGTCAGGCTCTCTTTTATCCTGTTGATGATGACTTTCAAGTCAAGGCATTCTGTGATTCAGATTGGTCACAGTGTCCAGATTCTCGGCGTTCCATCTGAGGGTTTTGTGTTTTCATTGGCAACTCTTTGGTTTCTTGGAAATCAAAGAAACAAGATGTTGTTTCACATTCTTCAGCTGAAGCTGAATACCGTTCGATGGCTTATACTACTAAAGAGGTCATCTGGTTATCACGCATGGTCAATGATCTTGAAGTCTCTGCACCCACAGTTCCAGTTCTGTATTGTGATAGCACAGCTGCCTTACACATTGCCAAGAATTCCGTTTTTCACGAGAGAACCAAACACATAGAACGAGATTGTCATTCAGTTCGTGAGCGTTTGGTAACTGGACAGATCAAGACACTTCATGTACGTTCAGAGAATCAACTTGCAGATCCGCTCACTAAGCCTCTCTATCCTACTCTGTTTCACAAGCTCATGTTCAAGATGGGTTTTCATCAACTTCTAACGCCATCTTGAGGGGGACTATTAATATATATAGTTAGCTATTGTAAACGAGTAGTTAGAGCAGTTAAATATTCAGCTGTATATATAGTGAACATTGTACAGATTAACAGGTTAATGAAGATATTTTCCAAATCATCCTACTTTCTAATAGTAACATTGGTTAGCTTGTTGTGCGGTCGGGTAAATCCACCAAAATTATTTATCCCTTGACGTTGTCCCATGTAGAAGCATCCTACACAACCAGCGATGGCTAGAAACAACATGATATGAACAATGGTAGACAACCAGCGATGGCTAGAAACACCATGAATATGAACAATAGTAGCGAGAAATACACAATGATCATGGCTTAAAAATCTCTAGTTTGTAGTTAACCAATGGAGACAACTGGGAGTCGAAAGAGAAAGAGAAGGAATTCAAGAGGAGATGGATAAACAAAAGGAAGTGAGTTTATGGATATATAAAGGAATGGTGTTGAAGCTGTTATCAACTGCAAATGTCAGAAACAAAAAATAGTAATGACTGGCAAGTGTTCTTTGTTAATGAGTACAGAGTAATATAATACGTGCATCAAAAATCAGATGATCATATGAAATAAGGACTGGCCTAAATTCTTTTAAAGTCATTTTATTGTTTTGACATAATCATTAACATTTTGTTATATTTGAGTTCATGAGAATCTTATAGGATTTTTTAAGCATTAACATTTGTTCATTTGATTGGATATTATCTACTGAAAAACCTAACTTGGAGTTTAATTCTATTGTATGAAACTGATATAGTTAGATATAAAAAGTATCTGGATTTAAAATTATTTAGAATAATTTCTGAAACCAATTTTAAAATAGTTTCTGAAACTATATTCCAAAAACAAGTCAATTGCTTTAAAGTTTATTGAGTTTGGCACAGTTGCATTATTTGTTAGGATTATTTTTAAGAGAGATTTAGTGGATTACCCATAAATGTAGTCTATATTAGAGAGTTGTCATCTGATTGAGAACTGAGACAAAATTTATACAATAGAGTCCAAGAATGGACGAAAATGCCCTTTCTCATCTGACACATCCACATGAAAATTCACTGATACAAGTCTTCTCTCTCTTACATTCTCTCCCTTCTGGCTCTCTTTTTCCTCATTTCACTGGTGCAAGTTTCATTTTTATCTTATTTCATTTCTCCTTTGTTTGTTTCTTTTATCTCTTCTCTTTTTCACACTTCCTTTTCTTTACATAAAATAATCAGTAACAGAAAATTATTATTTTCATTTCTTTCGCATTCATCTTATTTCTTTCGCATTCATTTAATTAGACAACTGACTGAGAAAACTAACATTGTGATAATAAACTTATACATAATGAATATCCAGTAAATATTTTTTCTGTATATAGTTAACATCAGGAGAACTCATTGATGAATTGTCATCAAACAGTTACATTTTTTGTGAGCGAATAAACATATTTGTAACATGTTACAAATTTTGTTAACATGAAATACTATTTGTTTACACGCCACAAATTTTGTTATCAAGTTATATTTATTTATAGAGCTTTAAAATCATTAACTTAATAATTAACTATATAATTTAGTACTATTTATAAATTTAATACATTATTTAATGGATAAAACATATAGTTAACCAGCTAATATTAAAGTTAACTAGCAAAAAAAATTACCATGTTATAAAACAAGTTAACACGTTACCAATAATAGTATCCTATACAAAATATATTTACTTTTATATATATATATTTTAACATGCTAACATTAATGTTATTTTGAGAACAAAGACATTGATAAAGATCAAAACAAAATTATTTAAAACCAGATGCGAATATACAAATAAAATTATCTGACAAAAAAATAATGGTTGTTATACCGAATAATCGAAAGAACAGATTTCCAACAACAGAAGCAAAAAAATAGTCCACCAAGTTTAGAAGAAATGTGAGAGAAACGATACCAAACATGTAAACATACGTACATCTTTGTGAGTAAATTGTCTGCAAGAAACAGTACACACAAGTGAGATTTCAGAACTAGAGCCAGACATGTGTTGTAGGAGTAGGGGTAATCTCAGAATAGAAATTAGTTCCATTAAATCAGGTCTAGAAGCCTAATTAAGCATTTGATTATAGGTACTGCAGCCAATTATATCTATTTTTAAACTGATTGTTACGACAATATTGTATGATGATTAATTCATATGTATAGGCTGGCAAAAGAGTTTTAATTTATTAATTTTAGGATAGTTTATTTTCAACTATAATTGAGTTCTCAATGTAAGCTTCTTGGTTTCCACTTTCAAACTAACTTACCGAGTTTTGGGTCTTGTTATTAACTTTTGTTTTGGATACTTGGATGTGTAACGAGAGAATATAAAAAACATGACATGTCTAGAAATTTAAAATCCATAAATATTTTATAATAAATTTAATTATTTTCTTACAGTTTGAAGCCAAAACATTTATATATGACAACTCTTTAAAATGAAGCGTGAAGATGAATTTTTAATGAAAATGAAAGAGTTTCAGTGACAAAAAAAAATGAAAATGAAAAGAGTAATATTAGAGTCAAACAAAGGAAATCATATGCACAGTAAGAGCACAACAAGAAACTAGATTGAATTCCTCTTCTAAATACACCTTCTAATAAAAATAAATCTTGATAATACTTGATCAATATCTTTATCAACAAAAAGCTCATAAAGAATGCTAAAGGCTTTATAATCTGATAAACATACACATTTCATTTACAAAAAAAATAATATGAAAAATTAACAAAATGACATATTGTATTGGATGCTCCTGCATTCTAGAGAGTAAAGTCATTTGATATTTATTTCTCAACAACAATATTGTTCGCTTTGTTTCCATGAGACTAGTGATAAAGAGAGCTCTACACTCACTTAGCTATTTAAATTCACTAACTTCTGAATTCGAGGATCATATTTGACCTAGATCCGGCGGTGACTGGTGATGAGTGGCAACTGGAGTGCTTGGTCACTGTCACGGGAGCAGGTACTTCTCTCCTCTATCAAATTTAAAATAGTATCTTTCCTCGTTCCTTTCATGGTCTAGACTCTCCAAGACAGACTGAGTTCCTCTTAGGACAAACTTCTTCTCTTGTACCTTGATATTTCTCTGTTACTTTTCTTTCGGCAAGCACAACTTCTTCTCTTGCTTAATCTTTATATGATGTCTCATATATGGGGTTGAGATTGTTTCACGTTTTAAACTAGTTTTGGTCTTGACCTTTTAAAAAAACTATCGATATTAGAAACTGGTCTATAATTATTGTTGATAAAAACAAATATTTCCTAATTTCCATCGTAATTCTGAAAAACAGAACAGTGAACAGTCTATTATTAGAAGGCTATCCTAAAAAGTTACAGTCGGACAAAGAAGAGTGAGTAGTGGAATCAAGGTATGAAATGAAGAAATAAGATGTGTGACATTTAGAAGTTGAAGAAATAAATGTTTCCTTCCTTAAAAGCTTACTTTCATTATCCAACATACTTCGTTTTGCTCATAACTGAGGTATAAATCTCAGCTCATGGTAGAAATAGTCTGACATTTGTATCTATTTGGGCTCAGAGGATGAAAGTTTCTGCATTTGATAGATTAAGTTTTGGTTGTTCAGAAAAAAAAAAAATGATAGATTGAGTTTGGAAAATATAGCAAGGACTGGGGTATTACTCGGGTCCGAGCCCATTCTTTTGAAACATTTGAATGGTCATTTTAGAAGTCTTCATTAAAAAAAAAATATAAGTTTCTTTTTCTTGATAAGTTTGTTGGTACAATACAGAACAAAACACGACTTTATATATATATATATATATAATAGTTAAAATATTAGATGAGTAATAAATAAATATAAGGTGAAACTATATAAGACTAGCTGTTTAACCCGCACATGCGTACATAACTCTTATCTAGATATTTATTAATAAATATACAATTAATTTAAAAAAAAATAAAAATAAAAATAAAACATTAAATTTAGACTATTTTATGAATTTTCAATTTCTTAATTTTGAAGTTTAATGATTTAAAAACATTTACTTTTGGATAAAAACATCAATTTTTGTTTTAAAGTATGGTTTTATCTTTAAACAGTTTATTATATTAATTTATAAACAGTGATATAATTAAAAAACAAATATCTAATTAAGTCAAATCATTTGGAAAATAAAGTTTTAATTAAAAATAGAATCACATTTTTCTTTACATAATAGCCTTTTAAGAAATTTTAATTTAATCAAAGTTGTATTATGTGAAACTCTTGAAATATTATGAGTAAATAAAATTAATTTTTAATTTTCATAAATTTAAGGCACTTGTTGTAAATAAAAATTAATATTTTGAAAATATTCTCCTTTGCTGGCAGAAATTTTGATTTTCCTAAGAAATTTCATTCACGATTAAAATATTTAGAAAAATAAAATAAATAAATATTAATTTTTTAAAAAAATTAAATAAGATATAAATTTTATTCGTAAATAAATTAAAAAAAATAATTTTGTATTGTTATGAATTTTCCGGTTTCTTAATTTTTATCTTTTAATGATTTAAAAACATTTAGTTTTTAATAACAACATTAATATTTTTGTTTTAAAACATATTCTTATATTTAAACATTTTATTATATTAATTTATAAACAGTGATATAATTAAATAAACAGTTATATAATTAAGAGAAATTATTTTGAAAAATACGGTTTTTGTAAATAATAGAATCACAGTTTTCCTTACATCATAGATTATTGAAGAAAATTAAATTTAAACATAGTTACAATTCTTTAAAAAATAAAAGTAAATAAAATTAATTTTAAATTTTCGTAAATATAAAGTACTATTTGTAAGTAAAAATTAATTTTTAAAAAATATTCTCTTTTGGAGGCAGAAATTTTGAATTAAAAAAGATACTTCCATTCCCAATTAAAGTATTTAGAAAAATAAAAGCAAAAATATATTGAATTTTTCAAATTAAATACCAAATAAATATTTGTCTTGAAATTGAACAATAATAATAATAATAATGAAAATACCACGAAAAAATCAGGTTAACAAAAAAATATAAATCAAATTTATTGTTATTGCATATATCTCTTTTTAGTATTTTAATAATTTTCAAATATATGTCATGAAAAATTACGTTTACAAACAAATATAAATCATTTTGGTTATTTTTGTTATTAAACTATTTTAATTTTTTTTGACAACAAACTATCTTATATATTTTAGTATATAATGATAAGACTAATTATTAAATGTGTGTATATACTACTCTTTATAAAAATTAACAAATGAGAAATAAAGATGTAGATAAACACAAAAAAATACATAGAATTAACTTTTTCAAACATGTTTTCCATTTATTTTTGAGATACTTTTTATGATATTATTTTGTAAAATATTGAATTATATAATTATTTATTAAAGATATCAAATATTAACTTATTTATTAAAACTAATTATTCACCCTAAAATCATGGAAACCCTGAGAAAATTAACTTATCAAATAACAATATAAATATGTATGTATAATATTTTGTTTTTAAATGTATATATTTGTTTGTTAAAAAAATATTGAATGGACCCCAATTTCAGTCGGCCCGGCTCTGAGAGAGTGGCGTTTTATCATACTCCCATGAAAATGAGGACGACGTTTCCGCTGGTGTTTTGGAAGGAAAGAAATATAAGGTTTGATAGTATTTGACTTGAAGAAGGAAACAGACTTGGGCAGGAGATTGAAAGCGTAAGAAGTAAAAAAATGGTGCTTTAAGCTAATTTAGTCTACTTAATTAGGGGCAAACCGGGTTTATCAAGTATAAATTTCAAAAGTGCCTATAAATTACTCACATATTTTTTTAAGACCCTATTGCATTGTTTTCCTCTGCAACTTTTGTTTTATTAGAAAAAAAAAACAAGATGAAACAAGAGCCAAACTTGGATCCACAACTATGGCATGCTTGTGCAGGACCTCTGGTCAAAATACCTCCAGCAGATTCAAGGGTCTTCTACTTCGCTCAAGGCCATATCGAACACGCCAACGTCCCTCCCGATTTCAACGCGCCGCGCGTCCCACCGCTCATCCTCTGCCGGGTCGTCGCCGTAAAGTACCTCATCGACGCAGAAACGGATCAGGTCAACGCCAAAATTACGCTTCTGCCGTTGAGGGAAAATGATCTGGAGGATCAGGAAGACGACAATATTGTGGGTCCGAATCTTGCTGACGTTGGCGGCCGCGCCAAGAAGAAACAGATGTCTTTTGCCAAATCGCTGACCGAGTCCGATTTCGGAGAAGGCAGCAGACTCTCAGTGCCGCGTATCCATGCTGGTTGGCTCTCCCCGAAGCATCAGGCCATCATCGCCAAAGACATCCTCGGCGAGACTTGGGAATTCCCATACATCACCGCCAAAGACATCACCACCGCCAAAGACATCCTCGGCGAGACTTGGGAATTCACAGTTACCGGCTGGAGCACGTTCATCAGCAAGAAGAAACTCACCGTCTGTGACTTAGTCATCTTCCTACGCTCCGATTTGGGCGAAATCTTCGTCTTGATCCGCCGTGCCGAACACCGCGATCTCGTTGTCTCTAGCGGCCCCGGTGGAGTGAATACGGCCGGGATGGTAAGGGTTGAGGAAGTGGCGGAAGCACTGAGGCGTTCGGCGTGTGGACAAGCATTCGAGGTTGTTTATTACCCTGGCGCTTTCACGCAGGAGTTCTTCGTGAAAGAGGCTGATGTGAGAGCAGCGATGATGATAAGATGGTGTAGTGGCATGATGATTCAAATAGTGTCTGAATGGTCGGATGGTGAATCCAGGCCGGACGAGGGCACTGTCTCCATCGTCAAAGTCGTCGATCCAGTCCGCTGGCCCGATTCCCCATGGCGTCTGCTCCAGGTCTCATTTTTTTTTCTTCAAAAATTTCTATATCGCGTTTGCAAATGCAGTTAAAGAATGTAAAATGTTATGGCTATGGTATAGGTACACAAAGACAGGAATACACAGAAGGTGAAGACAAACCCGTGGCTTGTCCAACCGATATCGGACATCCCTGTTTCAATCTCCGTTGGTAATCTTTTGAGCAATAGCATTAGTAGTAGAAGAATATTTAGCAGGACGGCACCATTTTGTTGCTGGTGTTCCTTTGTCTGTGAAAGCTGTAGTTGTGATTAGAATTTTGGAATCAGGTTGAAAGACTTTGTAATATGGTTATTTTGATTAATACTTTGGTTATCAAAGTATTTTCTAATTTTCAATCTTTCTTTTATTGTTCTCACATTTAGGAGGAGTCTCTTCTATAGGCTTGGATGAGGACGATGGGAGTATAGTGTTGACAGATACAATGGGTCAACAAGCTACACAGACCATGGTTGAGCCCTGGAAGAAGATAGACTTAGAGAAAAGCCACATGAAGCAAAAGATGGAGGACGAAGGCGAGGAATTGGCCCTTGCTGTGCCTGAATCGTTGAGTGATGCTAAGCGTTCAAGAGCAATTGAAGGATCAGAAGGCGCAGGTTCAGGGTCTTCATGTTTGGTGGTTGGCGTAAATCCGCAGGAAAATCCTTTAAACAGTGTAGCTCAAACATCACACCTGAAAGCGGTGAAAGAGGTGACTCCAGAAACAGAATGCATGTTAGTCTTCAGTAAGAAGGATGCTAATGAGTTACGTTTCATCAAATCGATCTCAAAAAAGTTACTAGAAGGAGAAGTCTCCCCTTTGACATATAGTCTATCGGTAAGAACGACCATTGAGACCTTACACAGATTTAGCGTTGGTATTGTGGTACTTTCGCGTAGTTCTGTAAGTACTAGTCAGTCCTTAAATCATCTCGCAGACATCATGGACCATTGGAAAGCTAAAAGCCTTGCGATTATTCCTATATATTTTAAGGTAACACTTTCAGACATTTGTGGGGTGGAAGGCAGGTTCGAAACAGCATTTCAACAGTATCTGAAAATTTACACTACAGAAAGAGTTCAGAGATGGAAGGCGGCTATTGCTGAAATATCATCCATCGATGGATATGAATGGACAAAAGAGTAAGTTTATTTTCTTTATGTGTCTTTTAACTATTTATGCATTGTTTCATCTATCCCCCGGGTAACTTTGCTACAAAGCATCCAATGTGCTTATTACCATTTTATATTATTTGGAGGAGTTCCATGTCAATATATGGTGTTAACTCGCTACATCTACTTTCTGTTTTCTTGCAGGACTGAGGGTAGGGTTACCGAGGAAGTTGTCAGAGAGGCATGCTTAAGGCTTCATTTGAAAAATAGCAAGAACATGGTCAAAATCTTAGCACTGTTAAAGCACTCACAGCCTTCAGAAGCTGATATGGTGGGAATCTGGGGTATGGCAGGAATAGGCAAGACATCTATTGCTAAAGAGGTTTTTGGCACTCTAGCTCCACGCTATGATTTGTGCTACTTTCTGCAAGACTTTTATCTAACGTGTCGAACAAGAGGGCTGAGGCAAATGCGTGAGGATTTTTATTCCAAAATATTCGGTGAAGAAAAACTTAGTATAGCCTCTTCTGACATAAAACCGAGTTTTATGAGGAACTGGTTCCAAAACAAAACCATTCTTCTTGTTCTCGATGACGTTAGTAATGCTAGAGATGCAGAGGCTGTAGTTGGAGGATTTGGCTGGTTTTCTCAAGGACACAGAGTCATCTTAACCTCTAGGAGAAAACAAGTCCTTGTACAGTGCAAGGTTAAGCAGCTATTTGAGATCCAAAACTTAAGCGACTCTGAATCTTTTCGTCTCTGCAAACAACATTTAAATGGAGAAAGCGGGATCATCTCGGAGCTTATGAGCTGCTGTAGTGGCATTCCGTTGGCCCTCAATGTTTTTGGTTCCACTGTGTCAAAGCAGCATGTAAACAATATGAAGGATCATCTCCAAATTCTGCGGAGAAATCCTCCAAACCAGATTCAGGAGGCATTTCGAAGAAGTTTTGACGGTCTTGATGAAAACGAAAAAAGCATATTTTTGGACCTTGCGTGTTTTTTCATTGGGGAGAACAAAGATTACGTGGTAAGATTACTGGATGCTTGCGGGTTCCGTACCTATTTGGGTATATGTGATCTCATTGACGAGTCTCTCATTAGCCTTCTGGACAATACGATAGACATCCCTATTGCTTTTCAAGACATTGGTCGATTTATTGTTTATGAGGAAGACAAGGAGGATCCATCCGAACGTAGCAGATTGTGGGATTCTAAAGACATCGCTGATGTATTGACAAACAATTCAGTAAGTCGGAACGTGTTTGTTTCTTTCTTTCAACTCGTCAGACACTTCATAACTATATATTTCATTAGTTGTAAATGCTGAGAGTTGCCTACTTACAGGGAACGGAAGCAATTGAAGGCATCTTCTTGGATGCGTCTGACTTGAACTGTGAGCTTAGTCCTACTGTGTTTGGTAAGATGTATCGACTTAGGTTGCTGAAATTCTATCGTTCCACCTCTGGGAACCAGTGCAAGCTAAGTCTACCTCAAGGCCTCGACACTTTGCCTGATGATCTAAGACTACTTCACTGGGAGAATTACCCGCTCAGATACTTGCCTCAAAAGTTTAATCCTGAGAATCTTGTGGAGCTTAACATGCCTTACAGTAACTTGGAGAAGTTATGGGAAGGGAAGAAAGTAAGTGTTGACAGAATGGTTTTCTTAAGCTGCTTACATGAATTTTATAATCTTATATGCGAGGACTCATCGTAGCTAATTGATGTTGTAAACAGGATCTCGTGAAGCTAAAGAAAATCAATCTGAATCACTCCACAAGCTTGACTGATATCTTGCTGTTATCAGAAGCACTGAACCTTGAACATATTGATCTCGAAGGATGCACGAGTCTGGTTGACGTTAGCACATCTATTCCTCGCTGTGGGAAGCTTGTTTCCTTGAATATGAAAGACTGCTCTCGTCTGCGAAGTCTACCTGCCATGGTTAGTTTAACATCTCTCAAGCTTCTTAATATGTCTGGCTGCTCAGAATTCGAGGAAATTCAGGATTTTGCACCAAACTTGAAAGAACTATATTTATCGGGGACTGCCATAAGAGAACTTCCTATATCGATTGAGAATCTCGCTGAACTTGATACGCTTGATCTGGAGAACTGCAGAAGGCTTGAAAAACTGCCATCCGGAATAAAGAACTCGCAGCGTATTGTCAAGCTTAAGCTCTCTGAATGCACAAGTCCTGGGACAAGAGGCATGGAATGTTTGGTGAACTCACCTTCTCCCTTTCCGTCACTTATACAGAAGCGGAAAAGAAACGCTTGAGTTATCAGGAAGCGCAAAGGTCTCTGAAGGCAAGGCCGAGAGGAGCAGGGAACTGGGCTGAGGACAAAAGGGAGAGGATTCAATCTGAGACACTGCACCAGAGAAAGGAGTATTACGTAGTTAATTCACTGCGTAAGTTAACCAGGTTCAGCAACAGTAGTTAATTCGCTTCAGAGGTCGAGGAATATGGTTGCAAGTGGTTGGACGCTAAGACCTTGGTATCAACATTACGGTGTTGGAACAATCCTTCAATTATTCGTTGGAATTGGAAAGAGATAATAAAATAAGATATATGTTGTGGCGTATGTGGAACTTTGTAAGGCTACTTGGTCAGTAAACAATACATGTACTGCTTCACACAACACGCCAGTAATATGTTCATTTGTTAATAATTTGGGTTTATGAACCGTGGTCGACCTGTTGCTTTCTTGTACGTTTGACCACAAAAAAAAAATACCTACGATTTTTGGGCTAATGTTAGTTTTTAAAGATGCCTTCAGCATACACAAGTAGGAGTTTTCTACCAAGGATGCTAGTTCATGGATATTGTCCTTTTGTTGTGTGGACAGAATCATGAAAACTGAGAAAGTTGCAAAACATGCAACCCACAAGCAATTGGTATCAAGGTCAATCCAACTAGTTGGTTGGTGAAAATAATTTACTCTTTTAAAATGGTCAACGAACTTGTGCTTGTTGAATGCAAAAGAACAAAAAGAAAAAATTTAAAATTCTTTCAAAAAAAAAAAGATTGCAAAAGAACCTTTTGTGGAAAAATTCGTTACCTGATTCCTCAAAGTCGTCGTCTCCTCTCCAAAAGGCAGCAATAATGGCATCTTCTTCTTCCTCCAAGCGACAGTTCGACGTGTTTGTGAGCTTCAGAGGCGCTGACACGCGTAACACCTTCACGTCTTACCTCCGTGAGTCCCTGCATCGGAAGGGTATAGATGCTTTCTTTGATGAGATACTCTATCGAGGCCAAGATCTCTCGGTTCTCTTTGAAAAGATCGAGCAATCGAAGATGTCCATCGTGGTCTTCTCGGAGAACTACGCCAACTCAACCTGGTGCTTGGAGGAGCTCTGGAAGATAATGCAGTGCAGGGAGAAATCCGGCCATGGTGTTATACCCATCTTCTACAAAGTCAGCAAATCTGATGTGGAGAATCAGAGAGGGAGTTTCGAAGCTCCTTTCAAGAAACCTGAGGTGAGTTTCAAAGGAGATTTGCAGAAAGTTGGGGCTTGGAAGGAAGCTCTGAGGGCTGCTTCCAACATACTTGGCTTTGTGCATCCTGGGAACAGGTAAGTAGTAGAAAATAAAGTGATATTGTTCAGTTTTGTAGACTTTCTAATTTGGATGAACATCTGTGCAATTAACAGGCCGGAGAGTGAGTTTGTTGAAAAGATAGCCAAGGAAACTTTCAGGATGCTGAATGATTTGTCTCCATGCGAGATCAGTGGTTTCCCGGGGATAGAATCACGTTCAAAGGAACTGGAGGAGTTGCTGATGCTCGACGATCCAAACTGTGTCCGCACCGTTGGAGTTCTTGGCATGACTGGAATCGGGAAGACGATGGTTGCTGATAGCGTTTACAAACGCAACCACCGTCAGTTTGATGGCAACTGTTTCCTTGAAGACGTTGCCAAGGAGTTGGAATGGCATCCGTTAAGTCGTCTGCGGGCGAAGCTCCTCTGCAAATTGTTGGACGAAGAAGATTTGGATGTTAGAGCGCTTGTGAGACTGGAACACTTTCTAAAGAACAAGAAGGTGTTTATTGTGCTGGACAATGTGACTAGAGAAAACCAAATAAGAGATCTCGTGGGATCGCTGGAGCAGTACCGGGAAGGAAGTAGGATTGTCATAACAACCAGGGACAAGAAACTGCTGCAGAACAACACTGATGCAACGTATCTAGTCCCCAGGTTAAACGACAGGGAAGCTATGGAGCTTTTCTGCCTTGGTGCGTTTCCTGACAGCCTCTATCCAACCGAAGAGTTTATGGATCTATCAAACAGTTTTGTTTATTATGCTAAAGGGCATCCTTCAGCTCTGAAGTTGTTAGGCTCAGGTCTATGCAAGAAGGAGAAAACATACTGGATGGAGAAATGGGAGATGTTAAGGGTAACTCCAGACAAGGAGATTCAGAAAGAGCTGAAAAGGAGCTATGAAGAACTGGATGATGACCAGAAGCGCATGTTTCTGGACATAGCATGTTTTTTCAGATCTGAAAAGGCAGACTTTGTTTCGAGCATTCTGAAATCAAACCGCGTCAATGCTGCAGCTGTGATGAGAGAACTTGAAGATAAGTGCTTGGTGACCATTTCTTATAATCGTCTTCAGATGCATGATCTAATGCATGCAGTGGGGAAGGAAATCGGATATGAATCGTCCATCAGAAGGGCGGGCAAACGTAGTAGGTTGTGGAACCACAAAGATATTCGTCATGTGCTGGAGCAGAGAACGGTGTGTTAATTGCTTTCATTAGTCCTCCTACTTGATATGGTTTCTGTGGTAATTGTATTTAATGTTTTGGCTCTTTTGCTACTAGGGAACCGAATGTGTCAGAGGCATCTTCTTCAACATGTCTAATGTCGAAAATATCGCACTAAGCCCTGACGTTTTCATGCCGATGTCGAAACTCAAGTTCCTGAAATTCCACAATTCTCATTGTTCTCAGTGGTGTGACAGTGACCAAAAGTTTCAGTTATGCCAAGGGCTTGATCACTTTCCGGATGACCTTGTGTACCTTCACTGGCAGGGGTATCCTTACTGTTACCTGCCATCAAAATTCAATCCAGAAAAGCTAGTAGATCTTAATCTGCGTTATAGCCACATCACACAGTTGTGGAAAGATGAAAAGGTACATGCTCAGCTTACTTTTCTTTATCTGTAAACATTATTCTTTGGTTTCTCTGCTCCTTACTTATCTAATCATTGTCTATGTGCCACAGAATACAGAAAATCTTAGATGGGTCGACCTTAGTCATTCGAAAAGTTTGCTGAACTTATCAGGTTTGTCCAAGGCCAAAAATCTTGAAAGACTGGATCTGGAAGGCTGCACGAGTTTAGCTGTGTTGGACTCATCAATCAAACAGATGAACAAACTTATCAACCTAAACCTCCGAGAGTGCACAAGCCTCGAGAGTCTCCCGGAGGGAATCAACTTAAAATCTCTGAAGACTCTGATCCTCAGCGGCTGCTCAAACCTTCAGGAGTTTCATATTATATCCGATAATATCGAATCACTTTATTTGGAAGGCTCAGCAATTGAACAAGTCGTTGAACACATCCAAACTCTTGGCAACCTTATATTGCTAAATCTCAAGAACTGTAAGAGGCTGAGGTACCTTCCCAACGATTTGTACAAGCTGAAGTCTCTTCAAGAGCTGATTCTCTCTGGCTGTTCAGCGCTAGAGAGTCTTCCACCTATCAGAGAGAAGATGGATTGCTTAGAGATTTTACATATGGATGGAACTTCCATCAAACAGACGCCTGAAACAAATTTCTTCAGTAACCTCAAAAAGTTCTCGTTCTGTGGATCTAGCATCCAAGACTCCGCAGGTTTGGTAGTGTCGCCTTTCTCAGGCTTCTCTCGTGTGTCAGACCTTTATCTCGCGAACTGCAATATCAACAAATTGCCGGACAATTTTAGTTCGTTACGCTCACTGCGGTGTCTATGCTTAAGCAGAAACAACATTGAGACTCTACCTGAGAGTATTGAGAAACTTCATTGTCTGTTGGTCCTCGACTTGAAACATTGCCGCAGGCTCAATTCCATCCCGGTGCTTCCGTCTAATATACTGTATGTAGATGCTCACGGGTGTGTTTCTCTTGAAAAAGTTGTAAAACCAGTGACGCTTCCACTAGTAACTGAGAGGATGCATACTACTTTCATATTCACGGATTGTTTCAAGCTGAGCCAAGCTGAACAGGAAGGTATTGTAGCCCAGGCCCAACTCAAGAGTCAGCTACTGGCGAGGACATCTCTTCAGCATAGTCATAAGGTTCATTTCAGTCGTACTATGTTGTTCTAATAATACACTGATAATTCGCTCATGCTTATATGGTTTTCTTTTGTAACACTCATTTCAGGGACTAGTTCTTGATCCTCTGGTTTCAGTTTGTTTTCCTGGAAGTGACATACCCTCATGGTTCTGCCATCAAAGAATGGGATCTTCGATAGAAACCGACCTGCTTCCACACTGGTGTAACAGTAGATTTATTGGAGCTTCCTTATGTGCCGTTGTCTCTTTCAAGGGTCAGCATGCCAACTGTTTATCTGTTAGATGCAAGTGCAGTTTCAAAAACCAAATCGGTCAGTCTATCAGTTTTAGTTTCAGTCTTGGAGGATGGAACGAGTCATGTGGATCATCATGCCATGAACCACGCAAACTTGAAGCTGGCCATGTGTTTATTAGTTATAACACATGTAACGTCCCGGCATTCAAATGGAGTGAAGAGAGTAATAATAGATGCAATGTCACTAGTGCCTCATTTGAATTCTACCTTACTGATGAAACTGAAAAAAAACTAGAAGGCTTCAAGGTGATGAGGTGCGGAATGAGTTTGCTGTATGCTCCAGATGAGAATGACCGTGGATTTCAGGGAAGACGGGTTACAGACGTTGTTGAGTATGCATCGAGTAAGGCTTCTGCGCCCGTGCAAGGTCGGTCACATTCACAGGTTGAAGAAAGAAGGAATGGTACAAATACAATAAGAGATGAAATCCCCTTGTGAGTGTTTAATTGCTCCATATGGTTAACGGACCACCTGCCTCGGAGGAATTAAGGAAAGTTTTTAAAATGGCTATGATGGAGAAGGAGAAAGTCTTTTCAGCAAGGTATCTTATCGCATCTTACCCTATGAAACAATCAACCTCTCTTCTTTTTTATTTATATGTTTTGGACTTGTATAAGCTTTGTTTCAGTTGCTGGATGATCAAATTTAGTTTCCTCCGAGTTAGCATACCACAACGATTTGTCCATGGCAGATAAAGATTTTTTTTTTCCAACTCATGTGACGGTTTTGCTATATATAAGGCATGACCAAGAGCTCTCACCTTCATAGTTAGTAGCTTTAGGTGATTCTTGATCCCAAGACTGAAGCTTCGAATGGTGAAGATACTTGAGATCAGTAAGATGCGTCACCATTTTACTATAAGCAGTGTTTGCTTATGTTAATCATTTTAGTAAAAATATGTAGTAATTAAAAATGTTAATTTTGGAGACTTCTACCTGTAATTAAGAAATCTTGTTAGCAGCAAATTAGATAAGAAAAAAAATATTATCAATTTTTTATCTTGACAGAGGATGAATTTTCTAAACCAAATAGAATACCGTACTGTCAACCAGTGCCAGAACCACTTTGGTGTGCCGTACTGTCAAGTTAATTATGTCACCTATAAAATCCATTTCTACCTTAATAAAAAATCCCAACAGTCCAGTTTTTGTTAGTTCTGCCGGTATTTAAGTCGCCATTAAGATTAACAGGATATGATAGACAAGACTAACTGTAACGGATCTGTACATGTAAGTATGTAATACAACAATATCCATTGCATCGACCCTTCTCAAAGGAAGCTTATTGTAAAATGTTATACTCCCTCTGTTTCTTAAAAACAAAAGTCGTTTTACCATTTCTCTGTTTCATAAAAATTATTGCTTTATGATGTCAATGCAATTTATCTTTATTTTCAGTTTACTATTGATTGCAAAATGCATTGATTTTATAAATTATTTATCTTAAATATTATTGGTTAAAATATCTAATTAATGAAAATAAAAAAGCATATCAATTAATTCTTAATATGTATGAAAAGTATCCAAGTGACACTTTTATATTCTTTTATGAAATTGAAGAAGTACAAAATAGTGGTATTTCTTAAAATTGTGATTCATTTAAATGTTTGCGAATATGTTATAGTTTCTCTTTGATTGTAGTGAATTCGTTATCTAAGCTTGTTCACATGAATAGAAAGCAATACATTATAAACAAACATCATTCGTTAACAAACAGCAAATAGAACACTGATTCCAATTAGCATTAGCCGGCAAACAAATGCGGATTCGTAGACTGATTCCATCATTCATACTTTGATAAGGTAGTTTTGTGATACAAACTTAAAAAGACTGACTCGGAAATACTGATACAACAAACTGAAGAACGTATAAAATGTAAATTAAACAATAGCAACACGAGAAGACAAGAGAAAGAAAGATAATTTTGGTCTATGAAAATTCTTTAACCACGCATGGAACACAGTTAATGACTAGACAGCATAGTTAGGAGGGTACGGTTGAGCTCCAGTATTGTAACCTTGATTGGCTTGTGGTGCGGTCGGGTAGGCCGTTGGCATTGCTGATCCACCAACATTAGTTATCCCTTGATGTCGACCCATGTAGAAGCATCCTACACAACCAGCGATGGCAAGGAACACCATGAATATGAACAATGGTAGCGAGAAATACACAATGATCATCGCTTTGAACTCTCTGGTTTTTCGTCAATTAAACCAAGAGAATAGAGAAACAGATGAAGATCAGAAGAGGGAATGAAGAAGCATACGAAGAGAGTTTCATGTATTTATATAAGGGCATGGTGTTGATGTGTCGCTGCAAACTGCAAGGTGTCAATTTTTTTCCGAAATCAAGAAACATAAAATATTAATGATGGTCAAGTGTTCTTTATTTAATTTGATAGAACAGAAAGGGAATTTGTGTATCAAAAGTTAGATGATAGATCACATGAAAAAGAGGATACTAATAGGTTGATCAAATTTATTTATGAGTGCTGTTTTAACGTTACGACTTAATCATTTTTTTTTTGTCGACAGCATTACAGATTACGACTTAATCATTAACATTTGTTTTTACTGCTATGAGTTTGTTGAGTCTTAGAACTTTTTAAGCATGTATTAACATTTGTTTCATTTGGTCGACTATTTATCTGGTGAAAAACCTATCTGGGTAAGTCTATTGTGTGAAATTGATATAGTTACATATAAAATATTTTATCTTGATTTAAATTATTTCCCTAATTAAATAAATCCTGTAAACAAAATGTGAAGAAGTCAAGTCGTCTCCCTTAATAACAAGTCAATTCAAGCTTTCAAGTTTATTGAGTTTGGTACCGCTGTATTATTTTTGAATTATATTGGCTTATTCATATGACTTTTGGCTGGCAAAACAGTATTTAGTAATTACTTATACGATTAGTTTATTTTTAACTATGTCTAATTGACTTCATGTAAGTTTTCGTGGTGTCCACTTCCATCCTTGTAAATATTAAGTAACTTATATTTTTTTGTCAGTTGAAAATTAGCAGCTCTTTAATCTACATTTATGACTAATTCATAGAATTGGTAATTAACTAAGAGGGGCTACTGGAAATAGAATTTGTGTGGAGTTTGAAAATTTTAAGAGTTAATAGATTTTTAAAAGTTGAGTAGATTTGATGAATTCTTATCCAATGATTGTATAAATTGTCATTGACTATTATTGACTATTACAAATTTCCATATATATTTTTCTTTCCGAACTTATCTTTCTAAATTTTTTAAAAAAACTTTCATGAAATATAACTATTTGATATTAAAATAAATGTTTTGATTTTTTAATATTTTGACATTTTGATTTGTCTTTTTTTGTTATAAAGTTGTTAACATCAAACTATGCATTTCTCATGATTTTTTAGTATCAAATAGATATATTTCATGAAAGATTGTTTTTAAATGTTATTTTTGATAATTTCTTTTTCTTTAGTTTTCCTTTTACAATTATCTTTCATTTGACAATAAAATGTTTAAAAAAATATTTTGTTGTGTTTGTATATTTGTGTTTTTGTATATAGACTTTGAGAATCTTATGGGTATATGTGATATTTGTAAATGTGAGAGTTATGAGTAAAACAAGAGAGAATTTATGTCCCAATAACAAAAGAGTTTAATAGAATTACAAAGTCAATAAAAACTAAACTTTTTGAATAACAAGAGATTTGCATAGAATTTAAAAGTCCATAAACCAATAACACAATATTCTAATAAAATTTTAAGAATTCATAAACCAATAACAATAGACTCTCTAAATTCTTTAATTCCTTTAAATTTTACCTTCCAATAACCTTCCCCCCCCCCCTCCCCTAAAGTTTTGTGGATATTTGGCTCATTTACAGGGGAACAATGGCATATATCTAGAGGCGCTCATACAAGTTTGAGAAGATTAAACTAAAACTAAATATTATTTCTTCAATATTATTTTTTCAAGCATTAAATCACAACTACGTTCTTTCTAACAAGCCTTAATGTTAACATTTCCAATTAGTCGTGTTCTCTTTTTCACTTAACCAATTTGATGACTTGAAAATTGTAAATTTGTAATGCTTAATGAGCTTTTAAGGAATAGAGTCGAAACAAAGGGGCACACGACCAAATTCATGACTTCAAATGAGACTCGAATACATATAATAATTAAGCCCAAAAATACTAATCAATCGCAAAATATAGTACCATAAAAAGCTAGATATTTCAACACTGATACTAATCGATATAGAGAGGTTCAAAATTAACCTAAACATTGATCATATACTTTTGTTAGTGGTAAATTAGTTTGAAGCTTTTATTGGTCAATATTTACAGGTTTTGAACTATTGATCACGTTATTTTAATTTATGCAAGAAGACACACAAAATATAAGTTAAAAAGAATTAGATATCCATTGAGGCTCTCAGTTTAGTGTTTAGATGACCACAAATAATTTTATATCCACCACTATTACCAAAGCCCGATTGAACCATTTATAATGGTGTCATTTTCTATTTTTTGTTTTTTTTTTGGCTGCAATAGTACGTCACTTTTTTTTCATATCTTAAATGTTGAAGAATTGAACAGTATTTTTCAAATTTTAGACAATTGGACAATATTTCTTTAATTTTAGAAGAACTGAACAGTATTTGAAGAAATAATATTTAGTTTTTTCATTTTTAAGGTGAATTTTATATCAAATTATTGTTATTATGAACTTCGATGAATTATAAGTGTTGATGGCTCCCAAATAATTTCAAAAATTATATTACTATTTTCAAATAATTAGATGTTAATAAAGATAAACATGAAAATATTAATTACTTAGAATTCTATGTTCAATTAGAAGAATTTTGAGTGAAATAAACTCTCTTATAAATACTTTTGGCTAATTAATTAAGAGCTTTATATATTTAGTATTTTTATAAATATAATATTTTGTGTATTATTTTGTCTAATTTATCATGAATATTAGTTATATCGGATTATTGCTGAAACAAAATAGTTGTATAAAATTAGTAAAATTTTAAAAGTATAAGATATTTTTTTTTGTAATTTTTTTTTTCTTTTTTTTTCTTTTTTGTAGAGAAGGCTCAGTTCAGCGGGATTATCGACACAGAAACGAATCTTCAATTAAAAGAAGAAACGACTCATTCCGGTCTGTTGAGCTTGATATTTCCGAGTCATCACTGCCTTTCTCTACCCCAAATCTAAGTATAAGATATTATTAATAAGTAATTGTAAAATGGTGATAAAATATATTTTGAATATTATTTTTTGTGTTGCTCAAAAAAAAGAATATTATTTTTTGAAGAAAAAATTAAGCAAGCCAGTAGACAACAAGTTGATTAATTGTTTAAAGAAATTCAAATTTTGAAGAAAAAAAAAGAAGTAAATTATTAGAGATGCCAAAAATACTTGAAAAATAAGGGGAAACCATCTGTTTAACATAAGAGGGCAAGTATTGATTTCTCACATCTAAGATATTAGGCAAATTATCCCTCTCATGATGCAGAGTTAATTAGCAACCCCGGATGATCTCGCTCATAAAAAAACACACTTAAAGAAGACGTTTCCAGAAATGTATGAAGTGATAAATATTGCACCATAACTCTCAACAGCCTATCAAGATCAGCACCTCTCTTCACTTCATTAGTCGACTCCTCTGTTCTACCTTTCTTCTTCTGTCTACAATAGCTTCTCCAAGGCACGTCACCGCAATGATTGATTCCTTTATAGTCTTGCCAGTCAGCAAACGTTTTAGGATCTGATCATCTTTGAGTGCACGAAGTCTATTGATCTTGAGCTTGTAGATAAAGTAACCGATGAAACTTTTCTTGACATCTTCCTTATTGAAGCTCAAAAAGTGACGGTACTCCCGGTTGCCAAGCAATTCAGATACCGACTCTTTTTTGCTAGCATGCATCATGAATTTTCTACTAACAATGTCTCTACACAGTTGTCTTTGCAAAAGTTGCATCCTTACCTCCCCCTTGGAAGATATTTGTATGAGAGACTTACTGGCTAAAACCTCTAGCGTTGACCCAAAGTCAATGCTAGCAAGAAATGGCAATGGCATATCAACTTTCTCGTCACTGAGCATGCATCCTATGTAAAGAAATACATCTTTTTCTCTTTTTTGTAAGCCATCATAACTAACTCTCAACCTTCTTTTAACTTCATCTTCTGAAAGCCTTAATCGATCCAACGAAGAACCAAAAGGTCTTCTCGTGCTTCGACTTGAACTACCAGATGCACCATTGAACACATAGACTCCACATTTCTTCACCTTGATACTATCACCTATAGGCTTCTCCTCATTGTTGACAGGGTACAAATCAAAGACAACTAGATCAGCCGAGATACCTGTGACATCTCTTTCAAACGTACTTGGATGCATTTTGAGGTCAAAAAAGACAAACATGTGATCTTTTGTAATCTTAGGAACAGCTTCTCCTGGAGGCAAACATTGAAAAACATTCTCAAGCTTATGACCATGGCCTTTCTTATCATTCCACCTGCAAACACACCTGAAGCCTAAACCAGCAGCATTATGAAAATCCTTTGAGAAGGAAACTTCAACGAATAGAGAAAAGCCCACGAGCATGCTTCTTGAATAGGGGCGTAGTCTTAGCATTACAGAAGATCCTGGTTGCAGATAGGGGTGTAGTCTATATTTATAATTTCGACGGGGTAGACACAGCCTGACAGCCAGAACTTTTTCGAGTTTCTGCTGACGTTGTGGTCCCATGTGTTCTTCTACAGTAGCCTGTGCCTCGGCTAAAACGTAGCTAACCATGTACGGCGAAAGATGAAAGCAATTACTGAATGTATAGTAACTAGAATTCTGAAAGAAGTCTAAAGGAATTGATATTAGAGAGGAACAACCATGCGCATTCAAGAGTTGTAGACTTTGGGGAAGCTGTGGGAGTACTCTGAGGTTTTTGCAATGGCATAACCTTAGACTTAGTAGTTTAGAAAACTCCTTGATGCTTTCTGGAATGTTTCTGAAACAGTTTCCACTAAGATCCAATGCCTTTAGTAAAGACATCAAGCATATATCTTCAGGAATATGTTCCAAGCGTGCCTTATGTAGAGACAAAGTGACTATCTGTTCATAGAATCTTGAGACAGAAGATGGCAGCTTTGATCTAAGTGGCATGACTGTATAAACTTGACGTAATTCTCTGACTTTTGGGAGAGTAGTGGTAACTACCTCAAGGTCTGTGCAGTTCAGTAGATCAAGAACTTTGAGAGGATTCAAGTTCTGCATTTCCACTGGCAAGTGTCGGAGTCTTTTGCAGCTCTTCAAATCCAGTGTGTCAAGCTCAGCGAGATCCCCGATAGAAGATGGCAGTTCTCTAATGGCAGTGCCACCAAGATATAACTCCTTTAGATTTTGAGGGAAATCAACTATAGTCTTCAGCTCCGAGCAGCCAGACAGTCTGAGTGTGACGAGAGATTTCAACTTGCTCATTCCAACTTGTAGATGCCGAAGCTTTTTGCAATCCTCCATACATAATATGACAAGCTTAGAGAGATTCCCAAGAAACGGTGATGGGAAGGCTTTTACGGCAGTGCCCGCCAGATATAACTCTTTGAGGTTTCTTGGTACATCCTGAATGTTTTGAAGATTTGAGCAGCCAGATAATTTCAGCTTGGTTAGAGATTTCATGCTACACATACCCATTGGCAGGCGTCTAAGCCTTTTGCAATTCTCCATATCTAGTGTCACAAGTTTACACAGAGAGGATGGAATCTCATTTATGGAAGTATTGGCCAGATATAACTCTTTCAGGTTTTGTGGCAAACCCTGAATCTTTTCAAGTTCTGAGCAGCCAGAAAGATTAAGAACTTCGATAGACTCAAAACTAACCATGTCAGGCAGATTTCTCAAGTTAGAACAGTCTCTCAGCTTCAAGAAAGCAAGCTTGCCAAAATCTTGATTAGAGAAGCTAACAGGATGATCTAACTCTCTTATGCCGGTTCCCTGGAGATGCAGTTTCTTGATAGACGGTGGGACTTTTGGAAAACTTTTGATCTCTATGCAGTTTGAGAGATTAACAACTAGGAGATGTTGTGATTGACCCATGTCCGGAAAACTCTTTAAACTTGAACATCCTTGGAGATCAATTAACTCGATGTTTCGAGAATGTTGAAGGTCATCAACGTTAACTAGTTGAAGGGAATGGCTGAGCGTGATCCTCTTTAACACGTCAAGATTCTGAACAAAGAAGCCAAAACCAAAAAAAAAAAACAATGAATAAAAGAAAGTTGGTAATAATCTAGTGAAGTTGAAACTATGTGTATTGATGTGTTTCTAACCTTGGTTCCTCCCCAAAGTTTCCGTAGTTGACTGCATGGCATATTGAGTTCCACAAGATACTGAACATCAAATTTTTGTGGCAATGATTTCAGAGGACAATATGTCCAGTAGAGAAGTCTTAGCTCAGGCGGCAAAGACTGAGGGTCCTCGGAAAGACATAATATGGGGCTCTTAACAGGACTGGAACTGTGAACCTTGAGAGATCTAAGGTTATACATATCCTGAAACGCAATATGACCTTCGAAGTCTAAGTTAGACATGTCCATGCTAATGCCTTTGATATCTTCAATACACTGAGATAAACAAGAGAAACCAAAATGTTTTGGTTACTTGTATTCGGAAAAAACAAAAACCATGTTACATTAACCAATTAAAACTCATTTGACAAAAAAAAAAACAATTAAAACTCCATTTTTTTCTTTTAAAATATGGATTAAAAATGTTTCAATCCTAATTTATTTTACACTCCATAATAAAATAATGAATAAACAAACAATTAATTACTGCATTTAAAATTTATTATAAAATGGGATATGGAGTTGGGTTGGAGTACTTTATTTTAAAGTAAAATATGGATATAGGGTTGGAAATGCCATAAGACGTGTTTTAAGAGTTTTGTCCAGTATGCTAACTATTCGTTGGAAAATGCAAAACTTCTTTAAAGATTGGTAAGAATGTGACAGACGAGTATTACCATTGTTGGTGCTGCTTCATGATCTTCGACTTCGTTTTCTTCAAGGAGAGATTGAATGTTGGAAGCATCTACGAATCTATAAGCCATCTCAGTCTCTTCAGTTGGATCCTTGATGATTTGGAGACCAAGATCGTATATCAGATTATGCATTTGTACTCTGTTGTCTGAAACAGTCACCAAACTTTTGTCCATAAGGACATCGATTCCAACTCGAGGGAAGTATCCACAACCTTCAAGAAACTGCATCACGTCGTCGATATTCACTCCCCTAAAGGAAAACACTATTTCCAGGAATATTTCCTTCTCAGTGTCACCAAGAGAGTCATAGCTGATCTTGAGTGTTTTAAAAATCTTGTCGGGAAGAGGACGCTTGAGTTTTCGGACAACACTCTCCATTTCAGACAGCGTTTTCCCCTTCAGTTCTTCACCATAAACGCTGAGAGCTAAAGGGTTTCCGTCAGCATAGTCAACTAGGTTCATAGACAGCTCCATGAGTTTTTGATCTGGTACCTCGTCTTTCCCAAATGCTGCACATCGGGACAAGAGCTGAAGAGCCTCGTGCTTGTTCAAGCCCTGATCTTCATATATATCGTTGACCTGACACTGTACAAGTGCTTGTTTATCTCGCGAGGTTATAATTACCAAGCTTCCAGGACCAAGCCAGTCAAATTCAGACAGAAAAGTCGTTGCACCCAATGGCTTGCGCACGTCATCGAGAACAAGAATAATTCGTTTTTGACGTAACGTGTCTATAAGGAGACTCAGTCTTGTAACGTGACTTCTTAAGCCAACCTTCTCACGCAAGTGTTTCTCCAATAACCCATAGACTCCTTTCTCCTGAAAGTCATTGTCGAAGTCTTCGATGAAACAAGATGCATCAAAGTCACTCGAATATTGTTTTAAAGCTGCTTTAGCAAGTGTCGTCTTCCCTATGCCTCCCATACCCCAAATTCCTAAGCTTCGAATGCCTAGTGGTTGCTTGTGGAGCAAGTTTTGTATCTTTACCATTCTTGAGTAGACTCCAATTGTACCCTCAAGGTCAAGCTTTTGACGCACGTCTGCAACAATCTCCTCCACAAGCTCGGAATCGCTGAATAGAGATTTTTCAAGTCAACATACAGAAGATTTAATTTACTAACTAAAGAGGACATCAATCAAAAAAAAATCCGGAATAAACATGCATTTCTGGATATATTTCAAATTTCACCAAAATAATAAATTATTATTTAGGGGTTTTCTTTAGTCTTTAGTTCAAACCAGTCTTGGTAGATAGGTGTGAACAGTGTTTTAAATAAGCCTTCATATAATTGAAAGTCATTTTGTCATTAAAAATAAATAAATAAATAAACTATAAAGCAAATAGTTTTGAACAATTAAATCACCTTCGTTCAAGAGATGATGCGTATCCTGGCAAGTCTGCGATTTCAAGTATAGCATTACGCCAGTCGGCTACCGGGTCTTCAGGATACATCTTTTTCAACAGCAAGCAATATTTCCTCAATACTGACTTCGTGAGTCCGTAGAAAACTGGAACCACCAGCAGGCCGTGGCTACTCCGGCACGCAGAAACCTTCACTATCTCCTTCAGGAACCGATAGTTCAAAACAGATTTCTCAGATAAAATCACCACCGAAACCTTAGCCTTCGCTATAGCTGCCTCAGAGTTTTGGCAGGTGGAGACAAAAATGCTTTTGCGGTGAAACTCCGCAGAGAGATGGCTGATAAAGGAGTGCCGTATCGTATCCTCCCATCTGTTGAAACTGATGCAAACAGCGTTTCCGTCCACCATTTTCACGAGATTTGGCAGTATTTTTTTTGTTCTTCTTGTCACAATGGCAATTGGTAGTAATTTTTTCTAATTGTGTCGTCTGTAGGGCATTAACATAATTGTACTCCGCCCCTTTGAAAACGATAAAGTCACCTTCACTGAATGTTTCTCAAATATTATTTATTTAATATATAGATATGAAAAATATAAAAAATGAAGAAATATAGTGAAATTGGGAAGAAACCAGTGCGCAGCCACCTGGAAATGAGGGGGTCATCGATTAAATTTAATTTATAGGCTTGGTAGTATACATTTCCATAAATGACCCGCATCTCTTGAGTATAGGTGGAGATATAGCAAATAGTTGACTTTGTAATTTCTTTGATTCCAATATCTTTTTTTTTTCAAAAAATATGGGTATACAAAAAATTAAATATCTGAATTTGTTTATCATCTGCATATACAAATTCATACTGACTCTATAGATCAGACAACTAATCATCCATATGAAATATTAATTATTTTCTGACATTGATGCTAGACTATTTCCCTTTAAATTCTCCATTCAAAGTACATGAATGATTTCTGAAATGATGAAATTTTCTTTCATTTTTCTGATAACTTCCAAACATTGATCTGAAAAATATATATCGGATATTTACGAACATTTACGTATATCTTATTTTTTCAAATAAAATAATCTAGAAAATTTGATACAAAAATTATCTTTAAAATATATTTTACATGATATATAAAATAAAAATAAGCAGTTACATTAAACGAAAATTCAAATACCAATAACCAATCAAAATTTAATTCTAAATTTCACCTAATAATGACACATAAGCAAAATTAACTTAAATGATTTCTCAATTAATATAAAATGGATTATTTTGTAAGAATTTATTATACCGTAAAAAGACATATGATTATTTTGTAAATAATTTTCTTTTATATTCAGTTTAATTTGTATTTCCATCTTCGATCTTATCAATTTTGAAACTTCTCATTTATATTTTTTTTCTTAACTAAATTTGTCTTCATGTTGAAAACACACAAAACTAATTAATTCACATTTATAGTACAACATAAAACACATGCATTTTGGAAAAAAAATAATATTAAGTACGTAAGATATAAAGTAAATATATAAAATAACCAAAACTACAACAAATAAATTTTATTATTCTCCACTCATGTTTTTAAGTTTTTTTTTTCTTTTTTTTAAATATAATCATGCCAATTTTATTATAATTAATGCTATATGAATATAGTATTAACTATAGTCTTGTATTAATATAATGTTTCTATTTTTAAAATATTTTTATATACATTTTTATTTATTAATATTATTTTAAATGTCTTACCATATAATTCTATTATAAACAAATCAATAAGTATTATATTAATAGAGTATTAACTATATCTCGTATTAGTATAGTGTTCTGGTGTTTAATTTAATATCATAATAAAAAATAATTTAATAATATTATTTCAAATGATTTACCATATATTTTTATGTTTTTAAATATAGAAATACTTTAATCATTTATGAAAGTGATAACTCAACTTTACCACCAACATTTGTCACTGAGAAATGACTGGAAATTTTTATAATTGTATATTTAACTGTTTTGCATCCATTGGACACTTTTTAGAAAATATTTATGTAGTGAGAGTAGAAGAAATATTATTAGGTGTAAGTTAATTATTTTTCTGCAATCTATGATTTATTTTATTCACTATTAATAAAAGAATTAATAGAAATATGTTTAAAATCGTTTATATAATTATTTCTATAATATCGTATGTATTTATTTGTATATTAATCTATGATATCTAATTATTTTAATAAATAAATTATGTTAATCCACTAGATTTAAGATTTTTAATTGTTTGTTGGTAATATATATTATTAGGTAATTGTAAGATTAGTTTCCTTTTTTAAAAATAATTAAATAAATGAAAATTCAAATATAACAACTAATCAAATTAAAAAAAATTAATTCACTTATGAATGACGCATAAGCAAAATCTAAATATTTTATGGTAATATTTAAAGTACTTAAATGAAGATGATTTTAGATTTAATCCTAGCACTTCTGTTATCACTTGGCAACTCGACATTGTTTTTTTTTTTTTTTCATCAGTTTAACACTCCTGGAAAACATTTTTGTTTCTTTCTTTTATTGTCTTTGTTGTAACTTCCACGAAACTTCAAAATATTAACTAGTCTCTTTTTTTTTGAAACAACTAGTCTCTTTGATATCACTCATTCAGGGAATCCAAACAAAAGAAATAGATAGAAAACCTGTAGCAAACAACTATGTTTGGTAAAACCACAGAGTAAAAACTACGTGTGTCTTGATTTTCTTCTTTTCATGTCTCTAAAGGAACGCGTCACGACTTTTTCGAGGGCCAAAGTCATTTAGCAAGCAATTTTTTTTTGTTTGCGAAGGATATTGCAAGCAAGTTTAATTAGTCTTTCTTATTGGACTTTTTTCGCCATATGAAATACTATTTTAAATATAAACTATGAGAACATTTCATCAGAAAATTTAACGCGTCTCATAAGTCTACGATATATATATAATTTATCTGCATTGTGTAATATTGTGTCTACATCACAATAGATAAATGTATTTTAACATGCACGACAATGGTGAAGACCCGGGGGGTCTAATAAATTGAAGATTCTATTCAAAATTGAGAAGAAATGGTATGCATAGCACCATTTCAAGTAATTGTTTCTTCAAAATTTTGATATTTGCTTTAAAATGAAAATAATTATTTTTTCTTTGGGCAAAATCTTTTACATTTTTTCCTCTACTTTTAAAGGGAAACGACAAGTGGACTTGTGAGTCTAACGACTTGATGTATCGATCTATACTATTAAAGTACAAGCATGTTTTAGATTTTTATTTTTTTTGTCCATATTAAGGAGACATTCATCTGTATTCATTAAGTGTATTCTAGACATTCTGCGATGGTTTCTTCTTAATTGTTTTTTTGGTTTGTCATTAACCACCGGTTTTCTTATTCAATTTCGGTCTGCGATTATTTCCTTGTTTGACACTGCATCGATTATTTCCATGTTTGATACTGTCATTAACCACCGGTTTTCTAATTCTAAAATTATTAATTTTGACAGCAATTATTATCATTTAAAACAACTTTTTTAAAAATATAAGTATATTTTAAACATATTTCCAACTTATGATCACCGAATTTGTCTTGTCATTAAAAAAATCACAATATTAAAAATACCGGGTTATCAACCGGTAACCCGTTCAACGGCAGGTTTGAGTAGGGTTTCAAAACACCGATCAAAACTATAAAACTGTTATATTAATTTATATTTAAAATATCTAATTCAAAATTAAAAACCTAAAAATACATGTACAATATAGTTTTAACTGAACATAAATCCGGACATAAAATACATATATGAGACGGGTTATATAAATGAATATACAAGACAAATTATATAAATTTGATTATATAAAGTTTTCACCAAACATAAATCTGCGCTTAATACTATTAAAGCAGAAGCATGTTTAGGATTATGCCTTTCACTTTTCTAAATAATTAAAAAACTTACCATTACTTTTTCTAAATTTTTAAATGGTTTTGGGTAATAAAAAAATCCAACAAATTATAAAGTAGTATGTTTTGTCCAACTAAACAAAATAGCCTAATAATTGTAACAATTTATCCATCGAATTTTGAAGCACATTTCATGAATGTTTAATAACCCATCGAAATTCGTTTTTCTTCTAACCATATACCTTAAAATTCGATTCAAACCCTAACTCTATTCAAACCCTATTAACACCATCAAAAACCTATTGTCCAAAAAACTCTACCAAATATTGGAGTTCATTATAATGCATATATCTTATTTAGTTATTCACCTTTTAAATAGCCAATAATATTTAAATATAAATATAAACCAAATTTGTTCCAAAAAATACTCTACGACTCATATTTTCCGTTTTTTCCGAACAATAAATTTAAAACATAATAAATAGAAACTGCTAATTTTTGGTCCATGTTTTTTATAATTGACCTTAACCCAACTTAATTCTAGGTAGAATATTTTAAACTATACCTTATATAATTTTGTCTACTATACCTTATACAATTTTGTCTAACATATAATATTACTAACTATATATCCTTAAATATACTTAAATAAGGTAAGATTTAAATAAGTAAATCTAAATAAATATCTCGATCATTTATGTATTAATTAAGATATTCCATATATGATTACATTTAATGCATTTTCTAATAAATTATATTTGCAAATATTTCTGACATATTAAAACTTATTGCTCAAAAAATTATAAATAACAAAATAAACTAATATTTTCATATAAATAAGTTTTGGGTTTTTAATATCATTTTTGAATTGTAAAAAGAACGTCAAATTACAAAATTTACAAATCTAATAGTTTTTAAAAAAAATATGTATAATTAAAATATATTTAAAATTTAATTTTAAAAATATAATCATTTTTCTATGGGGTTATAGCGGGTCATTACTGGTTAGATCATAGATTACTGATAATATTTTAGATTTATCTGATTTTTAATTAACGAATTTTCATGAAATGTAAACTCAATTATATACCGTTTTCCGGTTCAACTGCGGGTCATGGTCGGATATGAAAACAATGAATATCTATTTTTAACATAACTCTATTAATTAAAAATTTTAAAATATTACTCAATACCAACTAATATTTTTACTTAAAATCAAATTCGCGCTTATAAAAGCGTGGATCAAAATCTAGTTGAAACTTAAAGGTAATGATTTCTTTTTATTATATTTTATCTAACAGTTTTTCTATCGATATTATAATAAAATGGAACACATCTAATATCCGCATAGAATCTAGGACTTTCAAACATAAAACTAACCTCTCATTCTTTTTTATTTTTCTTTTGTCATATTCACCCAACAAGGTCACATTATTCACGAAAATGCCATTAACTTTTTTTTTTTAAATGACATTTTTACTCTCTCAACCTCATCATCTTCAAGTATTTACAAGATTGTCATTGCCATCAATACTATAACCACCATGAACAACTATTTTGAAACTCTTAATGCACCTCAAATCAATTACACTCTCTCTTTCTCAATTGTTATGAACTAAAAACAACATCTTTTTCACTTTGTCTCCATATTCATCCAAAAAACTCAAATAATATTTTGTAATTTTTTTATGGTTCATAGAGTCATTCAAACTTATGATTCTTGATGGGTTACTTTTGTTTGAGGTTATATGTGGTTGGAGAAGACTTATGTGTATTAAGGAAGTCATCTCACTAATTTAAAGTATGAAATTGATTTTTTTCCAGATCTGTTTGTCTAGAAGACTTACGACTTACAAATAAGTCTTCTCAGGTTAGTTTTGCAATTGAAAAATAAAACTTAAATATTTATTTTTCCCCAGAAGACTTAAGCGTAAGTCGTCCAGTCAGACAACTTACTTGAAAGTCATCCAAGATAAGTTAAGTCGTCCAGATTTTTTTTCCAAGATTCTTGTCAAACCTTGCTTATCTCGGACGACTTTTCTGTAAGTCTAGCTGGAAGACTTACTTATAAGTCGCCTGGGAGAATTCAATACTTAAGTTTGATTTTCAAATTTTAAACTAACTTGTGACGACTTACATGTAAGTCATTTAGAAATAATAAAATATAGAGTTTTTTGTTTTCCCAGAGACGACTTAAAATTAAGTCATCCAGGAAAAGTCAAATACCTGACACAATTCAGTCAAATACAAAACTAACCCGTTTAAGTCGTCTGAAGTTTTTTTTTAACAAACAAGACTGGACGACTTACAAGTAAGTCATCCAATTTAAAAATCAATTGCAAAAAAATGACCTCTCCAGACGATTTACTTGTAAGTCTTCTGAAGAATTCTAGACGACTTACTTGTAAGTTATTTGCGTCAATGTTTACTAAACTTTCATTTTCTCTAATACTATAAAGATTTTTCAACATTTTCTTATTATTTCATGTATATTAATCAATATTAGGACCACTGAATGAAATTTATAACATAATTGGTGATACTTATGAGGTTAATAATATTCATGTTAATCAAAATTTATAGCTAATGTGTTTTTAACTCAGACATGTTCTATGTTTGTTAATGTGTTTTATTTTGAATTTCTGCAGATGATGTGTTAGATACATGCATTTTATGGAGAATAAAATCATCCATATGCTGCATATAAAACAATACAAGTCAGAAGATTTAACATTTACAGAAGACTTATCAGACGACTTACATGAAAGTCGTCTGATAAGTCTTCTACAAAGAAAATATCTTCAACACAAACTTGTAAAAAATGTGATATGCTTTGACTAGTTACTATTGTTTGTTTTCGTCACTGTTATAGACACCAATGATGAATATCGTTATGAGTTGGAAGAATGGTTGAAATGCGTCTTAAAATGTTGTATCAATATGAAGCTACCAACATTCTTAGTTATTAAGATGAGAAGAAGGCCATTGGAGTTTATTATTGCATATGTGAAATCCAGAGATAAGAGAAAAGCTATTGAAATAATATATTTCATTGATTTGTAAATCTGTAAACACATTTAGCACATATATTACATCTTGGAAACATTATTAATGATTTTACAAAAAATCACAACTAAGGGAATACACATGAAAATCACAAAACAGACCACAAACAAAACTATTATAGATCATTCATCTATAAAGACAAGCTTGGACTCCACGAGGTCCAGACGACTTCCACGAGGTCCAGCCGACTTCCACGAGATCCATGCGACTTCCAGGAGGTCCGGACGACTTCCAGGAGGCCCGGACGACTTCCAAGAGGTCCGGACGACTTCCAAGAGGTTCGGAAAACTTTCAGGAGGTCCGGACGACTTGCAGGAGGTCCGGACGACTTCTAGGAGGTCCTGACGACTTCGAAGAGGTCCAGACGACTTTCAAGAGGTCTAGATGACTTCCTGAAAGTCGTCTGGAAGGTGGAAGACTTCCAGGAAGTCTTCCAGATCTGAAAACCCTGCATATCCAGATCTGAAAAACCTGCACATCCAAAAACGTTCAAATGGCTTAAAACAGAGAAAATGAGTGGAAGATTAGATAGATATACTTTTATAGAACACACAACGTACATATCCAAATGGAAGATGAAAACCATCTAATTAAAAACCTGTAAAAAATGATTGATTAGTGAGAAAGACATGAGACAAAACTGAAAAAATTATATAAAGTTTGGTGTTTTCAAGTCTAAGATATTAGAGTGGGTTTGAAGAGTTTTAGTTTGAGAGAAAGGTAAGAACTTTATGCAACAAGAAGTTACCAAATGAAAAAAAATCATACATAAAAATACATCTTTAAAATTAATAGATATACCTTTAAATAAGTGGTAGTTGAGAAATATGTGATGAAAAATCTGCAAAAACAAGGTAAATTATTGAGAAAGACGTGAGACAAAAATAATAAAATGATATAAAACTTAGTGTTTATAAGTTCAAAAGATTAGAGAGAGGTTGAAGAGTTTTAGAATGATGAACATTACATTTTTGTTGCAGTCATTTAAGAGAAAGAGAGAAAATGTGTAAATTTTTCTTTATATAGAGAAACAAAAAAATTCAATTAGGTTAAATATTTTCGATTTAGAAGACTTTCAAGTAAGTCTTCTGAATAGAATACTTTTTAGACGACTTACAAATAAGTCGTCCAGAATATTTCAATATTTTTAGCGGGAAACTAAAATATTTTTAGCAGGAAACTAAAATATTTGAAATTAAAATATTTTTAAGCGTGAATATTTGGACGACTTATATGTAAGTCGTCTGGTTTAAATTATTCATCAGAAGACTTCAATATTTTTAGCGGGAAATTTAAATATTTTTAAGCGCCAATATTTGGACGACTTACATGTAAGTCGTCTAGCTTAAATTATTCACTAGACGACTTAAACTTAAGTGGTCCAAAACCCTAAATTTAACCCGTAAAATAAATTGACTAAATTAACTAATTAGCCACGTTATAAAAGCAAATTAAACTTAAAAAATGTTTACTGTACTTATAAGTAAACACATATATGCCAAAATTTAATTTTTCAAAAAAACATTCAATCTTTCCAAAATCTAACCCTAAAAACACATACAATACTAAAACATATGTTTGCAAAACTTAAACCAAAGAATATCATGACTCAATACTTTCACCCATCTATATTGAAAACAATTAACTTTTATTATATCTTAATTTATATATCTTAGAACATATGTTAATTACATGATTTCAATTTTTTACTCATCAAAATAAATTTAAAAAAATTAAATTATTTGTAAGAAGAATTAGACTGGATGACTTTCATCTATGTCATCTGGACAACTTAGCGAAAGTCGTCCGTCCAGATGACGTCTAGATGACATACTTCCACAGAAGTCGTCTAGAAAAAAAACTTTTTTTTTGTTTTGATTTTCAAACTCCAAAACTAACATGAGAAGACTTCCATGGAAGTCGTGTGGTTATGATAAAATATTGATTTTTTACTTTTCTCGTAGACGACTTCCACGTAAGTCGTTTGGAAAAGTCAAATTTCTGACACATTTCGGTCAAACGCAAAACTAACCTCTTTTTCTCAGACGATTTCCACGGAAGTCGTCTGAGATTTTATTTTCAACAAAGAAAGTCGGACGACTTCTATGTAAGTCAATTGCAAAACTAACCTCTGCTTTGACCAGACGACTTCCACAGAAGTCGTCTAGATCGAGACGACTTCCATGAAAATCGTCTGGACGAACAGATCTGGAAAATAACTCTATTTCCTACCTTAAACTTGGAAGATAACTTTCTTTGCTCCCAAAAGTCTTCTCCAAGCACCCAGAAGCTCAAAAGAAAGTGACACAACGAGAATCGTGAGCTTCTATGGCTCAATGAACCATACAAATTTTAGAATCAAAATCTATGGTTTTTATGGTTGAATATGGAGAGAAAGTGAAAGATAAGTTGGTTTTAGTTGATAGAAATGAAGAAAGAAGTAGTGTTTAATCGATTTATGAGCATTAAGAGTTTCAAAGTGATTATTCATGGTGGTTGGTGTATTGATGGCAATGGCAATCTTGTAAATAAGTGAAGAAGATGAGGTTGTGAGAGTAAAAGTGTATTTTTCAAAAAAAAAAATCAATGGTATTTTCGTGAATATTGTGAACGTCTGGGGTGAATAGGTCAAACACAATTTCCAAAAAAATCAGAGGTTAGATTTAGGTTTGACTTCAAATTTTGAGTTTCATGTTCAAAACTCTCTATTTCTAAATGCATTCTTACAATTACACTTTTGTATGATTGATTACATTTGCCTATTTAATAAAACAGTAGATTTATAAGTTAAGAAAATCATTTATTTCTTAAACTTTATCAATAAAATTTATACATGTATTTTCAAATAAAAATTAAGATTTAATAATTTCATTTTTATTAATTAATTTCATATTATCATTATGTACTTTATCATGTTCCTTTTCGTTATTATTCACGATGTCAAACTTCCACTTCCATTCCATTTTAACGGAAAGTAAAAGTGAATGTTTGATATGATTAAATTATTAGTTTGAGAGTTAAAAGTGATAGTAGATAAGTAAGGTTTATAATCTGTAAGTTTTACTTTTTTTTTGTCGACTGGATTACAGATTCGTGTTGACTCTGTAAACCAAATTGGGGGGGGGGGAGGTTCTGTATCTATATAGATCGTAAACGACATATGTTGCTTCACACCACGTACTAATTAAGTTATCCGCTTTGTTGCTATGCGTCCTTGATATATGAATAATTTTCGAGCTGTGAAAACTTCTCTTGAAATGTTTGATGTCTTCTAGGTAGATTGCAAAAGTCGGCCATTTTTCTGGTTCCGAAACCATCTTCACCAATTGAGAACAATCCGTTGCAAATGTAAGTTAAATTTTCTTTAATTCCTCATATATTCCATTACCCAGATGAGAGCTTCCACCTTCGTGTGTAGGGGAGACTGACTAGCCCTCGTATTTCTATCTTCTAATAATCATTCAAAGCCTTCTAAAGTACTATACCATCCTTGTCCGGAGAAATTCATCCGATATCAATGATCCATCCGTAAAACACCAACGTCTCGGTCTAATCGGCATTGCCACATCAGCTATTTGTCTCTCTTGATTCTGGGTTATTGTTTGTTGAGCGTCTTTCCATAATATAGACTCGGTCATAAGCCAATTTAAGAGTATTCCTAGGATCTACATCCAAATTACTAAAAACTTTATTATTTTGTCACTTTCATATGTACCAAAGAATCCACGCATAATAATGATCTTCCATTGTCGGTTTAATTCTCCATAATAGATAATCCATATTGGCAAATAAGGATTGTCCTGAAAAAAATTCTGAGTGCCAAGGGATCCCTGATAGAGCTCTAACCTGTAACGCTGGTGGCATTCAAAGAAAACATGATTTATAGATTTCTCTGATGCTCCACATCTATCACATCCAATATCTCTCTCTAAAGATTTTGTGCCTTTAGATTTTTACTTTAAAAGTTTTACTTAAAAAATTTAGAAAGTGATTTTTCAAAAATATTATTAAGATATATTTTCAAATATTCTGTTGCCGTTTTTGTAATTTTGAATTAAATACTGCTATTTAAAGAGACAAAATTAATAAATTTATTAAAAAATATAAGTTATTTAAACTCATAAAATAGCACATTTTTTAGTATCACATCAAAACTCCAGTATATAGGATTATTTTCATTATATGTATATTCACGTGATAATTGGCAAAATGTATGTAACTTACAATCATCCAAATATTTTCACATAACTGAATCAAAAAGACCTAATACATATACTCAACTGGAAAATTCACCTTCAACAAGAAAAACTAATACTTCCTCCGTTTATTTTAATTGATTCACAGATTAATAAATCATTTGTATATTTACTAAATAAAAAATATCATTATTAATATACATAACCACATTTCAACTAACAGAAAAATAGATTAAAATAATAAGTAAATAAATTTTGTACTGAAATCATAAAATCAACACCTATTTCAAAACAAAAATTTTCATCTACGACGCCAGATATTTCAAAACGGACAGAGTATAAATTTGCAATTCCATCTACTCGTATAGAACATATGAATAAACAAACACGACCTAAGATGCAGAGAGTCACGTCAACCACTGAAATTTCAACTTTAAATTTTGACATAGTGCAACTTTCGCGGACCCGCCATTCATCTACTCACCATTTGTTTTCTATTGTCCCGAGGGGTACTGAATAGGGACAAAAACGCGTATTTTGAATACCCTTTTTTAGTTTTTTTTTTTGAAAAAAGAAAACCTTAGCAATATAACGCATATCTATTTAAACGCTAATTACCTAGCAGTTTCAAATTCCACCCCTAAACACTAACTTTATTCATAAATAATAAAAAGTAAATTGCATCATCTCTTTTAATGAATAATCGTCTACTAATAAAAGTTAATATTTTTAATTTAATTTTTAGTAATTCTAATCATTTTTTCTTTCAAACATATAACTCTTTTAAGTAAGATATTTCATTATTTTCACAAAATAAAAATATTTATTTACAATTAAAAATAGAATTAGAGAAATACATAAACTATCGTCGATTTTTACCGAAAAATATAAATGTGTCCCAATTAAATTTAATGTTTTTTTTGAAAAAACCAATTAAATTTAATGTTAAAATATTAAGTAAGTTAGCTTGAGTTTTTTTTATTATATTTTTATTTTAATAAATCAAATATGAAATAGATTTTAAATTTTTATTTAAATGAGTTTAAGTGATACTATATTTTTTCATTTAAAAAGTATAACAGTCTTTTGAAAGAAATATTTTCCTCAAAAAAAAACATATGTATATTTCATATTTTTTAATTAAATGTGATCCTAATTACATAAGTACTAAATTAACTTCATATTTCTCAATCTTAATATTAAAACCGAACCAAGTATTTATAATTTACTGCATAAAAGTTTTACCAAAAAATATTATTTCATACAGTTTATTTTTGAAAACCCATGTGGTCGCATAATGCATCAATTACAGTTACATCGTATTACTCGTTCTCTTTTTATCTGATATTTTATGAAAATAGATATTTTTAATTAGAATGGCTCATACTAGTTTTAATTTAAAATTTAATTTAATAAACATTACTTGCTATGATTTGAGTATTGTTGTTGTAAATAATTAACTCTTTTTGTAGATCACTAATCCATTAAACACTGATTTAAAGATATTTCCAAAATGTTGAAATACATTCAGGGCACGGTTTAAATATATATATGTGTGTGTGTGTGTGTTTCTAACAACCCGAACCACATATCCTTAATATTTGGTTTAGTACTAATTATAAATTAAGACAGTTTGTTAGTCGTAATATTGAAATGGTTGGAATTGGTCAAAGCATTATTTTTTGACAAAGACCAAGACATATTTTTGAAAGGCCTTTTTATTTCAAATCCCACCACTCGAGCAATACCCGAAACCAATTTTGATCTTCAAATCGTTCATACATGGCTGCCTCCTCCACTGTCAGCAGCGTACCTAACTACCAAGTGTTCCTTAATTTCCGTGGGGAACTTCGTTATCAGTTCATCAGCCATCTAGCTAAGGCCTTGACAGATAAAAATATCCAGATCTTCATTGATGAGGGTGCGGAGAAAGGCCAACATTTAAGTAATCTTTTCAAGGAGATCGAAAATTCGAGAATCGCACTGGCTGTCTTTTCCAAATTGTACACAGAGTCAAATTGGTGCTTGGACGAGCTAGAAAGAATAAAAGAACGCACGAAAGACGGCAAGCTCAAGACCATTCCCATCTTCTACAACGTGAGCCCTGGAACCGTTAGGCATCAGGCGGGAGAATTTGGCGATGCCCTCAGGAGAAAAGAAAAGAGAGGTGTTACTGATGACAAGATGAAAAATTGGAAAGAGGCTCTGGCGTATGTTAGCGACCTGTTTGGCTTCGAATTTGACGGAAAAAGGTACAAGCTGTTTTTGTTTCTTTTTTGGTAAAATAATGTGGCATATTTAGTATTTATATTTTTGTTTATAAGAAATTAATTTTATAAAAATAATATTATATTTAAAATATATTTCTATTATATATATATATATATATATATATTAGTAACTGTAATATGTAAATGCTCATTTTAAATTTCTTATGTATATTTAAAATATTTTTGTATTTTTATATACTTATTCCAACAATCCGAAACACAAACACTATAAGAAAACCAAATAATGATAGTCTAGTGGTAATTATTTTAGAGTTTGATATGTAACCATATCAGTTATGAATTAGATATTTTCTAATAAAAATTATTTGGCTAATCTGGATTTAGGCTTCAGTTTAGGTGGTTTAGACGGTAGACCGTATCCGTTTACCTCTGATATTAGTCAAAAAAATATTTCAAACTCAAATCATACAGTATGGTATGTTTTCCGGATAATCCACTCTGTAACACACGTACGTTTCTCTCCGGATCGATAGGTTTATAAAAAATGCACTAAAAGGACAAAACAGTTCTAAACTTTTTATTTTATTTTGACAGTATAAAATTCAACAGTCGATGACAGAAAAAAAGAGTCCAGTAGTTTTTTGATAAAGGAAATGGTCCAATAGTTTTATAAATATTGGTAACGTCAACAACCATTACAAGACTTTTTTTTTTGATCAAAAAGACTAAAGTAATTTATCATCACACCAAATAAATTTATTAATCGACAATAAGTATGCCATGGCATAACCTAAAACAAATGTACTATCGTTGACTAATAAATTCCGCGACACTTAAAATCTCTACCACATTAAAATAAAATTTATAGTATAGTGTTCAATATATATTGTTTTTTTTGAGAAAAAAATTGATCATTGTTATTGTTAAATATATATTTTTGATCTATTAAACTTCAGTGAATATACTTTAATAGCATGGTAGACTTATTTGTTGTTCAATTTATTTTGTTTTAAATTATAATATACTAATAATATTTTCGCAAATTTCAAATATATAAAAAGTAAAATAAGTATAAAACGTGTTTCTAGTAATTATAAAAGGTTAATATCCTTCTAGTAAATAATATTCTTTGGAAGGGAAAGAGAAGCTGAAAAAAGTTAGAACGGATTCTAGGTAAGGCGTAGTTGAAATAGAACAAATAACAATGATAATTTTTTTTTCAAAAAAGAAATAATGATTATTCAATCACTTAATTGTATAGTTGATTTTTCATGGCATTTTCTTTTTTACAGATTAAATCAATAAGTTGTGAATGGCTTTTAATAAATAAATATAAATTTTGTTATTGCCAATTTGTCATATTTCTCAAACTATTGCAGCAACGAGAATACGTTCATCAATAAAATAGTCAACGAGGTTTTGCAAGCGCTGGACAAGATTTCGTTAGAAGAAAGCACACATGGAACATGCGTGGAACATGCACAAAACACCGGAGGAGAAGAACAAGAAGAAGAGGAGGAGGAGGCAGGTGATCAGATCTGTGGGCTGAAACAACGCCTAGAGGAACTGTCGGAAACAGTAGACGTTCATCGTGTGGATACTCGTATTGTCCAAGTCGTTGGGATGCCAGGCATTGGTAAAACCACTCTCCTGAAAGCGTTCTACAATGAGTGGCACAGCAGGTTCTTCAGACGCGTCTTACTCCAAAATATAAGCGGCATTGTAAAGCAGTGGGGATTGGAACGCTTGCCCGTGATGCTCCTCAGGGAATTGCTTGGTAATGACGACATAGACGATGATGGGACATACGAAGACTACAAGGAAAAACTATGTGACGAAAAATTGTTCATTGTTCTTGATGGGACAAGTGACGAGACTCATATACAAGTTCTTCTCGAGGGTCTTGGTGAATGGATCAAGAAAGGTAGCAAGATTGTGATTGCAACACGCGCGGTGTCTCGTGATCTGGTGCCTGAGGATTCCATGATCCGTCGTACTTATTTCGTACCGCTCTTGTGCTACCGAGATGGGTTAGAACACTTTACTCGCTATGCATTTGATCACCGAAACAAACACGACAGGGAAGCGTTCACGAAGGTGTCCAAAGAGGTTGTGCGTTACGCGAGAGGCCACCCACAAGTTCTCAAGATACTGGGTGAAGAGCTTCGTGGCAAACTCTTGCCTTATTGGAAAGAGAAACTAGATTCACTTCCGCAAAAGCTCAGCCCTAGTATTCGTGACCGTGTCTTGCAAGTAACTTATGATGAACTAAGTCAAGAGCAGAAGGATGCGTTTCTTGACATAGCTTTTTTCAGATCCCATGATTTGGTTTATGTAAAGAGCTTGCTGGATTCATCTGGGACAATAGATGCTCTCAAGGACAAGTTCATGATTTATATCTCTGACAGCCGAGTGGAGATGCATGATCTTTTGTATACGTTTGCCATGGAACTTGGTTCAGAAGCTTATGCTAAGGATGGAAGAGGGAGACACCGGATATGGCACCGTCAGAACAAAAATAACGGTGACATGCTCGATAAGCTGCGGAAAAGACAAGTGAGACTACACATTCATTCTAGTTTCAGAGCTTTCATTTCTTGTTCATTCTCTTTTCATTTTCTGACTTTCTGGTGTTTATAGGGAGGTGGCACCAGCGTCAGAAGCTTTTTTCTCGACTTGTATGACATGAAGAACCATGTGACCTTAGGAAGGGATCACCTCAAGAAGATGAGACATCTGAGGTATCTCAAGTTCTACAGTTCTCATTGTCCTCAGGAGTGTGAGCCTAAGGAAAACATACACATCCCTGATGGACTTGATCTTCCACTGGAAGAGGTACGATGTTTGCATTGGCTGAATTTTCCAGAAGATGAACTTCCACAAGGTTTCAAACCCAAGAATCTCGTAGACCTTAAGCTCCCTTACAGCAAGATTAAACAGATTTGGAAAGAAGAGAAGGTTAGTATCTGGATAAATAACTTGATTTTTTTTGGCTCAGTTGGCTAGATGGATTATACTAACTTAGTGTATGGATCCCTTTCTCATAACAGGATGTACCAAAACTAAAGTGGTGCGATCTTAATCACTCACGTCAGCTGGATAACTTGTCAGGGATATCAAAGGCTCACAATCTTGAAAGGCTGAACCTTGAAGGCTGCACAGAACTGAAAACGTTACCTCTGAAAATGCAAAACATGGAAAGTCTTGTTTACCTGAATTTGAAAGGGTGCACGGCGCTCGAATCCCTTCCCGATATCGATTTAAAATCTCTCAAGACACTCATCCTTACCAAGTGCTCAAGTCTGAAGAAGTTTGTGGTGATTTCAAAAACTCTCTATGCTCTATATTTGGATGGAAGTGCAATAAAGAAACTTCCTACAGACATGGCGAAGCTAGCACGACTCGTTAAATTAAGCATGAAAGACTGCAAGAAGCTGGTTAAGCTTCCGGAAGGATTTGACAAGATGAAAGATCTTCAAGAACTAGTATGTTCTGGTTGTTCGAAGCTAAGTAGCCTCCCAGATGAGATGAAGAACATGAAATGCTTGCAGATTCTGATGCTTGATGGGACAGCAATAGAGGAGATTCCCAAGATAACCTCACTTCAGCGTTTATGCCTAAGCGGAAATGATAAAATCAATTTTCTTCCGGGTTACATCAGTCTGCTATCTCAGTTGAAGTGGCTGGACTTGAAGTACTGTGAGAATCTTGTGTCTATCCCAGAGCTTCCACCAAATCTTCAATGCTTAGATGCACACGGATGCGAGTCACTAAGAAAAGTTGCAACTCCACTGGCTACTCATTTGCCATCGGAGCAGATTCACTCCTCATTCATTTTCACCAACTGCAACAAATTGGACCGAACCGCAAAGGACGGAATCACAACCTACGCTCAGAGGAAATGCCAGTTGCTATCAGATGCACTAAAACGCTGCAATGAGGTATCCTCTCATTCATTTCTTGCTTCGCAAGTAACATTGTGACTATTAACTTTTGTTATAAACTTTTGCAGGGTTTTGTTCCAGAGGCTTTGTTCAGCACTTGCTTTCCAGGTTGCGAAGTACCTTCATGGTTTTGCCATGAAGCAGTTGGATCTGAATTAAACCTCAAACTTTCCCCACATTGGAATGAAAATAGGTTTGTCGGGATAGCTTTATGTGTAGTTATCTCTTTTCCAAACGGCCAAGAAGGAATCAACTCTTTTTCCGTAACGTGCAAGTTTAAGCTGGAAAGTAAAGATGGGTCACGGATCTCCTTCGATCGCCTCGTTGGAAGTTGGAACAGACATGGGAAGAAGTCAGACAAGATGGCAGATGGCAAGAAACGATACAAGATGTCATCAGATCACGTCTTCATTTGCTATACCAGATGCTCAAATAACATCAAATGTCTTGAAGAACAGTGCTCAGGTGCATGTATTCCAACTACAACTTCCATTGAATTTGGTGTCACAGATGAGAAAGCGAGAGTTGAAGTTCTCAAATGCGGCTTAAGATTGGTGTATGCATCTGATGAACCCCTGAGGAAAAACTCAGATATGACTGACAACAAGGATGCAGAGTCTTACACATCTTGTGAAGAAATCGAGTTTCAAGATTCAACTCCAATAAGGAATGGCGGTTACAGCAGTATAGGAAGTGGAAGTTTATCTTCTGATCGAGAGGGTTCATGTGGATCTAATGAATCAACCTTACAAATAATTCCAATTGCGAGATGACACCCAAATGCGAATCAATCTGTAGTTGGGTATCTTTGGAATTGGGCACAACTGATCATGTTTCCACTCTGTTGTGTCGTGAAAATTTTCCACAAAGAAATAGATGTTCGATAAGTAAGAATTATTTTAAATCATGGAGTTTTTTTCTTCAAACGTTTGGTATGCTTTAAATGTTCCTTCCAAATCCTTTTCTGAATTTCTGATAGTGCTATATAGGCATTTTGTTCTCCTACTTTATTCAACCATTTTTTTCTATTTTACGATATTTGTGGCCAAATGTTGGAGCTAATGAGATAAAAAATCAAATTTCTTACATCTCAAGGTCGCATAGTTGAAAGTAGTAACACTAGCTTGGGTATCTTTGGAATTGGACACATCTGATCGGCAAGTGAAAATGTCATAAACATAAACTAGTAATGATAGGCAAGTGTTCTTTGTTAAAAAAGATAGTAGAGAGTTATAGAATATGTGTATCAAAAGTCAGATGATGACATTAAATTAAGGATTGATCTTAATTTCTATGAAATATCGTTTTATGGTTATGACTTTTATCATTAACTTTTGTTATATATGAGTTCATGATTAGGATTTTAAGAGCATCAACATTTGTTCATTTGGTTGGGTATTTATCTGGTGAAAATCTAACTAGCCTGGGTTTAAGCTTTTGTATGAAACTGATGTGGTTAGAAATATAAGAGTATCTCGATTTTAAAACTATCTAGAATAAATTATGAAATTGTATTCCAGAATGTGAAGAAGTCAAGAGTCTTGTAAACAAGTCATTCAGGCTTTAAAGTTTATTGAGTTTGGTACAGTTGTATTAGTTGTTAGGATTGATTCCTTTTAACTAATTGTTGAAACTTATATTATAAAAGAGTTTTATTTTATTATTTTAAGGATAGTATATTTTAAACTATGTCTAATTGACTTCTCCATGTATTCTTCTTGGTTTCAACTTCAAAAATAACTTGAATGTTTAGCTTTCTTATGTGTTTCCACTTCTAATCTAGCTTACAACTGAGTTTCAAGATTCAACTCCAATAAGGAATGGCGGTTACAGCAGATATTAAGATGGGTAACGAGAGAATATCAAAAACAAAGCCGGTTCTAAAATTTTAAGACCATAAATACTATAAGTCCAATATCTTTCTTACAGTTTGAAAGCATAACCTTTTTTATATAATCTCTTTAAAATAAAGATGTGTAAACAAATGTTAACGAAATGAAAGAATAATAGTAAGGACAAACAAACGAAATCGATTGCACAAGAAAAACACATAAGAAAACTTAGATTGGCTTTCTTTTCATGTTACTGATGACAAGATGAAAAATTGGAAAGAGGCTCTTGCATATGTTAGCGACCTGTTGGGAGAAGAGATCAAGTAGTAACCATCAAGAGGAGAAGCAAGGGCCTTTTCCTTGGAAGGCTTGGTAGCTGAGGGAGAGACCTTGTCCTTGCCTATCAGCAAGAGGAATTACACAAGCATCAGCAAGAATCATCAAAAACAGATATGACAGATCAACTGGCTACCATTATAAGAGTTCAAAGTCAAATCTTATCTTTTACATAAGCTAATACATCAAGGCATGCCTGTTAAGGTAAGATCGACGAGGATATTAAGTATAGGCAAGATCAAAAGAAATCTATCTCCAAGCTTCATCAGAAGCCAAAATCACAAGAAGATCAGATCCAGAGAAAATACAAATTATTATCCATAAGCTAATGGCAGATCCATTTAGGTAAAGATCGATGAGGATCTCAAGCAGTTCAAAAATAATTCATCTCTAAAGTTCATCCCAAGCCAAAATCACATCACAAGAAGATGAGATACATAGCAAGTACAAATCGTTTTTCATTAGCTAAATACATCAAGAGAGAGATCCGTTTAGGTAAGATCGATGAAGAGTTGCTAAATCAAGCGGAAAAAAAACTTCTCAAAGCTTGATACAAACAAGCTACAAGTATCAGATTCGATCCCCCAAGAAAAATCAATCAATCGAAAACAAAAACTCAAAGTACATTGCAGCGATTACGAGTGATAATCGTCCGAAACGAAAACAAAACTGATTTCGAGTGGAAATCTAACGAAATCCAACCTCCGATATGTGGAGACTCTGGCTTCGAATTTGACGGAAAAAGGTACAAGCTGTTTTTGTTTCTTTTTTGATAAAACAATGTGGCATCTATACTATTATTTGAGAAGTGAATTTGCTTAGTTGTCATACTCTCCATGATTTTAGGTTGAGTCATATTTTATTTTCAATTATTAATATTAATAAATAATTTAGTAATTTACTTAGTCAATAATTTATCATTATCTTAAGAATAATTAGAAAAAATATCATAGTTAAATATAATTTAGTGATTTTGCTTATGTGTTACTTTCTCCCTAATATTAGTTGATTTTGTTTATTTGTCATTATTTATTATTTATTTTTCATATTTTCCATATTTTAGGTAATTTGCTTATTTATTATATTTTTAATAGTTTATTTTTTTTTCATATTCTCCTTAATTTAGGTTATTTATTTGCTTATTTATCATGACCTTAATAAATTTAATTGCTAATTTATCTATTTGCATATTATTAAATAATTTTAGGTGGAGATTTTAGTTTTGCTTACTTGTCATGTTCTCCATTATCTTAGGTTATTTTTTTATTTATGATATTTTCTAATTCTAGAAGCTTATTTGTCGTGTTCATTGATTTAGATTGAATTTTTAGTTTTAATAAATAAAACTTTCGTTGACAAAATAATAATAATAAATAAATAAATAAAATTTTGAATTGTTAGCTCTAAAAATTTTAGTTATTATTTGACAAATATTTTCATTATATTTAGTGATAATTATTATTAAGGAGTATTATCAAATTTTAGCAATAATTTTATAGTTTTTTCATGATATATTTACTTTAGTAATATTAAATTTTTAATATTTTTGTTTATTTTAAAAAGAAAGCTTTATTCTCTTTCATGTCACCAAATTATCTTATTAATCAAAAAATATGAGTCCAAAGAATACAATCTCTCGCAGTTAAATTTTTTTTAAAAGAATCCATTTTTTTACAAGACATATATAATTTATCATTTTCGTTTATAAGATTTTAATCAAGCAAAAATGCATTTAAGACTTTGATAAAGAAGAGTTTGATTTTATAGACTTCACTGATAATTGAAAATTAAGGTTTATTTTGTAGATTGATTTTTATGTTATTTTAAAGTATCAATAAAAATTTATCAGGCTGTTATGCTGATAATATTTTTTTACATGTATAGTTTGGTGTTAGAATAAATAAAATATTATATAAGTACCAAATCATTATCTATATTGCGTTATCATAAAAAGGTAAACTATATTTCTGATTAATTTAATATTTTAAATTAATTAAAATTATTTAGTTTGAAATTTAAAATTATTTTGAAATTTGAATTAGTTGGATATATATTAATCCGCACAAGTGTGCGGGCCATCATCTAGTATTTAGTATTTATATTTTTGTTTATAAGAAATTAATTTTATAAAAATAATATTATGTTTAAAATATATTTTTATGAGATAATATATATATATATATATATATATATATATATATATATATATATATATATATATATATATATATTAGTAACTGTAATATGTAAATCCTCATTTTAAATTTCTTATGTATATTTAAAATATTTTTGTATTTTTATATACTTATTCCAGCAATCTGAAACACGAACACTATAAGAAAACCAAATAATGATAGCCTAGTGGTAGTTATTTTAGATTTTGATGTGTAACCATATCAGTTATGAATTTGACATTTTCTAAAAAAAAATAAAATAATAATTATTTGGCTAATCTGGATTTAAGCTTCAGTTCAGGTGGTTTATATGGTAGACCGTATCGGTTCACCTATGATATTAGTCAAAAATGTATTTCAAACTCAAATCATACAGTATGGTATGGATCCCTTTCTCATCACAGGATGTACCAAAACTAAAGTGGGTCGATGTTAATCACTCACGTCAGCTGGATAACTTGTCAGGGATATAAAGACTCACAATCTTGAAAGGCTGAACCTTGAAGGCTGCACAGCACTGAAAACGTTACCTCTGGAAATGCAAAACATGGAAAGTCTTGTTTACCTGAATTTGAAAGGGTGCACAGCGCTCGAATCCCTTCCCGATATCGATTTAAAATCTCTCAAGACACTCATCCTTACCAAGTGCTCAAGTCTGAAGAAGTTTGTGGTGATTGCAGAAACTCTCTATGCTCTATATTTGGATGGAAGTGCAATAAAGAAACTTCCTACAGACATGGTGAAGCTAGCACGACTCGTTAAATTAAGCATGAAAGACTGCAAGAAGCTGGTTAAGCTTCCGCAAGGATTTGACAAGATGAAAGATTTACAAGAACTAGTATGTTCTGGTTGTTTGAAGCTAAGTAGCCTCCCAGATGAGATGAAGAACATGAAATGCTTGCAGATTCTGATGCTTGATGGGACAGCAATAGAGGAGATTCCCAAGATAACCTCACTTCAGCGTTTATGCCTAAGCGGAAATGATAAAATCATTTTCCTTCCGGGTTACATCAGTCTGCTATCTTAGTTGAAGTGGCTGGACTTGAAGTACTGTGAGAATCTTGTGTCTATCCCAGAGCTTCCACCAAATCTTCAATGCTTAGATGCACACGGATGCGAGTCAGTAAGAAAAGTTGCAACTCCACTGGCTACTCATTTGCCATCGGAGCAGATTCTCTCCTCATTCATTTTCACCAACTACAACAAATTGGGCTGAACCGCAAAGGACGGAATCACAACCTACGCTCAGAGGAAATGCCAGTTGCTATCAGATGCACTAAAACGCTGCAATGAGGTATCCTCTCATTCATTTCTTGCTTCGCAAGTAACCTTGTGACTATTAACTTTTGTTATAAACTTTTGCAGGATTTTGTTCCAGAGGCTTTGTTCAGCACTTGCTTTCCAGGTTGCAAAGTACCTTCATGGGTTTGCCATGAAGCAGTTGGATCTGAATTAAACCTCAAACTTTCCCCACATTGGAATGAAAATAGGTTTGTCGGGATAGCTTTATGTGTAGTCATCTCTTTTCCAATCGGCCAAGAAGGAATCAACTCTTTTTCCGTAACGTGCAATTTTAAGCTGGAAAGTAAAGATGGGTCACGGAACTCCTTCGATCACCTCGTTGGAAGTTGGAACAGACATGGCAACAATTCAGACAAGATGGCAGATGGCAAGAACCGATACAAATGTCATCAGATCACGTCTTCATTTGCTATACCAGATGCTCAAATAACATCAAATGTCTTGAAGAACAGTGCTCAGGTGCATGTATTCCAACTACAACTTCCATTGAATTTGGTGTCACAGATGAGAAAGCGAGAGTCGAAGTTCTCAAATGCGGCTTAAGATTGGTGTATGCATCTGATGAACCCCAAGAGGAAAAACTCAGATGTGACTGACAACAAGGATGCAAAGTCTTACACATCTTGTGAGAAATCGAGTTTCAAGATTCAACTCCAATAAGGAATGGCGGTTACAGCAGTATAGGAAGTGGAATTTATCTTCTGATTGAGAGGGTTCATGTGGATCTAATGAATCAACCTTACAAACAATTCCAATTGCGAGATGACACCCAAATGTGAATCAATCTGTAGTTGGGTATCTTTGGAATCTGGCACAACTGATCATGTTTCCACTCTGTTGTGTCGTGAAAATTTTCCACAAAGAAATAGATGTTCGATAAGTAAGAATTATTTTAAATCAAATCGTCAAAGTCTTGATTCACAGTCCTAAGACTGAAAAGGCTAAGGCCGAATTCCCTCCAGTTGCATGGAGTTTTTTTCTTCAAACGTTTGGTATGCTTTAAATGTTCCTTCCAAATCCTTTTCTGAATTTCTGATACTGCTATATAGGCCTTTTGTTCTCCTACTTTATTCAACCATTTTTTTCTATTTTACGATATTTGTGGCCAAATGTTGGAGCTCATGAGATAAAAAATCACATTTCTTACATCTCAAGGTCGCATAGTTGAAAGTAGAAACACTAGCTTGGGTATCTTTGGAATTGGACACATCTGATCGGCAAGTGAAAATATCAGAAACATAAACTAGTAATGATAGGCAAGTGTTCTTTGTTAAAAAAGATTGTAGAGAGTTATAGAATATGTGTATCAAAAGTCAGATGATGACATGAAATTAAGGATTTCTTAATTTCTATGAAATGTCGTTTTATGGTTATGACTTTTATCATTAACTTTTGTTATATATGAGTTCATGATTAGGATTTTTAAAGCATTAACATTTGTTCATTTGGTTGGCTATTTATCTGGTGAAAATCTAACTAGCCTGGGTTTAAGTTTTTGTATGAAACTGATGTGGTTAGAAATATAAGAGTATCTCGATTTTAAAACTATCAAGAATAAATTATGAAATTGTATTCCAGAATGTGAAGAAGTCAAGAGTCTTGTAAACAAGTCATTCAAGCTTTAAAGTTTATTTAGTTTGGTACAGTTGTATTAGTTGTTAGGATTGATTCTTTTTAACTAATTGTTGAAACTTATATTATATGATTAATAATTCATATGTATAGGCTGGAAAAAGAGTTTTATTTTATTACTTTAAGGATAGTTTATTTTAAACTATGTCTAATTGACTTCTCCATGTATTCTTCATGGTTTCAACTTCAAAAATAACTTGAATTTTTAGCTTTCTTATGTGTTTCCACTTCTAATCTAGCTTACAACTGAGTTTCAAGATTCAACTCCAATAAGGAATGGCGGTTACAGCAGATATTAAGATGGGTAACGAGAGAATATAAAAAACAAAGCCGGTTCTAAAATTTTAAAACCTTAAATACTATAATTCCAATATCTTTCTTACAGGTTGAAAGCATAACTTTTTTTATATAATCTCTTTAAAATAAAGATGTGTAAGCAAATGTTAACGAAATGAACGAATAATATTAGGGACAAACAAGCGAAATCGATTGCACAAGAAAAACACATAAGAAAACTTAGATTGTCTTCCTTTTCATGTAAACTAGATTGAATTCCTCTATGAATCGTTTTGAAACTTTAAAATAATTACTTATGATTTTATTGATGATAATTGATTCATATTCTCTGCAAATTGATCAAGTTGTTTTCATGTGGTATTGAATTTATTTTGATCTCGCAATTGAAAGATGTGTATACCAAGCGTCATGCTATCTACCCTTCAACTATTCGGTTAGTTAACCATGGTGGTGGAAGTATCCTAGTTTTATGTAATTAATAGATGAGAAACGGGAAGAGTCGCAACAAGGAAGGAGACATGTGCCTGGACAGAGGAGAGAAGAACCTGGTCTTCAGAGAGTGGCCAAACGCTACAATCACCGTCTGCCACATCCGGATCAAGCTCGAGCTTGTTCCCGGTAACCCACTCGGCCAAGTCACTGAAGGTCAGCTCCTCTCCTCCAGATCCCAACGCATTGACATAGCCATGCAAGAAGAGAGCTTCAGCAGCAATGGATCCGGTGGAGACAAAGCAGGCAATGTCGTTGCTGAGGAACCTGGCCAAACGACTCCAACCGTCAACTGCACCAGGAAGACAGGCGATCAAGCACATCTTGTTGAGGGAGAGTGTGATGACGTTAGGCCTGTTTCAGTGAGAGGAGATTTCCACCTGAAAATTGATCAAACAATCATCAAAGATGGAGTGTGCTACAAGAAACACAAATTGTATTTTCAGTATGTTCAATCATGGTTACAATAATAAATTTAATCAAACAAATTCAATAGGACATGATGCTCTAACAAAAATTTAATCAATTTGTTTAATATATGTCCAAAGATGTTTGAATTTGAATGTTATTAATGAATACATATCGATAATACATCAATATTGATAATTCGTCATATGAATACATCAATATGTATTAAGCTAATCAAAGATGTTCAACGACGTAGGAGCATCATGATTGGATGTGTGATTAATGAATACCTAAATGAATACATCAATATGTATTAAGCTAATCAATATGTTGAGTATATGTCCAAAGATGTTTGAATGAATTTTCGTCGTTGGCTACCACATATTTTATCTTTTTTGTTACTATCAAATATCTGGTTAGAGGTAAATTCATTTAGTTAGAGCGTCAGGTCCTATTGAATTTTTGTTACAATGTTGAGCATGATTAAATTTATTATTATAACCATGATTGAACGATACTGAAAACACAATGTTACTTAATCAAACAAAATTTTGTTACTACGATAAACTGGCCGTTGGGGCCATGCCAGTAATATGTTCAGGAACCAAGATAACATCACCGTCTCTAGTTGTCCCTTGTACCCTCAACCTCATGTTGCGGACTATATGCGTTTTGACCATATTCATATGAGAAGGATGCAACACCAAAGTCTTCCTTGACCCATAGATCCACCGCACCGTCTTTTATAAGATCGGAATGGTCTAAAATAGCTAGTCTTCCACCGTATTCTATAATCTCAGTAAATTAATAGAGACACCGAAAGGCATCTTCAGCATATTGGAGCACGCTGATTTCTTCAGAACTGATATCGAATCTCACAAACACAGGAGAAGACCGTGCGATCTAAGAAGTTGGTGATGAAACAGAGAGACAAGACCGTGCGATCTTGGCCTGTTTGTCTTATATCGTTCTTACGCTCCTTATATCTCATCTTCTTCAAATCTTCTCTCTTTAACAGAGCTTTTCTCTGGATGCAGACATGTCAGGTAAGTCCACAGAACAAGATGGAAAATACCTCCTACCTGTCTCAACTGCGTTATGAGAGAACAGTCTCGAATCAGTCAGCTAGTGAATATGAACTGAAGAGTAAAAAGTCTTTTACCTGCCTTCATGAGAGCTTCCATACAAGTGGGCAGTCTTTTGGTTTTGCATATAAGGCGTTTGATTCAAATCGACCTGACTCAAGTTCCCTGTTGACCATTTGATGGTAATGGTACAGGAAGACCTGTGAACTCACTAGTCCCTTTAACGTTAGAAATGTCCATAGCTACATCAGCTTCTGTTGGGAAGAACAACCGAGCAAGTCCCACTGCAACAACCAACACATACAAAAAAAGTTCAGAATCTTCATAACAGTCATCAACCTTAAGCTACTCTAAGTATAGCAGCCTCATTTGCAGATCCTCAGGCATAGAATGTGAACAAGATCTGATCTCGCTACTCTCGCAATGCATTGATCAAAAAGCTGACTCAAATCATAATGAAAACTAAGAGGATGTGAAGAACGTTCTCAACAATAGACTTCTCCACATAGTTACAAAGCCTCCTCTGCAGACACATAAAACTAACAAATATTAACATCTAAATGAAGCAAGAAGAGTAACAAACTTTCATCTTAGACCTGACCAGCTCTACGATTTGGAACGTATACGAAGCATCATCAACTCAACAGCAGAATCAGTTGCGGGTTTACGGGAATCATGTGCACAAACTGTATCAATACAAGTGGAAACATCTACAGGAAAAGGCTTTAGCCTCCCAGTGTAGATATAGTTCAAAAAATGCAGGAAGGCCTCACGACCTATATGAACACACGCTGGTTAAGCTTCTCCTTCGAAGGTGATCTCTTCATACTTTGCTTACTATTCAAAGATACCAAACGAAATTCGAAACATCTGTATCAGATGTATTCTTTAATCTTTAAACCACATCTGATTATGTAAATAAATAACCAAATTTAATCTTTCCTGCAAGGTTTGTTAAAAAGAAATGATCAAATTCTTCTCTACATAATTGCAAATAGTTTCATACAAAGTCATTTCTTGGAGTTTCATAAAGAATCTAAAACTCCAACAATTTTTTTGGAGAGCGAGACTCTCTTTAGACCTTTCATAGCTATATCACTATTCTACCCCCACTTCTCACTGGTTGTTAATATACTCTTCATAGTAATCATCACTTATAACCGACACAAAACTCTCCATCCAAGGTAGCTGGTGAAGATCTTTCATGCAGCTTCAACGTAAGATGACTCTCTACATCGAGGCGGGGACTGATAAAAAGTATGGTGATCGCTGAGACTAAACCCATTGGATCAGAGCTAGACGAGACCTTTCTTGCTTTGAGTAAGCTTCCATTACACTTGGCATTGAGCTGAATCTGTCCCGAGGCCATTGCTCAAGTTCTTGGATTGTGTTTTCTTGATCTTCTTCTTCTTCATCATCCCAAACAGCACAAGTGCAAATCTGTTGTCCTTCTCTGTACTCTGCTCCACAACAGTAGCAAAACTCATGCCCACACCTGCAACAAGAAAACACAAAAGAGAGGTTTAGAACATTGATGTGAGAAACGCTCCATGGATGTGTATGTCTTACCGACAAGTCATGTGGTTGCAGCCTTGAGCAAGCTTGATCATTACACGGCGTTGCTGACACCTTCTCCACCTCTTATACCTACCCAAGCGATGCAGTGTGATATCTTTCATCAACAGGAAGAATCTGAAACTCTTCACAGCTCATAGAATCATGCCAAGGAACACCACAGTCCACACACGCAAACCTCTGACAGAGTGAACACTTCACACAAGCGCTATTCTCTGACTGACTAAACGAGCTTGCGCTTGCCCTTCCTTGTGAAAGACACTCAGGAGGGTCTAACAGAAAAGAACAGTTGGGATAAGGGCAGTAGATCTTCCCACTGTTGGTACTACGCATGTTTGCTTCCTTGAATGATCAGAAAGATGAGACAGGAAGAAACGGTTTGCACTCTGCTGAGGAGAGATGATGCTTGCATTGCACTTAAGGACACCTGATGGGAACTTCTGAAGACTGTACTTTCCCTTGGACGTATGTTCTCATGCAATGAGAGCAGAACTTGTGAGAGCATTTCAATGTCAGCATCATCTCGGCTTGACGGTCTTCATAGCGGATGGAGCAATTCTCAGCTTGTTTATCCACAGCATCAAGATTACAAATCCCTACCGCTACTTGAGCAAGGTTTAGAGCTTGGTCACGATTACATAAAAGAACAAGCTTTAGAACAAAGACATCAAGGTCACTTGTTTTCTCCAACACCCTTTCTTTCAGAGCTACCAAGATAGGGATCTCAAGCTTCTCCTCACTACTAGTTATCTGCAAAAGCTATTTCATATAAAACAACAAAGCTACAAAAGAGATAATGAAACCAATTTGAAAGAGAGACTTGCCTGATTATAAAGCAACTCTGAGTCTGTTACAGCAACCACAGAGCGGAGATTGTTCTGCAAAGCTACTGTAAGACCATCTATTAAAGCTAAGTAGTTAGCTACAGACTCTTCAGCATAAAAGTTTAACTTCTTCTGGACCTGAATCAACTCAAAATCTCCAGACCTCTTCAATACAGCACCGATTCCTGAATAAACAAAATTTGAATCTCCTCTCTCGGTTATTGAAACTCCTTTAAAGAGCAACTTAACAGAGAAATCATCATAAAGTTCCTCCTCCTCGGCTACAGTTACTTTAGCTGTGTCATTACTTTAGCTGTATTTATTCCTTGCTGGCATTCTCGAACTGTGTTGCAAGTTTGTACATTTTTCCACAGCTTCATTGTTAATAATTAAAATATGTAAAGACAGAGGATTAAATAAGTTAAATCTGTAATCGAATTGGATTAGTCCCTGGAGAAGTATAGCTTAAGAAACCAAAGTAAGCACATGGACTTCTCCTTTTGTAACAGATATGAAGCAGCTGTAACTTCATAAAAATAGTTTTTATTCTTTTTCTGTTTTTCAACGTCCCATAGCTTATATTCCCACCACTATTCCCTTTAAATAAAGATAATAAAAGGAAAAGTTTAATTTAAAAATATACTATTTGCTGCAATAGAAGACATTCAAGGACAGTTGTGGAAGCAACAAGTTTGAAAAAATGGAGACATCATTAGTTCTCACAAAAAAAGACATCAATCACTAACAGTGCTGTAACTACGGAACAAACAATACAGAAGAGAGGAAACAAACAAAACAGATGTGATTGCTAATAGAACAAATCAAATAAATTGCACAATAACATCCCTTGAATGGTGATAAACTAATATAACATTGTTTCCCTTCATTAAAATAAAATCGTAATAGATAATATTATATAAGACTATAAAAGATTTTTCAGATATTTTCAAACATTTTAAAAAATATTTATATATAATAAATCAATCCGAATAATCGGAAAAAAACCCGGTTACAAATCCGCTTTAAACAAAATCTCTAAAGTTAAAATATTACAAACTAGTTTCGTCTGTCCACTAAACTCCGCACATTCCGCTAGTCTGTTTTTCTAAATTCTTTAGAATCAGCTTCCGTTCTCAACTATCGACGATGATAACAGGATGGTGATGTTCTTCTCGTTGCCTCAGATGTTGAGATTTTCCATGTCGTCTCTGAAGTAGCTAGATGCAGATAAACTCCACAAAGCTTATAACCGTTACTGTCTTTGAAGCACAAGACGAGCAATCTTATTATATAAAGCTTAGTTTTCAAAGTTACTAATTAACACGATCGCGACACATGGCAAATTATTATTTAAGATTATGACATGTGTCAAAAAGAATTATCCAAAAAAAACAAAACTTTCCTCTTTAACATATCCCTACTCTCATAATGCTAATTTTCCTTTACTAAAATCCTAATTAAAAAGCTTAAAAAAAACAATAAAGAATCTTATCTTATTATATTTTTTTTTATAATAATAATAATTATATTAATAATTATATTAAAATAAAACGATTTTTAATAATTTTTATATATAAATAAAACGATTTTTCAACAAAGTCATAGTAATTTTAATTTTAACAAAACCTATTCCATAACCAAATCGTAATTATTCTTTTTAAAATATAAACCTAAAAAAATGGAAAATACTATTTTATGCTAATTAAAAAGATCATAATCCAAGAGAAACTATGATTATCAAATCTATATATAGAACTAGGATCTCTCATATTTAATCACCAATCACAATTATTGATTCAAAAAAAACATAAAGTGAAGTTCAATATTTTTTTCTTCTTATAAAATTATGATTAACTGGTAATAATAATTAACAAAAGAAGTTTAAAATTAATATTGATACGAACTGTAAAAAAAATAATTATTTATTAATAACTATAAATAATTATTTAATAGAATATTTTTTTTTCTAAAATTCTAAAGAGAAGATAATTTTAATAGGTTACGTGATAGTAATTTTCTTTTTCGAAATTTTATACCAAAATGATAAAGAATATTTAATAGTATTTTTTATTGTAAATAAAAAGGAGATTTATAAAATAGAACCTTTTCCTTTTCTAAAAAATCCTAAAAAATATAAAAAATGAAACTTATGATATAAGATCTTAAATCAGTACAATAGAATGGTATATAATGTTGTCATTGACTTGATTGGTGTTATTTGACTTTCATTTTTGTACTTTTTAATCATAATATTATATAATGATTAAAATATCTATACTTAGATAACAAAAACAAATTCTGAAAATTGAAAATTACCATATAATTTTTTATATAATTATTTTCGTTATGATATATAACAATGGAATCTTTATTTAAATTTTTACAAATATTTTTTGGTTATATTATAAAAAGGTACTATGAACTCATTTATTTTATAGTTATAATAATTTTTTTGTTAATATTATTTATGTTGACACTTTTTTAATTAATAAAGTTACAATATCATGTTCATTATCAACAAAAAATAAATAAGGAAAATAGCTGACAAAAAATAAGGAAAATTTCGTATTTTTTAATTAAATAATTTATAGTATTATGTTTATCACCAGAAAAGGAAAATTAACATATAATTTTAATAATGAAAAATTCGTATTTGATAAGAGATGAAATTTTTAAGTAATTTTAAAACTATTTAATATTATTTCCACTTTTTTATTTTTAAAATTTTAAACAAAAATTATGTCAAATAATTTATTTTACAAATTTTCCTTTTTTTAATTTCTAAAGAAAATAAAATTGAAAAAAAATATTTGATAGTAATTGTCATTCTCTATAATCTTGAACAAAAGAAAATTGTAAAAGAGTGTTTAATAGTAGTTTTCCTTTCTTTAAATCGTAATCAAAAAATATTTGTAGAATAATTATTTCAAATAGTTTTTTTTATAAATAATCAAGTTTCTTATTTAAATAGTTAATTTCTTTTTTTTTAAATCATAAACCAAAAGAAACTACAAGTATTCACATCTATATATATATATGATTAATTCCCTCATATTTGGATTTCAAATATAGTAAAAGATACTAGAAAATATTAAGTAAATATTTCTGCATGTTCTTTCACATCTTCGTATATTTTTTTTAGGGTGTCACATGTTGAAGAAATAACAATATATATATCATGATCTTAACATAAAACTGATGTTGATTTTTTTTTTTAAATTATGATTGTCATGCTGCCATATTTTAGTTATTGCTATTGTTATACTTTGGCATTTGTACATGTCTATGTTATGCTGGTGTACGTAAGTTAATGAGAAAAGTTAATGTGACTATTATGCTTATATATGATGATGTTTATGTGTGTTTGTTCTTATCAACATATAAAGTTGCTTATGCTAATGTGACTATGAAGTTGTTCTTATCAACATATCAAAGAGAAAAATATTGCAATTGAACAATATTACTAATTACTGAAGCAGAAATCATAACCAAAAGTTACATGGAAAAATAGGTTTCTCAATGCTACTAAGAAAATTAGTTATGATATTGTAGAACATGCTACTAAAGAATTTAAATCAAATAGAAGACCTAGGCAAATTGATTATTAAAACAGAAATCATAATCGGAAGTTATGTGGGAAAATAATTTTTATTCATAGACCAACATATGCAAGATGACATTTCAGACTGAAAAGATCTATTTTCTATATGAGTTTGCTATCTAATGATTGTCAACAAGAGTTAAGGTCAAAACTTAAAAAAAATTGTATATATATATATATATGCCAAGTCCAGTTTTACAGTTATACGCCGTGCTATCAATAATCACTATAACTATAGAGCTTTAGATTTTTAAAATATAACGGCAATGGTTTTTTATAAAATATTATATATGAAGAAGTTTTGAATAATTCATGATATATAAAAAAAGGTTAAAATCACACTATGATGCTAAAGTAATCAAATTTGATGTTTTATTTAGTAATATATTTAATATTTAACTGACTATCAATAATACATATTGATTGGTGTTGGTAACATTAATATTTTGGATTGTGCTATTTTTAATTTGTCGTGAACAATAAACAACATATAGGTTTCACAGTTCTATATGTTTTAACTAAGTACAACTAATATTATTTTGAAAAATAATTAAAGTGGAGTATTTCTTCAGAAAAAAAAAACTAATATACTATTTAAATCACTCTGATTATTGAAACAAGAATACTAATCAAAATATGGAAGAAAAAATTATTATTATTAAAATAAGTCACCAATATATAATGAAATATCCAAGAATTAATATGATTTTTTTTTATTTGTGTTCATGAAATTTAAACGTCAAATAAAACCCGTGCAACGCACGGGTCCATATCTAGTCTTATTATATAAAGCGTAGTTTTCAAAGTTACTAATTAACACGATCGCGACACATTTCAAGTTATATATTTTAGATTGCGACATGTGTCTAAACAAAATTGTCCCATAAAACATATTTTCTCTTTAAAATTTTTTTACTCTCATAATAGTAATTTTCCTTTATTAAAATCCTAATAAAAAAAGTTAAACAAAAAAAATAAAAAAATCTTATCTTATTATAAACTTTTAAGTTATTATTAAAATAAACGATTTTTAAAATAAAAATTTCAAAACAAAAAAAATATAAATTCCAAAACGAAAATAAAACAAAATTTCAAAAAGTCATAGTAATTTTAATTTTAACAAAACATATTCCAAAACCAAATTGTAACTATCCTTTTTAAAATATAAACCTAAAAAAATGGAAAAGATATGTTTTTAAAATTATTGTTAAAATTAAACGATTTTTTTAAAAATAAAAATTTCAAAACAAAAAAAGAAACTTATTATAAAAAAATATTTTTAATAATTTTTGTTAAAATCAAACAATTTTTCAAGAACTATTCCAAAACCGAATTGTAAACATCTTTTTAAAAATATAAACCAAAAAAATTGGAAAAACTAAATTACGTTAATTGTCCTTTATAATAAAGAAAATATAATTGAAAAAAATCGTTTCAAAAATATTTCTACTCTCATATTGCTAACTTTCCTTTATTGAAAAAATATTAGATAGTAATTATCCTTTTAACAAAAAAACTTAAACAAAAAAAATGTCAAACACTGATTAATGTTAATTTTTCTTTATTAAAATCTTAATTAAAGAGTTCATAACCCAAGAAGAACTATGATTATTTATATATATATAGAACTAAGATCTCTCATATTTTATCACCAAGCATAAATATTGATTCAAGAAAAATATTAGGTGAAGTTCGATATTTTTTTTCTTCTTATAAAGTTATGGTTGTTCGTTGTTGTCATGATTATTATTTGATCATGGTCATGCATCTGAGTTCTGTCATTTTTATTGAACGAAACTTCTGAGTTCTGTTACAAAACAATACATTTAAAGTTATTGACACCACACCATAACATCGCTGTCATAAAAACATTGCTGTCACATAGATATGAGAATATTTTCTCATACTTGATGAGAAGGTAAATATTTTTATTTCAATTTTTTAAAAATCTTATATTGTTTTATTATTAAATATAATTTGCTTATTATATAGGAAAATACCATTCAAGGTTGTGTACATTGTTCTCTAATTGAAAATTTATTTATATTAATTTTATTATATAAAACTTGGGTTTTTCAAAGTTACTAATTAACATTATTTTAACACATGTCAAATATATATAATAAGATTGTGACATATGTTAAATACATATTTTCATTTTAAAAAATTAAAGAAAAATAATTTTAAAAGTTAGTTTTCCTTTTTCTAAAAGTTCTTAACAAAAAAATGTAAAAGGTCAAAATATTTCCATGTAAATAAATATTTAAGAACAAAAAATTATTTAAAACCAAGCTTAATAACTTTGAAAAACCAAGCTTTATATAATAAGAGTAGTTTTCCTTTTTCCAAAAGGTCTTTAACAAAAACTGTAAAAAATAAAAATATTTTCATATAAATAACCCTTTAATAGATAGTATTTTTTCTTTGCATGTGCGTTTACAAAATACAAGACACTATTTTAAGATTAACTTCCTTGCAAATTAAATATTAAAAAATTGTTTTAAAAAATATTTTATAGTAATTCATGTTAAGCAAATACTAAACCAAAGAGAGTTGTAAAAAAAAGAATTTAAAAAGTTAGATTTCCTTTTTCAAAAACTATTTAACAAAAAAACTGTAAGAATCAAAATATTTCCATATATATAACTATTTAATAGATAATACATAATACAAAACATCATTTTACGTTTAATTTTCTTGCAAATTAAATATTTAAAAAAAAAAAAAAACTGTAAAGAAACCAATTATAAAAAATTAGTTTTAAAAAAAATCCTAAACAATAGAGAATTGTTAAAGTAATCTTCTTAGAAATAACTAATTTTCTGTGTAAGTCTTCTTGGTCAAGTAATTTAACGAAGGGTTAATGTTTTGCAACACTATAATGTCTATGTTTCGAATTTTAGAGTAAGTGAATTATCAATTTATTAGAGAGAAACTTATAAGAGATGTTATGGAAAGAATACCGTCTAACATGAATTTTATATATTAACACATGACAGTTTAACTAGACGTTAATCCATATAAAGTAGGTAAAAGTGTTGGGTATACATTTTTTTATTTAATGTTTCTCATAGTTACTAATAAATAATTAGCAAAAATTAACAAAAAAAATTGTTTAATACTATCAATATATTGATTTATATTTATATTGATTAATATTTTATCGATAAATGGTTACACATAAATAAATATATTAATACACGTTGATCTATTATTAGATTTTAAAACTAAATTATTTTTCAGTTTCAAAACAGAAGAAATAGTAGATGAATGAAATGATTCTCATAGTTATGTTATATTTAATGAAGATTATCTAGAGAAATCGAGAATCCAAATGATGGATTTGATAGAGAATATTGTATATTTTAAATGAAATTACAAAAATGTTTTAATTCTATTCTTCAGTTCTATTACATTATAAAATAATACAATTTATTATTTATTTTAATATTTATCACCATAAAACTGTAATTAACAAGTTATTTTCATAAATATTATTCGCACAATCGAGATTCAAAAATATGATCTTCATCATGCACATATATTTGTGGCTAAAAGAATGAAAGAAGTAACAAACTTCATAAGGTATCAATAATTTTATTACCTCTAAATTACATGATAAAAATGTTGATCTAATGTTTTCTATTGGTTAAAGAACAAAGATTATTTACAATTAATCTGAATTATCATTTTTATATTTTAAAAGAAATTGATATTATATTGGTGGATTTGATTCAAATTAAGATTTGTAATATAATTTCTCATTTTTTGTAAGAAAATACAGAGGTGTGCTACTTTTGTCTCTAAATATAGAAACTTCAATAATTTTCACTACATTTTTTTTCTTAAAGTAGGTAATTTTATAATAGAGTCATGTGAAACTCATCGCTTAAACAGAGTTTCAATATTTTAAGAGAATATATATAGAGTTATATTAGAAATACTTTAAATGTGAATAGACCAATGCAAAAAGTATATAAATGATATTAACTATGAAAGTTAATACAAATGTTAAATTAAAAGCATAAGAATGTGTATGACATTGTCATCAATTAAATCAACTTGATTCAATTTTCAATTCATAGTATTTCACTGTAACTCATATCACTACAAGAAAACAGGCCATTTACTAGGACGGGTTCTCCTCGTTATTTCCTAGTAAAAGGGCATTTACTAGGAATTTACGAGGAAACCCGTTTCGTCGAAAGGCGTTCATCGTAAAGCCTATTTTCCTCGTAAAGTCCTAGCTTACTTACGAGGAAACATTTCCTCGTAAACGCGTGGATAAGTTTTCCTCGTAAAGTCCACGTAAGATTTCCTCGTAAGCTCATAGTAAAATCTTTCCTCGTAATTTCGTAGTAAGTCTATTACGAGGACCTTTCTAGGATTTTACTTCGAAAGATTTACGAGGAAATTGCTTGGAAATGTTTTTTTCTTTTAAAAAAATATTTATAAATTAAAAATTATATATATATTAAAAAAATTAGAAAAACCAAATTAAAAATAACAATTTAAATAATTAAATAATTATAAATTTAAAATTAAAAATTCATAATTTAAAATTTAAAATTCATAATATACAAATTTAAAACTAAAACTGATGCTGCTCATGAAATTGTTGGACGAAGTCGTCGTCTCCAGTGTTGGATGCCGGCTGCGACTGAGATGGTGGAAGGGCTCCGCTTTCCCGTCTCTGACGCAACAACTCCGCCACTTGCGGGTTCCCGACCGCCACAGCGTCGAGGATCTCGGTGAGCGAACTCACATGACCTTGCGTCGCCTGCAGCTCCGACCGCAGCTGATCGTTGGCCTCGACTTGTTGGTGAACATGAGATGATGTCGCTGCGGGGACATCGTTCACCGAGCCAATCCCGATAATACGGCCCTTTTTCCTAGGGACGACCTGCAAAAAAAAATATTAATAAAGTAAGGAAAATTTAAATAAATAATAAAAATTAATATATTAAAACAAATTATTTACCTCCTCGTAAATCTTATCCACTTCAAGAGTGGATAATACGACCGGAGCCCCAGTCTGCTGAGTCAGCTGGGTCTGGCGTTCCTCAACCCGGGCAGCAACCTCCTGGAAGATCCGCTCGGAAGCAGGATCTACAAACTGCCCACTCTTTTTCCGGTGGGTCCGCTCGTAAAGGTCTTTAAGAGATGGAAGAATTCCAGTCTCTTTAGCCTAATTTTTTTTTTTAAATTAAACATTAATTAATGTAGAATATTAGAATATTCAAATAAAGTAAAAAGTTACAAAAATACCATGTCGAGACGAACTCCCCCGTGAGGTTTTCGGCCCGTGGTGTGAAGAATCTTCGTGTTGCCATGCTCGTCTAAGGTCATGCGGTTCTCGGAGTTTTTGTTGGAGGTTCTGATCGACTCCGGCAACGCCCAATAGGCGATGAGGCCATCCCACACCGTGGTTGTGAGGCAATCGGGTTTCCCGCGCTCGTAACCGTCCACCTGATTTAAAAATAATTACAATTAAATATATATATTTTTAAAAGTATACATATATTATAATTTATAAATTTATACCTGATAGTCGCCCTTCCAGTTGTAGACCGTGTCGCACAATCGGGCTTTTGCCTTGGCCTCGAACTCTGACTTCACCAGCTGGTGAATCCCAATAGACCAACGATATTTTTGCTGCAACCAGAAAAAATAAAAGACGGATTACTTCAATATATTTCAAAATTTAAATGATTAAAAATATATAAATTAAGTGGATTTACTAAACTTACAGCGAACGATTTGAACCACGTCTTTTTGGTGTGGCTCGGCGTCATCTTCCAGTTTGGGGCTGGATCGGGAAAGTATCCCTTGATACAGTCCGTGACGCTAGCTGCGACACAATTGTCAAGACCAAACCTGGAAAGACAGAAAAATAAATCATTAATTAGAGCATACCATAATAAAAAAAGTTTTAAATTTAAAACGTACGATAAGATGTTTTGGCCGTTCCGTCAGATCGGATCTAACTCTGGCAGTCCTTCTCTGCCTGGAAGGGCCAAAATGTCCTCCACCGTGTACACCGCGAATGGTGCGGTCGACGGCACCTGCAAATCAGGATGAATCCCGACCGGTGGAGGAGGAGGTGGAGGAGGATGAGATGGCTGCTGAGTCTCGGCAACTCCTGCAGATGAACTCCCAGGAGCTGACGAAGACGAGCCGGACCCGAATAGATCCGCATAATGTATCCCACGCTCTTGATCATCAAGAGACCTCCTGAACTGAGCAGCAGCAACTTTGTTCTTTCTAACCATCTACATTTAAAAAAAAAACAGAAAACATTAATTCATTCTCGTATAATGTTTTAAAACAGTTAAACTAAGCTAATCTAAATTTCCTAAACAAACGACATAATTTAAATTCCCTAATCTAACCACCTAATCTAACCACCTAATCTAAATTCCCTAATCTAATCACCTAACTAGAGACTAGAGACTACCTTAAGAGAAAATAGAGAGGAAGTTACTATGAGTGACAATCCGGATCTGTCGCGTTTATATAAGGAAAAGGTTTCCTCGTAAGTTCGTAGAACAGTACTAGGAACTTACGAGGAAATTGCTATGCCCGTGTTTCTATTTACGAGGAAATTACGAGGAAAGTGTCCGTTTTTCCTCGTAAGGTCCTCGTAAAAGCTGTACTAGGAAATTGCTATGCCCGTGTTTTCGATTACTAGGGCTTTACGAGGAAATTGCTTTACGAGGAAATTGCTATGCCCGTGTTTTCGATTACTAGGGCTTTACGAGGAAAGTGTTTGTAAATCCCTAAACCCCAAACCCCAAACCCCAAACCACAACTTCCATAACTTATAGCCTCTTCTACAACTAAAATCCTAACCTCTTCTACACCTAAATCTCAAATTCATTTTTTGTGATTAAACAAACTTATAAAACATACATAATTGAAATTGGTTTTTGTGATTAAACAAACTTATAAAACATACATAATTCATTCGGATACATTCTCATAATCCGTAGAAACATCATCATTTTCGACAAACTCGTATTCACGATTATGCGGATCAATGAGTAGGATGTCATCAATTTCTGCTAGGACCTTACGAGGAAACTGCTAGTAATAATTTTCAAAACTAAATTTTCCCTAAACTAACCATCTATAATCTAAATTCCCTAAACTCTAACCTTAAACCTAAACCCTAAACCCTAAACCTAAACCAACAACCATAACTTATACCTATACATCTTCCTAAATCCCAAATCACAAATTTTTAAAAAAAAACTAATAGAAGTATACAGTCATCAGAACGGTTTTTATCAACCCCACATAGCTTTCCTCGAACTATCTACTTCAAGAAAAGTTGAGGAAAAGCTACGCTGAGTTGATAACAAACTATTCTGTTGACGGTGAACTCCTTTCAGTTACGAATTGAGTATTTTCTATTTGTTTGGTGTGTTTCAAATGAATTACATGTGGTGGTATTTATAGAGATTTGAGAATTTACTAGGAAATTGCTAGGAAAAATAGGTACAAAATTTAAATTGGATATTTACTATCAAGTTCCTCTTAATTTGGTAGTAAGATAACAGTTCCTCCTAATTTCCTAGTAAGCTTGTACTAGGATTTTACGAGGAAATATTTTACTACGGCTTTACGAGGAAAGTGACTATTTCCTCGTAATGGCCACGTTAATGTACTACGACCTTACGAGGAAACGTATTTCTCGTAACTTTACGAGGAACCTACGAGGAAATCTGGTTTCCTCGTAAACTGGAAGTGAACTCGTAGTAATTTTACGAGGAATAATTTTCCTAATAAAGTTTCCTAGTAAATGCTTAGTTTTCTTGTAGTGTATTTCTTCATGATTGAGTTTGATTTGAATGTTCAGATCTGTTTTTTCTAGCCCTAAAAAAAAACTGATAGTAATTACTTAAAGCATGATTATCAGTTGGAAAATGTTACAGATTCTAAAGAAAAAAATATTATATTTTTTTTGTTAAATTTAATTTTCTAAAAAATAATATTGTTATTAGTATAGCAATTGTCTTTGTAGATTTACAACAGATCCTTAAAAGTAGAGAGTTGAGAACTTTTTATACTATCTTTCCTATTTAATTATGTTTTTTTCTTTTTATTAAATGATAAAAACTCTTCTAAATACTTCCATTATAGTTGTTCTTATGCATTATGATAACTATAACATAAATACCAACCAAACTTACTGAAAAAACAAATTTATATTCTTTAAATAAGTTTCAATTAAGATATGATAAATTCTAGAATAACTCTAATTTTTTTTACTTTTATGTATTTCATTAAATTAAAACATCAATCAAAATCCGTGCAACGCACGGGTCCATACCTAGTAGAACAATAAAGGATATTTTCAAACTTGTTATTCAAGAAACTGAAGAAAATATGTATCTTAACTAAAATGTAAATATATTTTCGGTTTGATATATCAGTTTTAGGAACAAAGTTATATTCCGCTATTTGACAAATATCCTCACACATTGGCATTGTTGAGCTCAGTTAGTAGTAGTAAATTAGTAATACACTGACAAATAAGCAATGTGGTCGGTTAGTATTTTAGAAACATGACTTGAGTACCCTCTGATTTGAATCTTGTCGGAATACACATCCTATGTACATATTTTACATATGTTGGCAAAGTGCAATTAATTTTTTTAACGCTGGGTAATACACTACATCATCATATAATCTCTGTATCTATTAAATATGATGATAAACTACTTGCAACATATGCGATTTGATGAACATCTCTATGGATAAGGATTCCATGATAAAGCTTTCCTCAAACACTTGAATCGATAGACGGTTCTGCATGTACGACATCCTCAATGGACAGATTCTTTTCGCAGAAGATGACCACAACGAATGGCTCCGTCCTACAGTACTCTGGAACCTCCAACAAATTTGCATCCAATAATCTACAAGAAATTGCATAATCCGAGATTCAGAAGTGCAATTATTCTGGAAACACTATGGGCTTGTAGACAAAGCAAATAATAAATATGACCCACTATTGATAGATGGGCTAATCAGATTTTTTAATATATTTTTATTATTATTATATTAGAATTTGTAAACAACATTCCATTTTAAACTTAACAATGTGTGTATTATTTTGACGCTGAAATAATATAACACAAGACATTTTCTCCCTTATAAGAGTACTAAATTACGTGTATGGTTTCGGCATGATCCACACACCCCACCCGAGTAAACAAGAATAAAGATAATATGCAATACAGTTCAAAACCTTTTGTATCTAACAATGTACACACATTATCATCATGAAATTGATTCTCTAGCTAGTGTAATCTTTTTTTCTATTGATTTATCCCATTTTTATCAATGGACGACTTCCATTCCAGCACCGATACTAGGCCGGCAGATATGCCTATATAAACCAACCAAAAGACAAAACATTGATTTCATCAAACATCATATACTATATTCTAATGGCTATTACGAAAATCGTCTACATTCTCCTCATCCTATTCACATTCACCGTATCTCCGGCGATCTCAACCGCCCCGGAAGATTGCGACATCAGCTCGGAGAATCCGTGCATCAATAAAGCTAGGGCTTTACCACTCAAAATCGTAGCTATTGTAGCTATCATTACGACAAGCTTGATAGGTGTAATGGCTCCTCTTTTCAGCCGTTACATTTCTTTCATCCATCCTGACGGCAACGGCTTCATGATCTTGAAGTGTTTTTCTTCCGGAATCATCCTAGGAACTGGTTTCATGCACGTCTTGCCTGACTCTTTCGAGATGTTGTCATCAAAATGTCTTAATGATGATCTGTGGCATAAGTTTCCTTTTGCCGGATTTGTCGCTATGGTGTCCGGTCTAGTCACTCTAGCCATTGACTCCGTTACCACCAGCCTTTATACAGTCAAAAACACAGTCGGGCAAGAGCCTGACGAGTATGGCATTGATCAAGAGAAGGCGACTCACACTGCCCATGGGTATGGTTCTGTGCTAGCAACTAAAGATGAGGGATCTTCTGATCCACAACTTCTACGGTACCGTGTCATTGCCGTGGTTAGTGTTAATGAAAATAATTTGAGCGACGTAGCATTTTAAATTAAATAAATCATATGTTGAACCAATTTATGAATTTCATGTATAGGTTTTGGAGCTTGGAATTTTATTTCATTCCATGGTCATTGGACTATCTCTGGGAGCAACTAATGATGCATGCGCTATTAAAGGACTGATAATAGCTCTTTGCTTCCATCAGCTGTTCGAAGGCATAGGTCTCGGTGGCTGCATCCTCCAGGTACAATTATACATTCATATGCATGGTCGGCCCTTACATTTATGGGGCTAGAGATGATGTACCTTCATATATAATTTTTTTCAGGCAGATTTTCGAAATGTGAAAAAGTTCTTGATGGCATTCTTTTTCACTGGAACAACACCTAGTGGTATCTTTCTTGGGATCGCATTGTCAAGTATCTACAGAGATAACAGTCCAACGGCGTTGATTACGATCGGCCTGTTAAATGCTTGCTCGGCCGGAATGCTCATCTACATGGCCCTCGTCGACCTTCTAGCTACCGAATTCATGGGATCAATGCTCCAAGGTAGCATCAAACTTCAGATCAAGTGTTTCGCGGCGGCTTTGCTCGGTTGCGCCGTTATGTCTGTCGTTGCCAAGTGGGCTTAAAACACTCTAATCAACATAAATAATCAATTATTTGATTCATTATATACATTCAAGGTGGAAATGATTCGCCTTTGTACATTCGAGGGTGTAGTTTTTAATTTTACCCCTACATTTTATTTGTATATTGACATCATTGATTATTAACATGGCAATATGGCATTGTAAGAGTTTGAAAGAATAATTGTTTAAGACATTGTCAATTTGTTTTTAAGAATGTGGCATTTATTTCTTCTCTGCATACAATTACGAGGGTTTGTTTCATATATAGTTTACGTTGGCTTAAAATTTAATATTTTTATATTATTTGAAAAGCATTACATTACAATTTGTGACCTATGACATGTGTCATCATTAAAAAAACTCTTAGAATCCTTAGAAAAAATTGTTATCTATATTATTAAAGTAGAAGTACAAAATCAGAGTGTTTGGTTACTTGAATAGCCTATTAAAACAATTTAGAGTGTTTGGAAACTTTGATTGTAGTCATTAAAAAGTAGTTGGCTTAAGTAAAAAAATAGTGGGTTTAAGTAAAAAAGTGGTGGGCTTAAGTTATTAATTTAAGAAAAAAAATAATGAGCTAAATTTATTAAGTCCATTATAAAAAAATATTGTTAATATATATAATAAAAATAAAAAACAAAGCCCAATTTGAAATACCAACTCAAATTATGATTTTTATATTTCATATTAAGTTTTTAGAATATAATATATGTAATTATTTATATGATGATACATGTAAAATACTATTAATTATATGATTAATTATATGATGGTACGTATAAAATATAATTAATTATTTGATGAAATTATATGATATATAATAATGACTAAAGATGGGTTTTCGGACATCCATACGGATTTGGTTCTGATCGGTTAGCGTTTCGGGTTTTCGAGGTCAAAAATTTCAGTCCTATTAGGATGATTCTAAATTTTTGTTTAAGTTTGATTCAGATCTTTGAGGGGTTTGGTTCGAGTTTGGATAACCCATTTAAATTATTTTTTAAATTTTCAAATCACTATATATTTTAACTTTCTCAAATCTATAAATAAAATAATATATTACCTATAAATTTAAATAATATATGTCAGAATACCTAAGCTTAACATATCAATTGGCTTGATTTAAAATTTTGGATACAAAATCAATAATCATTTTAAGTATTTTTTTGTGATTTTAGTATACTTTAACTATTTCAGATATTTATTTTTGACTATCTATATATATTTTCAAGTATTTTAAACCAATTTAAAAATATCATTCTTGATGTTTTATATACATTATATATAAAAATAATTAATATATGTAACTATATAAATCTATTTTCAGATAAATTGAAGTGCAAGAATACTTCGGTTCGGATCCAATTCGATTCTCTAACTAACAAAATTTTGAATAAGTCGAATATTTAACCAATTTATGTTTGGGTTTGGTACTATATTTTCGGATTGGTATCGGTTTTGTTCCTTGGATTCATTTTGCCAAAACCCTAATAATTATATGAAAAACAAATATCATGGTATTTTTCAAAATATACATCCGCGCAGATGCGGACATCAAAGTCTATAATTATTTATTTTAACAACAAGCCAAATAAATATGTCGATTGGAGAGAGAATAAAATAAAACCAGAGAAATACATAGTTTACCAAAGACATTATATGTGTCGAATTTATTATAAATAAAGTTTTAATAAGATAATTAAATTCAATAATTACAAAAAAATAATAGATTTCATAAATGAAAAATATTACCCGCGCTTTCGAAGCGCGGGTCAAAATCTAGTTCCACTTAATTAAATAAGCATAAAATTAATTAGTAATCTACAAAAATATTTGTTTTTATTTCTGTAAATAAAAACTACATAATAATTAAGATATATGACAATTGATAATTTTGAATAATAAATATTTGATAACATTTTATGTATTCTCTATCAGTTTTGCTTAATTTTGTATTATTGAATTAAATTAAACAATCACATTAATCATATAATAAGCTGACAAGATATCATATAATAAAAATTAGATTTTTATATATGTTATATTTTTAAAACGAATATTAATTATTAAAATTGTTAAAAGTCGCAAATTAAAAACTTTGTAGTCAAAAGTTTGAAATTTTTTGGTTATATCAAGATATAAATAATCATAAACCATGAGTATAAAGTTTCATTTATATATACTCATATTTTGTTTTTGGACAACATAAATTTTCATTAAGAAATTAAGAGTTTAAACAAGACCCGGGTCAGGGCCAGAAAACAAACGAGCCTTTACAAGTAAGTCCGTAGGCCCATTAAAATCTCTACTGATGAAAGAAAAACGGTAGGAAAGGAAAGAAGAAGCAGAGATCGTAACGATGTCCGAGAGCACCCCGTAGAGATCAATCGGTCGCCGTTCCGACGATAAAGCTCTGATGAGCACTTGGGAATCTGATCGAAGCCAGATGTGGTTGATGTGAAGGTCCCTCGCGTGTTGAAGGGCGTGTCTGATGAGATGTGGTCCTGAAACTGTGATCCTTTGTCAAAGGTCGATCCTGAAACTATTTAATATATACTCATATTAAATATACAAATATATATATATATATATATATATATATATTTATTTTTAATATCATGTAAATTAAACTATATACCAAATGAAAGTTTTAAATTTTTAAAAAGGTTTAAATTTATAAAAGTATGTATCATATTTGAATTGATAAAAATTAAATATTCTTACAATTTTAATTTTATTAAATCATTGAAATATATTTTACATATTTCTTATTGTTTAAAAAATATCTAAAAAGTTATTTACTTAACAAATATTTTATAAAATATTTCACTCTGCACAGGCACAAATTACTATCTAACTATACAGTATTTCATGACAACTACCAACATATAACACACTATATAGGGCCATGGATAGTGTACTCTAAAGTAACATATATCATAATTAGTAACAAATTAAAGCAAGTTAAACCATGTTCTGTCAGGATATACGAGTATCATCTATTTACTATATTTATTGGAATACATACGTACATATTTGGGATTATTCATTGTACAACATAAATACCTTGATTAATGAATAGAATCCCAAACGAAGTTAATTAAGTTACGATAATGGATTTAATAAAATACATAGTAAATTAATCAAATTACATCTTTTCAAAAAAATCAAATTACACATATGTATTTCACTCCATTTCATTTTCTTTTGGATTAAAATATTTATCAAATTACATATATGTGTTTCAAAAAAGTCAAATGGAGTTATCACTCCATTTCATTTTTTTTTCATGGAACACAGAAAATGCAATAACAGAGAAGAATAGACTATAAAGTATGCCAACTGGAATATTTGTAAATTTTGAATCCATAGAGACAAACTGAGCCTTTTTATTTGAATTATACAGAAATATTCTGGCTCCACATAAATAATCCAGATTAGTCACGTGTTACCACGTGAAATAGTTCAGACTAGTCACATGTTGTCATGTGTCTATATACACGTGTCTATCCTCTTTAATCATCTTGTACTATTCATTTCAAGGACATGTAAATGAATTTTGAACACTCTTGAAGGGTCTTACAGCGGCTCTATATAATTTTAGCATTACCTTTAATAAATTTTACATTTTACCCTTATATGTTAATTGAAAGTGTTATAAAATATGTTAGTTCTGTCATGTGTTATCACTAAAATAACTCTTATAGTCTTTAGAGAAATTTAATGGTCTATTAAACGAACCAAAAATTAATTAGTAATCTACAAAAAAGAAGATTCTGACATTTTTAAAGAGCAACTTAAGAGAGAAATCATCATAAAGTTCCTCCTCCTCGGCTACAGTTACTTTAGAGAGAGAGAGAGAGAGAGAGGGTAATAGCACGCATACGCACGGAGAAAAAAATGGGTCCCACACCTTCGCGCTTTCTTTTGGCCGCTGATATTTTGTGACACGTGGGCTCTTTTGATTCGTGATTATATATCAATTTTGAGCCCACACCCATAACATTTTTTTAAATAGTTAACATTACAATCATATTGTTATTAGTACAACGTTCTTTCCTTTTCCCTTATAATTGCATGCATGCTAAAAAATAAAAATAAATATGATTCCTTCCACTAACCAGAACCATATTTTACATATACTGAATAAAAACAAACATGATTCACCCTACTAAAATATTTATCAATTAATGTCATAAATAGTTAAAATGCATCCGCGATTCTGCCGATTCATATATATATTCAGTCTCATATATATATATATATATATATATATATTCAATCTCCGTACTGGTGGTAGCTCCAAAACCATATTCGCTTGACACATTTGTCTCATCTCTTACTTGCTTTATTATCTGCTTATAACAAATTTTAAAATAAATAATTATTAAACCAGACGCATGGTTAAGTAAGTGTATATCATTCATATGTCAGCAGTGAACAGAAACTTACCGGAATCTTTTCCTGATTCACCAGCTCTTTCAAATGTTTCTTCAAACTCTCATCAGTTGTATATTCGTAACATGAAACACGTTTGACTGAAATACAATGCATCCATGAAATGATAAGAAGGCTTCAAGGCCTTATGGTGTTTCATAGCTTACCTCTTTCAACTTTTTTTTAGGAATAATTAAGTTTTCACCTTAGTCATTTCTCATCTTATTCTTCATAAAACCCTCCTGATAACCATTTATTCACCGGTATGGTACTTTGTTTTCATGTATTTGCATAGGTATCAGCTGGTTACTTTCTTGCTGACCTTGGAATTGATCATTTGGTTATTATACCTTTCTTTAGGAGGATCAGAATACGTAAGTAATAAAGCTTTTTGTGTTTCCCCATTGGTATGATGAACATGATGTGGTTTGGTAAGATAGTGAAGGGGTTGATGAAAGAGTCGATTACATAATGGAACACAATTTGACTTTGTCTTACTTTCAGAGACACATTCAACATTTGAGACACTTTTTTTGGCAGTTTTTGTGTAGTATGACATTAATACCCTTAATGAGATGTTTGGTTATTTGGGTTGCAAAAAGAGAAACCGGTTCGGTTTGTAGACAGATCTTGTGAAACATTAATTTGTAATGGGCTGCAATTTGTTTTCTCTGCTATAATAAAGGCCACACGATCATAAACAAGAATGTCATTCCAGTGGCTTATATTAAAAAAACTATTTAGCACATCTCGACATAAAAAACGAAAATTCTGAACATTTACAAGAACACATGGACAGAAACTGAAAGTTGTGGACAAAATATATTGTGGACAAGGTTTTTTTTTTTAAAAAAAAACTAAACCCATATCAAAAAACTCGGAAAACATGGACAAGATATATTGTGGACAAGATATATTACGTATGGAGTTTTGTTGTGTGGACGGGTGATTTATAGACGGGTGATGTACGGACACGATGTGCGGACAGGCGATGTGTGGACAGATGTTGTGTGGACAGACGATGTGTGGACGGGAAAGATCAAGGCTTTCAAGTTCCTGCCAGAGGTAATCTCTCTCAAACCAGAACCTATGCTTCATCTCACTCGCTCTCTATCAACTCCACATGAAACGACCATACTCAATGTCGCTTCATCTCTCCAGCAAAACACCACCAGACCTGAGTTCGAATCCACAATCCATCCTGTTTCTCCTCAACATGACATCTCCACTATCCTTACAACATCTCGAGTCGCCGGAATCATCTCCACTCTCGTCGCATCACAACATTAAATCACATTCGTTTGATTTCGAAAATCAAATCAAACAAAAATCACCAAAATCAAATGGATGAAAGTTTAGGGTTTCGAAAACCGAATCAAAACTAAGAAAGGTGAGGGTTTCAAAAATTGAATGAAAGAGTGTGGATGATTTTGGAAGTCGAATCAAATCTAAGAAATTCGAGGGTTTGGAACGTCAGATCTAAGAAAAAAATATTTTTTTAGAAAACGAATCAAACAGGATACTACACAAAACTGACTTTACATGTAAGGATTTTTGGATCTGAAAATATGGAATTTTTTTTTGGCAAATCTAAAAACAATGAAATCATGTTTCTGGGTAAGAAAAAAGTAAACTAAACCCCTAAAAATAACCACGAACACAAATCGGTGGTCTGTGGGTTTGAATCGAGGATATGAAATCCAGACAGAGAGGGTGTAGCTATTGAAGAAATCAATTAAAAATTTAAAATATTGGATCCAGACCAAAGAAGGTGTAGATTAGAAAGAAAGAAAGAAACCTTGAATGTATAGACCTGGAAGAACATAAGAAGAATGACAGAAACGGTGTGATTCGGCAGTTTGGAGGTGAAACAGGAAGAAGAAAGTGTCGGTGTGTTTTGTGAAAAAAAATAGCCGCAAAGAAGAGATGAGTTGAGAGAGTATGTGAGTTTGAATTAGAAATTAAGGTGGAGAAATTGAATTAAAAGAAAGAGTTGGTACAACAAGTAAATTGGACCGATCTGGTTTTTGAGTTTTCTAATACATAAGGGCATAGATGACATTCACCAGTTATAAAGGATGTCACATGTAAAAAGTGTTCTGTGATGAAATTCTAAAGTGATAAAGTGTCTCACAGGGTAAAAAATTCTTGATGAAAACTCTAGAGAAAAGACAGTGAAGAAAAGGGCATTTTTCTTAATGTACATATAAAGTTTTTACGAAGAATGTTATGAAGAAAAGGGCATTTTTCTTAATGCACAAAAGAAATTTGTGTTTTTTTTTTTGAGAAGTTGTGTTACTTAATTACTTGAATTACACGAATCCATTGGTTTATCTTCTTCCTTCAAGATTTTTAGTATATGACATATTCTTTTCTATCATTTAATTTGAGAGCAAAAAAGACATAAATTAATCATAGTGCAGTATATGAATCCAGTATAGAGCAAAATTTCAACCATGGTGAATCAATCACAGTGGAGAACCACACCATGGTCTGTACAAAACTTTTTTTAACAGAGGTCGTGTGGCTATTATTTTGTTCTCCTTCTTCTTGGACTATCGTTTACTTGATACATAGCAGCTGAATGACGCCTCTTCTTCTCCATACTACAATCATCTTTGGCCCACTAAAGAGGTTTCAGAGAGTGAGACAAGGAGAGTGCAACATAAGGCTTACCAAATGGAGTCCGTAGAAGTGGGTGCTGGACAATGCCTTTTTCGCTTTTGAAGCTTCTTGCTTTGTCCGAGTTCCTCTTTGGAAGCCTGAGACACAGAGACACTTGATCTGCATAGACACAGAAACATGAATCAATGTGGTTGTTGATGTTTCTGAGAATAGTAAATACGACACAACTTCGAATTACAACAGAGGCTAATGATACACTTCCTTGTAGTTATTGTATCCAAAAGAATCTTAACGCATAAGACTCAAGCATCACCAATTGCAATGTTACCTGTCCAAATGGCTGAAAAGCTGTCTTAGTTCTTTCTCAGCTGCCTCAAGAGCTACATTTTTCACATGTAATTTTGTTGAATTTTTTTCCGAACCTTTCCCAAGTGTGTCCCCCGCTTCTGTTCAGCAAATCTCAACTTCATCAAAGCATGCCCATCCTTAGAAGTACCCTACACATTACACAGAAAAGTGTCACGTACTCCATCAAATCCAACTAACTTGAAGTTACAGAGACATAACTAGAAGTGGGACGCAGTTTGGTTTATATATAATATATTGCATAATCATTCATCTCCAAGAAGCACTTTAGGGAAATAATAAGCGTAATGTTGTATAAGCAAGCACCAGAAAGAAAATATAAGTAGCTGAATATTTGTGGGGAAACAAAAAAAAAGGATAAATACAAATATTTATTATTTATGAATTTGTGTAAAATACTCGAAACATCAAATATAAATAGCAACATGCGTTTATAATATATTTTATATTTACCTTCTTAAAATCATTTTTCACTTTTTCTCCCAAGAGAAAAAAAAAAGTGAGAAGAAGGAGAAGTAGAGTTCTCAAGACTAAAATTAGAGAAACACAAAGTTTTTTATCCGTCAACACAAACATTAAAAATTGGGAAAGATTAAAATTTGGAAAAATCCCATTTGTATGAGATTTCAATTTGAAAACTACACTATTGTTTATTTGTTTTGAGAACTTACACATTTATACATGTAAACTGACCAAACTATCCAATCTGGATATTTAAAATTATTCTTTTTTTTTTGTCGACCAAAAAATTATTCTTATACATTTTTTCATAATAGTTATTTAAATATTTAAACTAACAAATTCACAAGAATAATTTTTCATAATGTTTACCAATATATTTAGGGATAATTTGAAAATTACTCTATTTATAGTTTGGAATTTGAAAAATACACGTCCTTTTATAATTTTTGAAAATATACTTTCTTAAATGAGAAAAGACATTTTTTTTCCAATTTCTAGTTAAAAGTAATATTTCAATAAATAAAATATACTTTCGAAATAATTGTTATTATTAATGTTAAAGGAAAACATAAGGCAAAACTATGTTAGATAAATCTTAGAAAATATTTTAAATTATCTGGAGTTTCTTTTATGAATAATATATAAGCAAATATTTTCCCCAAAATTCACATTCTCATTCCCCATACAAAGCAATTCACGTTTTCTGCCTATACATTCCTTTGTGTATATCTTTTTTTTTTAAAAAAAAAACTTTATTTGGGAGAAACTAGAAGAAGATAATCTCAAGCAAGTTTTAAAAAAACTTGCAAAAACGATGATAAAACATAATCTGGAATTTGGATTCACTGCATATACATTATGCTGAAACATAAGTCTTTGTCACATGAGTTTTAAATGATTATCAGATTTCTATTCCAAGAGAATTTTCTTTTCTTTTTGGTAATTATTTTCTGTAACCCAAAATTAAATTTTGAGAGCTAGAGGAATGCATAGGAATATAGGATGAAGCCATGAAGGAGAAGACTGAGAAGATATATATATATATATATATATATATATATATATATATATATATATATATATATATATATATATATATATATATATATATATGTCGATTCCTTATATTTTAAATTTAGTAAATATGTAAAATATATTTCAAAAGATATTATATGGAAATATCACGGATATTGTTTAGAAATAAATAAAAATACAATTTTGTAGAATTTGCTAGATTAAGTATTTAAATAAAATGATAAGTTACAATTATCGTAAATATTCAGATTGGGTAATTTGGTCAATTTACTTATAAGAAGTGTAGTTTTCAAAATGTTTAAATGAAAATGTAGTTTTCAAATTATAATCTTATCTTATCTTATACTATTAATAATCCTTATTTGAAGCATTTTAGAATGTCCACATGGGCATGGAAAATCATCCAATCAGGATGCTTGAAAGTAACATGTCATTAGTGAGTTGTCAATTGGGCTTTGCTGTTTATTGAAATCTCAAAAACGAAAATATGTATTGGGCTTCGGATAGTTAGTATCTCAACCAATCAGAAGCCTTTAAATTGTCACGTCATTACATTGTTACACGAAACAATTTTTTTTTGTGTGGGCCAGTTGACGTGAGCGTTTTATATCACCAAGTTATGGCCCATTTTAACCAGAGTAAGCCTCCTTACAAACACTGCATCTAAATCGGCTCTTGCTCTTCCCCTTCATGATCATCGTTTCTAATTTCTACAGTTCAATTTCTCTGTATTTATCACCATCCAATCTTCGTAAGGATGCTATCCTTCCACCTCCCTTTGTTCTCCTCTGATATAAACCATCATTGCAGCTCACATTCAACCATATCCTACAACCTCTATTCAACGATACTAATCTTCTCTTTTTTTTTCTTAAATTACAACGATATCAATCCATGGCCATGAATACGGTTCAAACTCTGGCAAGTCTCGGTAAGAGTCGATTTTTTTACACCCTCTTATTTTTCATATTAGATTGTTAATTTGTTTTGTCACCCTAATCTATCCAGAATCGGAGCAAACAAATCTCTTAATGGAATCAGAAAAACAGACTATGAATCTGAGAATATGAAAGATGACGAAAACAAATATTTGGCAGATAACAAAGCCATCGAGTTGGATCCTACATTTGGCAAGAGCATATCTTCGAAAGGGGTATGATATTTTCATCGTCTCTCTGTACTAAATTGATGATATACTTAAAGATGATTGGAATCATGATATATCTCTGAATGGAATAAAAAAAACAGACTATGAATCTCCGTAATTTTCTCAGTCTCCGTATATATGTTTATCTCTTTGCTCATGGATTTATAATTTGATGTAGAACATAAACAAGAATCGATCGAAAACCAAAGGGGCCCACTTCGATATTTTGCAGCCTGACCCGGTCAAGTGCTTGAAGAAAAGCAAAAGAGACTTGAGAACAAGTTGCTTGTGTGGAATCAACTCCAAAGATCAGTTTGAGCCGGTACAGAAGAAAATCAAAGCTACCACCCCATTCAAATGTTTTGCAACATGAACGTGCCTCTCAATCTCAGGTAATATCATGACAGATACTTCTATCTATCTCTCTATATGACGTTATGTTAAGGGGGGGGGGGGTTCTCCGCTTGTCTTCTTTTGCAGCTTTTTCAGGGGAGATTTTGCAGGACATCTGTTCTTGAACACCACATCAGGGGAGAGTTACTTTGACAAGTTATTGATCTCGGTTTGTTAGTTTACTTATCCATCACATAATCTAACGATTTCCTGCACAACACTGTTGGCTGGAATCCAATGCCACTGGTATCACTCCAGCATCTTCATTACTGAGGAGCTACGCTAAGCTTAAGCCTCTAACCAGAGCTGAGCTAAATGAGTTCATCATCACTGCCAAGCCACAGGTTACATAGCAATCTTTATTTTTTATAATTCTTGCATTAGTATACTCTGTACGTGATCCCAAACTTTGTGAATGCAGGATGTCGACTTCAGATGCACCAAGAGTGTCACTGGTATCAAGATGGTCAAAGGCTGGGACTGTTACGTCTCTTGCTCCATCTGTACAAAGAAGCTGCAGCAGACTGTCTCATCCTTCACTCGCATGGTCTGCAACAACTTTAGTGTTGTCGGTGTGCTAAGGTATATAAATTTTTATTAGATTTGGAATTAAGACAGAACACAGAAACACAGAGGCAACAATATATTTTATAAACATTTAATTTGTCTGAAATGTTTGTGTGGAGATCGATGAGTAGTGCTAATGAGACTGCTGAGGGCCTGTTTGTTGGCTTCGATGGGGTAATGACAAAATTGCATCTCATGCGCGCCTATGGAATTGGTATATGAAGAATCTATTGGTACGTAACTATCACATTATATAAGCATCATCCTACACTTTTCTCTTGATATTCCGCTAACTTTCGCATTTAAAACGTCTAACTTATAGGCTGGAGAGGGAGTGGGAACTACATCTGTTTTTTTTTTCGAGAATAGAGGGCTTAGGAATATATTGAAGGGATTGAATCTCAATATCATTGGAAAACATAAAGGTATTTTTTTCCTAATTATAAATAGAGAAATTGTTTAATCTACAATTTTTTTGTTATAGTTTTCGTGTTTACTTTAACCACATTTACTTTTAGTTTTAATGGGATAAATAGATATTGATGTCCCTAGAATTAACTAATATAAAATTTGAGTTTAGATTTGAGGGGAAGTTTTGGAGGGTGGAGTTTAGAATTTTTAAAAATAAATAAAAAATACTAAAAATTTAAAATTTAATTTCTTAAAAATTATTAAAATAATAAAAATTAAAAAAAAAAACAAGCTTCAAATAGAAAATTTGAAAAAAAAATATATTTTGCACAAAAAATTACACATTTTTTGAATAGTATAAACAATGTGGTGAACTTGAAACTCTCCCTCATAAATACTACATTTAGCAATTCTATGAAATTTATGTATTTTTATTATCTTAGTTTGTATCATTCTAAAAGTTTAAAGATATTTAAGATTTAATAATATTTTCAGGTTTAAAATATAGTAATTAGCTAAAATATTATAGAAAGTAAGAACATTTCACTTGGATTATGAAACTAATATTTAAAACATATTTAATTTGCTAACCGTATATACCTAAATAAAATACATGTAGTAATATGGTGATAGCTCACAGCTAAAAATGGCTACAAGAGTCCCTGAAACCATTCTGGAAATCCTTTTGCATTTGTAGCAAATTTTATAGTAAACTTTGATGCATAAGAATTTTTATAGTCCCTTAATGATCCAATCTCAAACGAATTATTCTGAATTTAATATCCTGTGATTGCTTTCTAAAAAGCAAGTTTACAACTTAAAGCAAATAGAATGTAAATATTAATGCAAAGCAGATGTTAGGAAAAAAAAGCAAATAGATTGTTCTTAAGTTTTTGGATGATTCACTTTTGACATAACACAAATTCAGTGTGGGCACTAATTGTCAAGATGTGGATCGTAATTCGTAACCAAGAATTTATGTTCAATCAGCTGCAATTCATAAGTAATCGGAGATATAAAATTTTCATGGTGGCAAATATATCACCTAAATAAAAAATTAAAAAATACAAACTTAGCAGTCTGATACTGACTAATAATTCTTATTTGCATCGAAAACTATTATTAGCTCCATTATCAATCACGCAGTTTTACTTTGACACAACAATAAAAAAATTAAAAACTTCAAAGGAAAAATAAGAGTAAATTTAATATATGAATTAGAGCTAAATTTCCAATGAATAACTCATAAGATATGATAAAGAAGACATAATTAAGAGTAACTTTCTGATATTTTGAGAACTGGTATGTATTCTAAATTTAGTTTTGATATTATACCCACAAACAAAAAAAATATTTCAAAAAATGTGACGAAAAACATATATACAGTATTCAAATAACAAGTCATAAAATATCTAATTTCTTATAGTATATCCTACACCTAAATAGTTTATAAAAACAGAAAATTTTACAATATTTAATATTCATATAACAAAATGAAAATATATAAAAGCAACTATCCGCGCGTAGCGTAGAAAACGGTCTAGTCTCATGTAAAGGTATTTATCAAAATTTTCCCATATAATTTACGTATTAGTTTAATGAATGTTTAAACTAAGCGACAGTTCGTTAAAGGGCAATTTCTTCTAATCTTATAACATTCAATCCCTGATAATCTTACAAAAATCTCAGAACCCGATAAATCGAACGCCGGCGTTGGCGCCAGGGAACGCTCAATGCTGCCGCAGCGTCTCCAAAAAGATCAGGGCTATAGAATATAAGAGAGTACCGTCAAGGATTTGCTCACCGCTTATAGCCTTATACTAATCAACATGGTTTTTATCAGGTAAATTTATTTTCTATTCAAAGTCAATGGGATATCAGGAAAAACTCGCAAATTGTTTGACTAGAGTCCTTATATGTGGGATGTGGCAGATCAAAGACGAGCTCTGTTACTAACAGGAAGATACTATACCTAGGGGTTTGATGAAGATAAGCATTACAGTTACCGTGAGTTCAGAAAAACATCTCAGACGACATGATGTATCTCCTGATCTTGCTTCATGGTCTGATGTCCGAGGTTACCAGAAGTGGGAAGATCAGATTTCAGAAACATAGTGGCTGAAGTTGATAAGTTCTTCCATGGGAGGCATATCGAGAATGAAAGAGATGTGAGGATAGCCGACAAGAAAATCCTCGATGTCAGCAGTGATGTTGATCTGATGGAAGTCAAGGGAGATCGAAGAAAGTCCGTGTTGTTTGATGCGAGACTGGTACCTAATGGCCTTAGGCAGCTGGAGGAACTTCTCTGTTATTCAGCGTGTCATTGTGATTCTACAGCTCACGTGGAGTAACTCAATAGAGGAGGTGAGCTAATCAACTTCGTCTGGCTTTTAATGGATCACGTTGAGCAACTCACTTTGGATTGACAGATCAGTTACAGATCAGAAAGAGATGCCAGAGGTTACTCATAAAAGGCAAGTGGCAATAAAACACATTGTCATGTATCTGATTCATTCCTCATTGTAGTTACGAGTATTTCTGTATAAGAGAACACTTCCTTTCAGGTTCTCCTACTTATATGTTGCACCTTTATATTTTTTTCAACTTTTCTGTGCAGCTAAACCAACCAAATTTGGTATGAACGCCAACTTTAGGATATGTTCAACTGAATTTTTCAAAAAAAAAAAAAATTGAGAAGCTTTTACAAGTTTTAGATGATTCTAAATGATTCTTATTGCATTAAATAGTTGAATAATTATGGATATACATAAAGATGGTGCAACATCATGTGTCACTATTTTGCATTTTACAGATACTACAAACTTTTAAATCTGTACCCATTTTAATACCTAATTTTTGTTTATTTTGATAAACAATACAAATAAATTCCAAACGAAAATTTAAAAATATGTACCATTTATGAAAAATATCAGAAAATCATAATTGTATTTGGTGTTTGAAAAACTAAAGTGACTAAATTGTATTTAATATTAAATTTTGTTAAACAAATTTAAGTTTTAAGTTTTTAATATTGAATTTAGTTTGTCTTGAAATATAAAAAACAATTTATTTTTTTCCTTAAATCAATTATGTTTTCTTATATTTAAATTCTCTACATAGTTTATTTACCCCCTTTCCTTGATCTTAAAATAAAATTAGAAGTTTGTAATCTTTTTTCTAAATTTTGGATATTTTTTAAATTTCGATTTAAAATTAATTGATATTTTAATTAAAATAAAAATGTTGGATACTAAAAAGGGTATTTTTTACAAGTTGTGTATTAAAATGAGAAAAATAATTACTCGGAATATTAAATTGGATAGTGATTTTTTTGGATATTTACAAACTTAAACGAAATTTCGTTGGATATTTTTTTTGAAATTTTTTTCTTTTCTATATCATGTATAATAGAAATTATGAACTAAATTTTAAATTAAATTTTCTTAATTTAAACATTTATTCCGTGTAAGGCACATATCTCTACCTAGTTTTAAATTATTTCAGAAATTAATCTATTTGTTATTTGTTATCTTAAATCAGTGACATGTATTTATCTCAAATATACGATTACTGCAAAACATAACTTTTTTCGAATTTAATTTTTTTATATTATTAGGGGAAAATTTTCACGTATAATAAAGTGTAATTTAAAAAGAAAAGATAAGATATATTTTTTCAAATTTTCAAATCACAAATAGGATAGCTCAAGACTAATAAAATATAGAGCCCGACTGAAACATTCATTATAAATGATTAAGCCCATTGGGCATATTTGGCCTAGTCGATTTTATCTATAATATATATAAAAGAAAAAAAGGGATTTTGGTGAGGAAACTCTAGACCATGGCTAGGTTACATTCAAGACCTAAAAAAAGAAGCACCAAAGTAGAGCAGCCACCGCCGCAGAAGAAGAAGAAGAGGGAGGAGATGAATACTACTACTGCATCCTCGACCATGGCTAGCTTAAATTCAAGACCTAAAAGAATCACCAAAGTAGAGCAACCGCCGCAGCATAAGAAGAAGAAGAATAATAGTAGTAGTACACGGTGGTTTTCACTACTTCCAGATGAGATAGTTTTGAATTGTTTGGCACGCATCTCTAAATCTCAGTACCGTTCACTCTCCTTAGTCTCCAAGCACATCCACTCTGTCCTCTCTTCCCCAGAGCTCTACACGGTTCGCTCCCAGCTCGGAAATACAGAGCCTTGCCTCTGCATACGCCAAGAGTTACCCTATCATGATCGTTGGTACATTCTTGACCAATCTCTGGTTACTACTAACAACAGTAATGGTCTGATTAAGAATGAGTTTAACTTATTACCAATCACTACGTCCTCTTTATCAAAGTCAACCATTTTAGCCGTCGGTTTCGAAGTCTACCAAATGGGAGGCGACCAGCTTCCATCATCCACCGTTCGTGTGCTTGATTTTCGGACTCGCACTTGGCGTGATGCTCCTGATATGAGGGTAGCAAGGAAACGCCCCGAGTCTGCTCTTATAGACGGCAAGATATATGTAGTTGGAGGAGGAACAGAGGAATCCTCCTGGCCTGAGGTTTTCGACCTAAAGTCTCAGACTTGGAATCAATTGCCTAGCCTCAATGATGACGACGATGCTGAGGTTCAGCTTCATATAGGAGAGCTATTGGCGACCACAAGTAACCATAATAAGTATGTGTTTGACTCCAAACAAGGAACATGGAAGGAACAACTAGGGCTTATGGAACAACCAGGGCTTATGGAACAACTAGGGCTTATGGAACAGGAACAACTAGCCCTTATGGAATCACTAGGGATTTCTTATAATAGGAATGGTCCTTGGTGTGTTATAGAAAATGTAAAGTTTAGTGTTTTAAAGGGCAGGCTTATGTGGTATAAGTGTGGAAACTGGTTCGGTGTTAAGGGTTTGAAACATGTGTGTACCAAGCCTCATGTTAACCACCATACAACAATTCAGTTAGCTAACCATGGTGGTGGAAGTATCCTAGTTTTATGGGATGAGCTACATTCACATGAGTTTCCAGTGGCCGGGAAGATGCGGAAACATGTCTGCAAAAACAGGAGAATTTGGTGTGCGGTGATACAGTTAGAGAAGCGCTTTTCCGGATTACAGTTTGAGGTTTGGGGGAAAATTGTACGGTCGAATGCTTTGCTTACAGTCCCCAAATCATTTAAGTTACTAAGCTGTATCACCCTTTAATTTGCTTTCATCTTTTCTTATTTTTTTACATTGGTTTTATTGTGAATTTTGGATATTTATTACCTAGTAGATAGGCCTTACGGATATTTTCTGTAGCCGAGTCTTTCTTCATAACCAAACAATTTATGTACTAAATAGCAGATGGACAAGGACAGGTTACGTGTTACAAAAAAAAAAGGGACAAGGACAGGTTACAATTGGATATACAAACTAGCATTGACCTTGGGCTTCTTATACATTATTCATCATCCAAAACATTCATCGAAGACATAAGAACTAGTCTTAATTTTTTAAAAATAAGATATTTCGTCTTAGCTTCTTAACCTGTTTAACATGCTAACTTTTTGTACAATTAACTCAAACCTTTAACATGAAACAGGGGCTTTGTAATGTTTGCGTTCAGAGTATTTAGAAAATGTATGGACACTCAACAATGGAAGTAGATATAAATTTCTCCTAGCTGATTTTTCATCTCTCTAAAATATAGCCTGACAGGGATTTTATAGCAATTTTCAAGTCAATTTCAAGTCAATAGCACAAAGTTTGGAGCTTATTTTCCACACAGGATCCAAGAAGCTTTCGTTTTTTTAGTTCCTTTGATAGTAATCTCTAACGATAGCCACTGTTACAGTATTCTTTCACCTAGGGCTGTTAAAATGGGTAAAACAATTCAGCCCAAGCCAATCCATAAAAAAACCCGACTCAGTTTATATCCAGCCCGCGGAAACCCATAGACATTATGGTTAAATTAAAACCTATAAAATAACTCAGTAGGATATAGATTCACCCATGGATATTCAAACTATTTTACTTGTTGTAAAGATATCATGTAAAACATTTATATATTTTTGCTTACATAATCAAATTATACAATTTATATACTAATAAAAAGATAATTTAAATACCTATGCATAAACATTTAAATCAGAATTATAACAAATTCATATTTGATTCAGATTGAAACAAATTGTAGCTTGCAACATTAATAAAGAAGTAGCAAAAGTATTATTCAGACTAAAATAAATTGTAGGTTGCAACATTTGTAGCTTCTTGAATCTTAAATCTCTCTCATACTCCTGAAGAACTTGCAACATTTGTAGCTTCCTCATAGAAATTATCTTCAATATCACCTATAGAATACCAAAGCATATGTAAGTTCAAAGCATATGCAAGTTCAAAGCACCAACTTGAATATATATACACAGACGTTAAACTATATGTAGCTGGCAATAGAGACTTTCTCGGACATTGTTCTGACCAAAAAGAAAGCATGTCTAAACACCAAAGCACTAAATCTCTAGAAATTGATTCAATATTTGTCTAAACACCAAAGCAACAAAGCATCAGTCACCATTTACCAAAGAACCAAAGCAACAAAGCATCAGTCACCATTCACCATTCTTCGCCGAGACATATGTAAACAAAGAAAGCAGTAAAGCACCAAAGACCATACAGAAAATGCATTGTTCTTATTCTTCTGATTCAATATATGTCTAAACACTAAAGCACCAAAGCATCAGTCACCAACTACTACACTAAATTCAAACTCCTCTAGCAAATGATAAGCAACAGTTTCATCAAGCAAACTAAACCAAGTTACCTCATGAAATAGACAAGACATATGTAAAGTTACCTTCAAGTTCTGGATAACCACGCAACCAGTTGCTAGTGCAAAGCAATGCTTGCACATTGTCTGGAAGAAGGCGGTTTCTGTATGGGGTCAATACACGACCACCGATGCTGAATGCGGACTCTGATGCAACTGTAGTTATAGGGATGCTGAGAAGATCCATTGTTATCGCAGCTAAATCACCATGGCAATGCCTATTTTCTTTCCAGTAGCTCAATATTTATATATATGAAAAAGCTTTTAACTCAAGCCTCGGCTCTTCCAAATACAATTCCAAACTCGTCTTTATGTCATCTTAACCCTGTTGAATATTCCTTTCAAGTTCAAAAAGATCTTATATTGTAATTAGACAAGAACATCAATATAATCCGACAAGTTCAACTATAATCATAAGTTTAAATCGTCAAGACAAGAAAAGAATAAATTAAGTAATCTCACATAGTTCAGTTGGATATTTTCTTAATAGCAATTCGATATTCCAAACCTGAAAGAAGTAGCTATTCGCAGTTGGATAATTCATTTATTGCATTTTATGTTATATTCCTAATAATTTTAAAATGGGTGCATTTATATAAGGGAGTTATTTATTTTTGAATTCGACCAACTCAAGCTTGAATAATAGAATAGTTGTTTGCCGAAAAAAAAAACTAACGGTGTCCACTTAAGCAAATAATGGGTCCTACATTGGTTTGGTTTGGTTTGGTATTTAGCAAATGTGTTTGATTTTATTTTTCTTGGTTCTCCGTATATGGTTTTATGTGCTGAACCGTTCCGTTTATGAATTTGGTCTCGGCCTCAAAAGGAATGTTTTGGTTATGTAACGAAACTCTGCCATTTTTTCTTTCAGTAGATTAGGTTTTTTTTGTAGTTATCGTTCGTCCACTCTTCTTCAATCTCGCCGTCTCTCTAAACTCTGTATGCAAACACAAACTTTTCTTTCTATCACGATGTTTTCTTTCTCTCGCCGCCAAAACCGCAGCAAACACCACCGCCTGAAGACCACCCCCTCCCTCCGCTACCTTCCCTCCTTCCTCCAACGACGACCTCGAGAGCATCTCTGCGGCGAGCCGATTCCGACTCGGAGAGGAAGACTTCGCTCCCGAACCTGATCAAGACTCTTCTTTCCGCACATTCACCACCGTAAGACTCGATCCCAGCTACAGAGCTAATGGTTTGAGTCGGAACACTTAAATCTCGACGGTAAAGCTTGAGGCTGGCGTGAGCTCAGTCTCGGGAGGATCGACAGATGATGTACAAACAAGCGGGGCTTTCATTGCGAGAGAAGAGGCTATGAAGAGAGAGGTTAGATTTTATCAATGAATATATTACACTCTCGGTCACTTTTTCACATTTTAATTACAGTGCAGGTACGTTTGTGCTATTGAGGTAGTTTTGCACAGCTTTTGATAACAAATGCCATTTATCCTTCATATGCCTTAATTGATACAGAAATAAATAATAATATGACAATGTGACTACAATTACTAATCGGTTAATGATATATTCATTAAATCTCCATCCTACATAAAAAGTTAATGTTTATCTGAATGGCCCAGATCAAATCATCAAAATTTTCACAGATTGACTTCTTCTTCTCCTGTTCTTCCTTTCTCTTGAGACATGTCGATTTGAACAAATAAATTTCAGTTGTGGATTCAAATATTGGTGGAGGAAGATGACTCCATGAGTAACGGCAGAGAGATATTTTCTCTCTAAACAAATAAATTTCAGTTGTGGATTCAAATATTGGTGGAGGAAGATGACTCCATGAGTAACGGCATGAGTAACAAATGCCATTTATCCTTCATATGCCGTCTCTCTAAACTCTGTATGCAAACACAAACTTTTCTTTCTATCACGATGTTTTCTTTCTCTCGCCGCCAAAACCGCAGCAAACACCACCGCCTGAAGACCACCCCCTCCCTCCGCTACCTTCCCTCCTTCCTCCAACGACGACCTCGAGAGCATCTCTGCGGCGAGCCGATTCCGACTCGGAGAGGAAGACTTCGCTCCCGAACCTGATCAAGACTCTTCTTTCCGCACATTCACCACCGTAAGACTCGATCCCAGCTCCAGAGCTAATGGTTTGAGTCGGAACACTTAAATCTCGACGGTAAAGCTTGAGGCTGGCGTGAGCTCAGTCTTGGGAGGATCGACAGATGATGTACAAACAAGCGGGGCTTTCATTGCGAGAGAAGAGGCTATGAAGAGAGAGGTTAGATTTTATCAATGAATATATTACACTCTCGGTCACTTTTTCACATTTTAATTACAGTGCAGGTACGTTTGTGCTATTGAGGTAGTTTTGCACAGCTTTTGATAACAAATGCCATTTATCCTTCATATGCCTTAATTGATACAGAAATAAATAATAATATGACAATGTGACTACAATTACTAATCGGTTAATGATATATTCATTAAATCTCCATCCTACATAAAAAGTTAATGTTTATCTGAATGGCCCAGATCAAATCATCAAAATTTTCACAGATTGACTTCTTCTTCTCCTGTTCTTCCTTTCTCTTGAGACATGTCGATTTGAACAAATAAATTTCAGTTGTGGATTCAAATATTGGTGGAGGAAGATGACTCCATGAGTAACGGCAGAGAGATATTTCACCGGACGTGTGATGACGAGAACCGGATTCACCAACCACGGATCCTAAACTCCCAGTCCGGCGGGATTGGCGTCGAAGAGCTCGATCAAAGTGATAGAGGAGAAACCTCTGATGTTTCCTTCTGCCTCCAGCTGATGCGAGCTCAATCAAACACTCTGGTAACAATGAACGATGTGGAGAGAACAAGATATAGAGAGAAAGACTTGATACGTATTAATAGGTATTCACAGAGTATTTATACAGCAGTACATGTAGGTTAAATATAAGTCTTAAGTAATTACAAATAGATCCTCATAGTATAACATATATCCTCAATACGCCCCCTCAAGATGGAGGTGCTTGAGCAACACCAATCTTGATTCTGATGCTCTCAAATGGTGCTCGGGAGAGAGGTTTCGTCAAGCCATCGGCGAGTTGATCCTTTGTGGAAACATGAACAACACGTAACACTCCTGCTTGGATTTGACCACGTACAAAATGAAAATCAATTGCAATACGTTACATGCGTGAGTGAAAGACAGGATTGGCACAAAGATAGGTGGCTCCTATGTTGTCACAGTAGACTGTTGGTGTTGTAGGAAATGTGATGCCAAGTTCGGTGAGGAGAGAACAGACCCAATGAAGTTCAGAAGCTGTGTTGGCAACAGCTCGATACTCTGCTTCCGTAGAGGAGCGCGCGACGCCCTGCTGCTTCTTCGAAGTCCATAAAACAGGATGCGAGCCTAGATAGATGATGTAGCCATTCATCGAGACATAGTCATCAGAGTACGCATGGAGAGGAGAGGCAGTTTCCTTGCGGAGAAAGATTCTATGTGTTAACGTACCAGAGAGGTAACGGAGAACGTGTTTAAGGGCTTGCCAATGATCAGTGGTCGGCTGGTGCATGAATTGAGAGAGACGATTCACAGCGTATGAAATATCAGGGCGCGTCAAGGAGAGATATTGCAGGCTTCCAACAAGTTTACGGTACTCATGAGGGTCTGGTAGAACCGAACCAGAGTGAAGAGTGAGCTTCGGGTGGGTAGGAAGGGGAGTCGATACCGGTTTAGCATGGAGCATGTTGGCTTTGGTGAGAAGATCAGTAATGTACTTCCTTTGCATTAGGTGAAGTCCTTGAGAAGTTTGTATCGTCTCAATGCCCAAGAAGTAACTGAGGTTTCCCATATCTTTGATAGAGAAACGATTTCCCAAGGTCGTGATGACTTGTTGAACCATGGTTGAATCGCTTCCTGTGACTAGAATATCATCCACATAGACAAGAACATAGACAAATTTTCCTTGATGCTTGTGGATGAAGAGAGACGTGTCCGAGAGAGAGTTTTGAAAACCAAGAGAGAGTAGGAAGTTTCGTAGCTCAGAGTACCAGGCCCTTGGAGCTTGTTTCAGGCCGTATAAGGCCTTCCTCAAGCGACATACATGTGTTGGCCGGTTGGAGTCAGTGAACCCTGGAGGTTGAGACATGAAGACTTCCTCATCCAAGTGTCCTTGAAGAAAAGCCGTATTGACATCAATCTGTCGAATTGGCCAGCTATTGTTAACTGCTAAACCCAAGATGATCCTGATTGTTGTTGCCTTTATCACTGGACTAAAAGTGTCGTTGTAGTCGATTCCTTGTTGCTGGTCATAACCTTTTGCAACAATCTGAGCCTTGTATTTTGCAATGCTCCCATCGGGATTATACGTGATCGTGAACACCTAACGACATCCCACTATGTTCATCGTCTCAGTAACAGAAACAAGATCCCATGTGTGATTTTCTGTAGTAGAATTAAATTCTGAGCTCATTGCTTTCCTCCAGTGCTCATGTTTGATCGCTTGTTGCCATGTGGAAGGGATCCAGTGGGGATCAGTTTGAAGAGATGCAGTGAGATTGTACCGTGTAACCGGCTTGGTGATATTGTTGCGTGCGGGTGTCGTCATCGGGTGTCGTGGAACCGGAGGAGCTGCAGGTGCTGGAGCAGGAGCTGCAGGTGCTGGAGCAGGAGCTGCAGGTGCTGGAGCAGGAGCTGCAGGTGCCGGAGCTGGAGCAGGAGTTGCGGTTCCCGTTACAGGTGAAACAGCAGAAGCGGCTTCCCACGGTGCTGGTGAAGGATCACTACTTGAGTTTCGGTTGTCCAGAGATACCGGAGGAGACTGTATGAGTGACGAAGGGTTGGGAACAGTGGTATAAGGTGGGAAAGACAAGGTAGGAACAGAGTCATGAGGAATAGGGGATGGTGGTTTAGTAAGCTCAGCATAAGGGAATTGGGTTTCATTGAAACGGACCCGACGAGATATATAAATACGTCATGTGACTGGTTCGAGGCATTGATAAGCACTTTGGGTGAGAGAGTATCCAACAAAGACACAAGGAGCTGAGCGATTTTCAAGTTTATTCGGAGCATATGGTCTGAGCCAAGGAAAACAGAGGCAACCAAAGGTTCTTAATTTGCTGTAGTTGGGGGAGAGACCAAAGAGCTTTTCATAAGGTGATAGGTTGGAGAGAACGGGTGTTGGGAGTCTGTTTATGAGGAAAACAGCCGTAGCAAATGCTAAGGGCCACTGGGTTAGAGGTATTTTAGCTGCAGACAAAAGGGATAGACCTGTCTCAACTACAAGCCGATGTTTTCTTTCAGACAGGCCATTGTGTTGGGGAGTATGAGGAGGAGTTGTAAGGTGAGAGATTCCATGAGTAGAGAGGAAGTGACGAAGAGCAATGAACTCCCCACCATTATCTGAGTAAAGGGTTCGAAGTTTGGTGTTAAATTTGGTTTCGGCTAAGGGTTTAAAGGTGATGAAGATATCTTTGACTTGAGATTTGGCTGTGAGTGGAAAGAGCCAAGTATATCGAGTGAAATGATCAACCAAGATAAGATAATATTTGTGGTTTGTAGTGGATGTGACAGGAGATTGCCAAACATCGGAGAAGACATATTCAAGGGGATGAGTAGAGACAATGGTACTTTGATGAAAAGGGAGCTTTTGTGTTTTATTAAGGAAGCAATCATTGCAAGGAGACAAATTTGAAATCTTATTGAAACATGGTAAAGAAAACTTGGAAACAATAGTGTTTAAAGTAGAAGAGGAGGGATGGCCTAAACGACAATACCATTGAGAGATAGTGGCTTTGGTATCAGGATAAGAGACATAGGAAGCGGTTGGTTTGGTTATGGATAGAGGCCACTCATACAGATCACCCTTCGTGTAGCCTTGGAGCAACCGGATTCCCGTTTGTAGATCCTTCACCTGAAAACAAGATGGAAAGAATTCCACAGATACTTGATTAGCATTACATAGTCTATAAACTGAGATCAAGTTCTTGTTAACATTTGGCACACAAAGAATATCTTGCAATTTAAGCGTCTTAGTTGGCGTTAAGATGGAAGAAGAACCAGTATGTGTGATACTTAAACCTGAACCATCAGCTATCGCAACCTCATCTCCTCCATTGTAAGTTTGATGAATCGCCAGATTATTGAGATCAGACGTAAGCTGATGTGTTGCACCACTGTCAAGGAGCCAGGAGTTGGGATTGTAGAGTGAAGCTTGAGCAGCATTTGCGCGTGGCTGCCAGGAGGGGGAAGGAGACGCCATCTGCTGCTGGTTCATGTAAGCCGAGTTACCACCATGGAGTTGTGGACAGCGACGAGCACTGTGTCCAAAGACACTGCAAATTTGGCACTTCCCTTGATAGCCACCACCACGAGGCTGTGACTGGCTAGAGTGCGAGTTGAAAGGTTGTTGTGGTTGAGCAAAGCCTCCACGATGGCCTCCACGTCGATAGGTATTGCTGTGATTACGGTTGTTACCAGAGGGAGCCTTGTAGTTCGTGTAGTTGGCTGTGACAGGAGCCGGAGAAGGGGTCGCAGCACTGACTTGAAGCTTAGCTTCTTGGTTAAGAAGCTTCTCATGAATATCAGTTAGGGAGGGAGGAGTATCACGACCACCAATCTGATCAGCAACCGTTTTGTATTCTTCAGGAAGACCGTCTAGGATGTGGTCAATCTGATCTTCTGAACCAAGAGGCTTGCCAAGCAAGGCAAGTTCATCAAAGCGAGTGGTGAGGCCCTGGTAGTATTCATCAATAGTTTTGGTTCCTTTCTTCCAGGAACGGATTTGATTGCGAATCTGTTGGACATGACCACGACTTGGCTTCGCATAAGTCGCAGTAAGTGTGTTCCAGATCTCGGCAGACGTTGTTGCAGTGGAGAGAAGCGGCTTCAATGTCATCGTGATGGCACCAAGTAACGCACTATAGATCAATCGATCTTGACGTTTCCATAGGCCATAGGAAGGGTTTGTCGTGATAGAACCATCATTGGCGGTGATGGTTGCAGCAGGAACAACACCAGATCCGTCAATGAACCAGACAAGTCATAGCCATCAAGGAGAGCATGAACTTGTTTGCTCCACATGAGAAAGTTGGAACTGGTAAGTTTTGTGACGTTTGTCATGTCAATGTTGAGTAGGGTGGGGGTGGTAGAGACAGCAATAGTTTTGCTGTGTAGAGCCGGAGAGTTTGAACTTCCAGACATGGTGAGGCTCAATGAAAAATTTAAAAAGAGAAGAGGCGGCTAGAGAGATACACAAGCTCTGATACCATATAGAGAGTAAGACTTGATATGTATTATTAGGTATTCACAGAGTATTTATACAGCAGTACATGTAGGTTAAATATATGTTTTAAGTAATTACAAATAGATCCTCATAGTATAACATATATACTCAATACAAGAGGTGTGGCTTCTGGTGAAAACATATCCATCAAATATGGACAAGAACATGGTTTTTGAAAAGTTAGTTTGATTCTGGTCATGCTTTTTTGCGGAAGGGGTTGAGGATGTGTTTTCATGGTTGTTGCCCATATCTGTTTGAGCGACAATTACTCAGATTCTTATTACCAAAATTACAAATCTTTCTTTGGTGCTGTTTTTAAGTGACGGTTGCTCAGATTCTTTTTGGAATTTCTATTTCTTTATATTGCTGTATCTCAAAGCAAAGAAGATTAATGTGTACGAGGTGTACAAATAGATAACGTCTAGGAGGTGTACACATAGATAACATCTAGGAGGTGTACACATGGATTATATTTTGGTGTATGTTTGATGTTATATATTTGTACATGTGGATATCATTATCCATGTACATGTCAACAATGAATATGTGACTATCTTTTGCACATACGTTTTAGTGTTAGCAGATAACCGACCCTCCGGCAGACAAAAATCACTTACTGGCGACCATCAAAATGGATAAGTAAGTAGTTGCTAGAATTCTGACTCTTTCAATTAAACATATCTCATGCATCATATTTATTCCAATTTTCATATAAAAAACACCAACATATCTGTATTGTATTGGCAGTGATGTGTAAGTGACTTTGAGTTTGGCTGTTACGTTTCACAACAAGCTGGAAGCTATGCACGCTGATCCAAGGTATCACTGCGACAAGATTAAATCCTAAAATAGTTGGAGGTAAGTTGTTATTTAAATTTAAAGAATCTCTTTTCTAACACGAATAAGATCTCCAGTGTTTGTTAATACCTTCATTAGAATTTGTCATGCAGGCCGTTTGTTCGTAAATGCGACTTCAGGAACACACATCTATTTTGATAAGGAGACTAATGTAGGAGAGGTCCTCTTTCTTTTACAAGTACGTGGCATGTTGATTGTATATGTATTCATACATATACTAATGTTACCACTATATTGCTAAAATACGCAGGTTGGTCTCGACAGATACTGGGCTTCGATCAGCAGCTCTGCTTCTGAAAGGAAATGCCAATGTTGAGAATATGACCATATCCGAGCTTAATGAGTTTGTCATGACTGCTCCATCTCAGGTAGTGCCTCTAACCTTCGACTTTTTTAGAACCACGGAGTTGATACCATTGAAATGGTTCTGTTATTCTACCATGTAGGTCATTGACTTCATGTGTTCTGGAAAAGTTACTGGCATCAAGACAGACAAAGGGTGGTGTTATGTTGGTTGCTCTAACTGCACCAAAAAACTGCTATGCACAGACTCGGCCTTGACATGTGTGCACTGCGACAATACACATGCTGTTGGTGCCCTCCGGTATCGGTATGTAACACATTGTATCATATTACTCATGTCCGTTTCAGTATGTCTACACCCTAACCTTTGGAAAATTTAGTTTTGGTTGCTACGTACCAAGTGGAAATGGGCATAGCTGATGATATTGCTGAGGGAGTATTCGTTTGTTTTGATGAGGGTGATCGTGCACCACTCCCTGATTTCGTTGCTACTGCGAGTGTTATGATTTTTTTGATACTGTGAGTGTTATGATTGTTTCGTCATGTCACTTTCATGTACTGTAAATTAATATAGGTTAAAGGACATGATCAGGGAGACAACGTGAACAAGGGGGAGGGCATACCAGTTGACAACATGGTTCTTGCTATAAGGTTGAAACTGGGGGTAGCAGTCAGCATGCAGCACCAGATGCGATAGCAGCCCCAAATGGTGAAGAACCACAGAATTCTTCAGCCATAGCAGGTTCCAAGATGGTGAAGGTGTGTCTGGCTTCATGAGAGTTGCTTTAGCACCAATGTTGTTTTTTAATATTAAAGATTAAAGATGTGGTGTTTGCATCTGTTTTCTTTTCCTGAAAATCTGCATTTTCTATAATTTCTATACAATTATGGTTGGTTTTGAGGTTTGTACGATCCGATCCGTTTAAGTTTATGAAAACCTTAAATGTTTTCCTAAGGATACTACTATCCGAAATAGCAAGAATACACTAACAGCAATAGCATTTTGTAATAATGCTATCAGGCCTAAAACATTATTAGGTCTGGCCCAGACATTAGATATGCCTGAACGTAATGTAAATCGTAAGTCATTTTCAAAAATCATAACCATGGAAAATAGGTCACAAAAATGCTGACCAAAAGCTAACTATATAAATATTACTAGAGGCGATGCCCCGCGCAAGCGCGGGGATGTTGGAAATTCTTGAGTTGTTATTGTTGAAAATGTTGATGGAGGTGGAGAGTAGAAGAAGAGTGAAGAGATCTATTAGAAGAGGAGTGGAATTTTTTAAAAATTTCTATTAGTGCTCATGCGAAAGGTCTGAAAATGTTTTACTGCAAATGGAATTGAAGATTGCTAACATGATGTGGTCATATTTATAAATTCTGCATGATTTGGAAAATGCTTGTGTAGTTCGAACGGCTAGGTCACGTATATATCATTTCTTCACGTTTAATTGGGACGTTGACAATGCTAATGTCGTGTTGACCAATTTATTATCAACCATAGAAAATAAAACATCAGCCCTTTTTTCTTAAATATAAAAATCATGTGTCAAAATAAAAACCATTCAAATAGGAAAATAATGCCAGTCTATATGCATAATACAATAGAAAAATGTTTATGAAGAAAGCAGACTTGCGTTGACGGTAGGACAGCTTGTTAAATTCACTCACGGTAACGCTTGCGGCTGCTCTCTTTGCCTCCCAAGGCATATTGTTCAATGTCTTCACCTCTAACCTTGTTGCTGGCAGATGCCAATGCTTCCCTATCTTCCAGTACAAATTCAGCTCCATTCGACAAACAGTCTAGCTTATGTTATTCTGACATCACTTAGTTGATAACGGACTGCAAGAATATATTATAATACCTCGGGAGCAAATACGTTTAGCAACCACAAAACTGTAAGAAACAGCTGGAATAATACGTTTAGCAACCACAAAACTGAATATTAGTTCAAGCGGAAAACAAAATAAGTCGAAACCTGGCTGAGAACTTTGCGATGGCTTCAAGGAATGGGTGAAAATAAAATTCCGTTGCTGGCGTTGAGTTGAGGTATAGGTTACCTGCGGAATGAAGAGCGTTTCGGATATCATATGGTGGAACAACATAAAATATCACATAAGTAATCAAGTGACAAAACGATGCTCAATATGATGACAAAACGATGATCAAACCTCCAAAGTTTTTGGGATTCACAATAGTAACGACCATAACAGACTGTGACCTATCACCTGAGTTAATGAGACCCTTAAACATTGTTGCTGCATCATCCCACAAAGATAGGTACACGACCACCCTCGTGTTATGCAAATTGGAAGAAGTTATTACGATAGAGATCACCATAGTCAAACAAAGTTACTGTTTGGTTACTTACGGTTTCATTCACGAAACGAACAACAACTCGGCTCGTCACTGTAGCGTCCTTCAGGTCCGAACTTTGGACTGATTAGATTTGCCCAAATCTGCGATGCGATGAGCAAATAGAATAAATGCATTGTATCGAACACATAATGAAATAAAATATTTAAAACCAAAACGTTAACAGAGAACAAACCAGGAAGTTCTAAATTAGTGTTAGCGAGAGCCTGGAGTGGGTCAAACTTCCGCAATTTCTGAACTTTGATGGCGGGAGCATTCTTGAGAACTTCATCGATGGTTGTTGTTTGGGTGAGGGGGAGTGGAACTGGATTTTGAAAGCATGGTCTGTAATCCTGTACATATTTGTCCACCTTGCAACTTCAAATCGCGAGACCCTCACCACCGAACCCTGCTCGCAAAGATGGACGGTAATAAGGGGCGCGACCAGCATGTATGAAAAGTATCATCGAATTCTGCAATTAGAGATGGAAGATTAAGATCATCACTTTTTTAAAGGATTAAAGATCTAAGATAAAAACATTACTGGTTACAATACCTTATCATCAAGGTGGAGCAGAGTGATCCCCATGAATTCACCTTGCTTCTTGATATTTTTCGAATCCCAAAAACGTAGGCGACGACCAACAATGATCTTGGCAGATCGATCGAGGCGGAGAGCGTCAGAGGCGAAGTGCGAGAACAATATCGGAAGAAGCCATCACTGATATAAGTTGATTTCATGTGAAGGAAACAGAGGCATCCAAATCGTAAGTGGGTTTAATGTGATTCTCAAATAATCCCAAATTTAAAGAGCTCTACAATGAACCACACAGGAGGTGAAGAGATACTTTTGCAGATCATGAAAGCAGAAATGGCGAGGTAGAGAGTTCTGTAAAGAAAAACATCGATACCCTAATTGTTTAAACAAAACACAACGTTTTAAACTACAAATCAGACCAAACATAATCAAATTAAACCGGTCCAAATAACAAATATATTCAACCAGCTTAACCGACGATTAGTGGGACCCACAATTATTAAGAAAATGCTGAAGTGGATACTCTCAAAAGAGAGGAAAGTGTCCCATTATATATATGATTATCTACACACCAGAGACTGATGCGCTCTTCATATTTTGTTTGATATTCATATCATGACATCCGGAGGGTTATGAATTATTTTTTGCTAATTTTGTATTCTCTAAAAATAGAAATAATGAAAGTAAATGTTTTTTAATTCATAACAACTATAATTATTAAAAATAACAATATGATTTCAGAATTCTTTTCATTCTTTATTTGTCTATAGTATCATTTTTATGATAATTTCAAATGCTTCATAAATTCATATAAAATCATATAAAATATTTTTTAATCATACTTCCTGTCCGTAGGGCGGACCGGCTCTAGTTTAATAGTAAAAAGGAAGGTATAACGGAATATTTTTGTTTGTAAACAAATAAATCTTTATTCTCTTCAATTCTTAGGTCTCTTTTTATTGAATAATAATAAATCTAACTAGCAAGTTAGTAACTACGTCAAATAAATTACACAATAAATAATGTGAAATTTAAGGATGTTGAGAAAACCTTCTTACCAATCTATTTACGTCTATGCAGATATTACAGAAAAACGATTTAATTCAATTTTTTTTTCTGTATGATGTTATTTTTTCTGCATAATAAACCATAAGATTTGCACTTACTAACAGTTGGGCTATAGAATTGCACTTACTAACAATAATTCGGTCAACGAAAATCCAACAACAGTAACTCAATTTATATTTTCCAATGAATGGAAACCTATAAGACACTCAAAACTAAAAAATAACAAGCATATCTCTCACTGTTGATGATCCATCAAAGCAACAGATAAGGACCCACCAGAATATGCATCACGATCCACTCTGAATAATTGTTTCAAAAGTCGGTGCATTTCACCCATTCATTACTGCAACACCAACATTGCATGCAGAGTTCTTTACTTGACGTCTAAGGAACCGTTTGTCTCTAAGGATCTGAACCTCTCACCAATCGTTAAAAAAAATCACATGTATCATCATCCTAGTAAATCTAACTAGTAAGTTAGTAACTTAAGTCAAATAAATTACACAATAAATAATGTGAAATTTAAGGATGATGAGAAAACCTTCTTACCAATCGATTTTACGTCTATGCAGATATTACAGGAAAACTCTTTTATTCAATTATTTTTTCTTTGCGAATATCTAACATATCAATACAGAAGTCCCCATTTGTTTCTTGATTATATTTAAACTAAAGAAGTTAAAAAGCTGAAATTGTGGCACTTAAAAACCGTTTATATCAACAATATGAAAGAAAATAATGTTCTAGCGAAGACAGTTGCGTATAATCTACTTCAAAATTCAAATTTTGTATGTCGAACTCCCAGTTTGTATTTATTGGTTTGTTGGTCTTTTCCACGAATACATAAAGTTGTGTATTTTTTTTTTCTTTTCATTAGTCCATTCTTGTTGTAAACTTTTGGTATCATCAATGTTGGTCACTCTTGTACACGCAGTAATTTTTAGCCTTATAATAATAAGGATACGATGGAAGTTGGTAGATATTTTGTTTGTTTTAGGCAACACACACCAGTTACTTAATAGCAATAGTTTTTTTTTTCTAAAAAAAAAAAGTCAAATCCAACAGATGATAAACTCGTCCAAAACAAACAGAGATATTTAGGTAAAAGAAACAAAGTGATACGAGAGGAAAGTTTTTTGTAATAGAGAATCTCATATTACCTCTTGAGAACTCTATACGAGGAGGAGAGCAATGAGGAAGGAGACGTGGGACTGGATAGAGCAGAGGAGAACCTGCGCTTCGGTGAGCGGCCAAGTGGCCCAGTCACCGTTTGCGACTGCCGGATCAAGCTGGAGCAAGTTCCCTGCAGTAACCAGCTCGGCCCACTCACTGAAGGTCCATGATCCAGCAGTTAAGGCGTTGAAGTATCCGTGCAAGAACAGAGCTTCCGCAGGAACAGGTCCCGTGGAGACAAAGTGGACAATTTGGTTGCTCAGGAACCTCGCCAAATGACTCGAACCGTAAATTTCATCGGGAAGACGGAGGATCAAGCACATCCCCTCGAGGGAGAGGGAGATGACATCTGGCCTGTCTCCATGAGAAGAGATTCCCACCTGAAAAATAATCATCCAAGATGGTGGAGTATGCCCCAAGAAACAGTATTTTCAATGTCGTTCAATCATCACGGTTACAATAACAAATTAATCAAAAAAAATTCAAATACCACATAAAAAACAAATCGGTCAATGCGTAAAGAAGAGGAATCTAACTAAATCATGTTGCAATTAATTCAAAGTTTGAAAACGATTGATTCATAGATAGACTCATACAGATTCATCATCAGATAAGTTTCCCAGCTACACTAACAAAAGTAACTCTACACTGCACACATCTATCTCATATAAACGAGTAGCGTTCTGCGTTCTCGGCGCGGTTCGCATAACCGCGATTAGTAAATCAGTTAATTCATCATCGATCTGCTACACAATCCATAAAAAAAAAAAACTAGAAACCAAAAGTCGTCAATAAATCATCATCATCCCAGCTACACTAACAACAACAAAAGTAACTACACTGCACACATCTCTATTGTTGGGATTGCGAAATCCTGTGTCCAACTCTATATCGTCCAATAGTACGATATTGTCCACTTTGGGCCTAATAGGCAAGCCCGCATGGATTTACTTTTGGTTTTCATTCCAAAAGGCCTCGTACTATTAGAGTTGGACATCTCTTTATATATTAGACACTTCTTTGTCTAATATCCAATGTGGGACTTAGTTTGTCATCTCATATTTTCCCCCTCAAGCTAAGGACCACAACTCATCTCTTGTGTGTTTCCTAATCGCACGGTTTCTTTTGAGAATGTATCTTTCTGAACATCTCGTTTCTTTGAGATTGTTTCCCACAACTTCACAGGTTCCATGATTTTCTGACGTTTCGGCAATAGACCTTCTCTTCTTCTTCTACCCATTCTTACTTAAAGGATAGTTTGGTCTTCTTGCATCCCTTTGTCAAACATGGCTCTGATACCAATTGTTGTGATTGCGAAATCCTGTGTCCAACTCTATATCGTCCAATAGTACGATATTATCCACTTTGGACCTAATAGGCAAGCCCGCATGGATTTACTTTTGGTTTTCATCCCAAAAGGCCTCGTACTATTAGAGTTGGACATCTCTTTATATATTAGACACTTCTTTGTCTAATATCCAATGTGGGACTTAGTTTGTCATCTCACATCTATCATATACACGAGAGAAGCGTTCTCGGCGCGATTCGCATAAGCGCGATTACCAAATCAGATAACTCATCATCGATCATGATTAAAACAATCTAAGCTTCTACACAATATATACCAAACCTGTAGATATGAAGCATGTCTGTTGTTGAAGTACTCGATCTGTCTCAGCCAGCGTCGAGCCGCGGACATGGAGTTAGTCACCGTGACTTCGATCGTGATCACCTCCGTCAAGCTCACCGAGTATATCGTCCGATCATCATGAACCTGTGGATTTTCGTGAACGAAAGCCATCTCAGTCTTCGTCGTCGCCTTCGCACAGAGAGAAACAGATTTGATTTTTTTTCCTCAGAAGATTTAGTGTGACAGAGTAGTGAAGAGAGAGAGAGAGAGAGAGAGAGGGTAATAGCACGCATACGCACGGAGAAAAAACTGGGTCCCACACCTTCGCGCTTTCTTTTGGCCGCTGATATTTTGTGACACGTGGGCTCTTTTGATTCGTGATTATATATCATCTTTAAGCCCACACCTTTTTAAATAGTTAACATCAGAATCATATTGTTACTAACGTTCCTTTTCCCTTAAAATTGCATGCATGCTAAAAATAAAAAGAAATATGATTCGTTCCACTAACCACAACCATATTTTATATGCTGGATAAAAACATACATGCTTCACCCTACTGAAATATTTATCAATTAATGTCATAAATAGTTAAAATGCATCCGCGATTCATATATTCAGTCTCATGAATCTTTTAGCAATTTAAATAAACATATATATATATATATATATATATATATATATATATATATATATATATATATATATATAGATATTCAATCTCCGTACTGGTAGCTGAATTCAATTCCTCCTAAACCATATCCGCTTGACACATTCGTATCATCCTTTACTTGCTTTATTATCTGCTTATAACAAATTTTAAAATATATAATTATTAAACCAGACGCATGGTTAAGTAAGTGTAAATCATTCATATGTCAGCAGTGAACAAAAACTTACCGGAATCTTTTCCTGATTCAGCAGCTCTTTCAAATGTTTCTTCAAACTCTCATCAGTTGTAGATTCTTAACATGAAGCACGTTTGACTGAAATATAATGCATCGATGAAATGATAAGAAGGCTTCAAGGCCTTATGGTGTTTCGTAGCTTGCCTCTTTTAACTTTTTTTTAGGAATAATTAAGTTTTCACCTTAGTCATTTCTCATCTTATTCTTCCTAAAACCCTCCTGAGAACCACTTATTCACCGGTATGGTACTTTGTTTTGATGTGTTTGCATAGGTATCAGCTGCTTACTTTCTTGCTGACTTTGGAATTGATCATTTGGTTATTATACCTTTCTTTAGGAGGATCAGAATACGTATGTAATAAAGCTTTTTGTGTTTCCCCATTGGTTTCAATCACTTCTTCAAAATCTTGATTTGGTTTTCTTTCAAGATTTTGCATCACTGCTTATCTGGAGTAGGAGTAGCGTATTCTCTGTTCTCAGGAGAGGCTGAGCTTTACATATAGTACATGGTTTTACTCTCTGAAGTGACTACACCAGAGATCAATCTTAGATCGATGGTACCTTGACATTCCTGGTTTGAAGCGATCTGAAGCTTATCTTATTAATGGATTTCCTATTTTCTTGGCTTTGGCATGGTTTGTGAGTATTGTTATAAGTTTTTCTCGTCACCAATCGTTGGCCGCTGATATTTTGTAACAAGTGGGCTCTTTTGATTCGTGGTTGTATATCATTTTTTAGAGTTTAGTTACTCTAAAATATATCCATTGTGGTTCATATACATTAATTTTTTTTTAAATAGTTAACATTAGAATCATATTGTTAGTAGAACATTTTTTCTCCCTACCAAAAAAAAAGTAGAACATTTTTTCTTTTTCCCTTAAAATTGGATGCATGATAAAAATAAAAAGAAATAATACAGTATGATTCGTTCCACTAACCAGAACCATATTTTATATAATGAATAAAAACAAATATGATTCACTCTACTAAAACATTTAGCAATGTCATCAATAGTTAAAATGCACCCGCTGCGGGTCTATTCGTTCTCATGAATGGTAATGTTAACCAATTTTAAAGAAAACATATATTCAATCACTGTACTGGTAGCTCTCTGTAGAGTCCAATTTTAAATAAACATATATCCACTGTCTTCTTCTTATTACCTTCGATCTCTTCTTCATTCTTCTTGTCTCTCGTATATAAGGTGACGGCTAGGTAAAAAAGGCCATATTTTAATTATTATCACAATATTGTTTATGATAGAAACCATGAAGTATCTGTTTTATAGTATCTAATTTAAACCCTAGAAACTTCCTTTTTCTTTGTAATTAGAAACAAGAATTTAACACTAAAATTGTATCTTCAGTAAGTCGTGTTGGGTTCAAAGTTGAGAGTTTTTGTTTTAGCGCCAAATCAAGTCATACAGAACTTCTTACTCTCAACATTGTCTACGGTTCTAGAGCTTCTCACCTTAGGTTCTGGTCAGTCAACAACACAAGGTATATCAACGTCGTTATCGACTATCAATTGTTCTCAGGAATAATCGCCATGGGAACAAAAATGGAGCTTCCTTTCAGATTTCTTCATTTTGCTGAGTTTGATTCGCCCCTAGATAGTTTTATCCCTAACTGTTTTGTAATGTTTTGTAGTTTCTTTCGACCGTGGCTCCGGATTCTTCTGCTTCAGTTGTAAACAATGTTGCTCTCTAAGCATTTTATATTATAATTCGTGTTACAAAAAATAACATTAAAATTGTGTTTTGCTTTGTAAGAAATAATAAAATAATCACATATGTAAATTGCTCTCTTCGCAAAAATACTTTTGATTTTATCATTATAACTCTTCTCTTAAGAAACCAAGCAATAATTTTGAAACTTAAATTAAAAATTAACCAGATTAATGGCTTTTGCAACCTATGAATATAGGACAAATCACAATGGACTTCTAATATCTCGTTTAGATTTTATTTAAATTTATCAAACTTTATCGATCATAATGTTTGATGATTTAAAAGTAAACATAGTTTGAGCATTAAAGAAAGTACAATTTTTAAACTTAGTGTTTTCTTTTAAAAAGAAGTTAGTGTATTAAAATGAAGAAAAAAATACAAAACTCGATAGTAAAAAAAATGGAAATAAAAATTTTTAATAATATTTAATCAGGATATTTTATGGAATTTCTGTGATCATGTTAGGCGTCATCTGAGTCCAATGCCTTGAGTACTTTCCCTGCTCTCTCCAACGATTTATCCATCATTGAGTCAACTCGAAGCTTCTTGAGTTTTTCTGATACTAGGAGGGAAGCTCCTTCTCAGTGTAGAATCTGTCAAGATCTGATCTCGCTACTCTCTCTAAGCATTGATCAAGAAGCTGAAAAATCACAATGAAACGCAACCAAAAGGATGGGAAGAACATTCTCAACTGTAGACTTCTCAACATAGTTGCAAAAAGCCTCCTCTGCAGACACATACAACAAACAACGTTATAATAATTTAAATGAATAAAGAAGAGTAGTAACAAACTTTCATCTCAGACCTGAAATGACGTCACCAGCAGTGCTCTTGGATTTGGAACGTATAAGAAGCATACATCAACTCAACAGCAAAATCAATTGCAGGTCTGCAAGAATCATGAGCACAAACTGTATCAGATATAGTTCAGGAAATGCAGGAACGCCTAACGACCATATTTCTATGGGGTAACAGATATTTCATGCGATACTTTGGTTTGTTCTTCTAACTCTGCTTCGAAGGTGATCTCTTCATACTTTGCTTACTGTTCAAAGAGACCAAACAAAATTCGAAACATCTGTATCAGATTTGTTGCAAGATTTGTGAAAAGAAATGATCAAATTCTCCTCTATATAATTACAAATAGTTTCATACAAAGTCATTTCTTGGAGTTCATCAAGAAATCTAAAACTCCAACAATTTTTTTAGGAGAGCGAGACTCTCTTTTGGACCTCTCAAAGCTACCCCCACTTTCACTGGCTACTAAGATACTCTTCATAGTAAGTAATCATCACTTATAACGCACACAAACCTCTCCAGCCAAGGTAGCTGGTGAAGATCTTTCATAGCAGCTTCAACGTACGATGACTCTCTACATGGAGGCTGCGGGTGCGACTGATAATAAGTATGGTGATCACTGAGACTAAACCCACCACCAGCTAAGAACCGTTGGATCAGAGCTAGCTGAGACCTTTCTTGCTCTGAGTAAGCATCCATTGCGCTTGGCATTGAGTTGAATGTATCCCAAGGCCATTGCTCAAGTTCTTGGATTGTGTTTTCTTGATCTTCTTCTTCATCATCATCATCCCAAAAAGCACAAGTGCAACTCTGTTGTCCTTCTCTGTACTTGATATCTTGTGTATTTGCATGATTTTAGTCTTTGTTTTAGCTTCTTTTTTATCTTTAAAATCCATATAGAATGCATATAGGATGCATTTGCATTGCATTTGTCCTTATCAGGTATTGGAGATGCTAGTTGGTGACTTTGAACCATTAGAGATGATTTTGGAGCAAAAAGATGATTCATGTACGAGAAAGCTCTCCATGACTAAGTGTTGCAGCGGCCAGACGACCCCAGCGGCCTGTGTGCCTCACCCTTAAGCTGCTGGCGAATGTCCAAAATTGCGGAAGCTCACTCGGCCTCGTGGCGCGGTGTGCGAAGCTGCTGCGTTGTAACCATGAAGACGTCAGCGGCTAAGTGTCCCAGCGGCCTTTTGTCCCAGCGACCTAACGACGCGTCCCCCAGGCTGCTGTGTGATGTTTTTGAGTTTATTTACTATTTTACCCTTCTACGTTTTAGACTTGAAAAACCTAAGTTTAAGTACTTTTTGTAAGGCAAGGAGGCATATTATCTTTTATCTTTGGATATTGAGAAAGACACAAAAACTCTTTGAATCATTGATCTTTTGTTCTTGTGTTCTTGTTGATTATTCTATCTATTTCTCTACATGATTAATCTGAAATCCATCATGGGTTTAAGAGGAATCATGGAGATTAGTGAGTAATCACCTTTTGAATTCATGGGTTAGGGAGATTGAGGGTGATTAGGCTAGTTCTAGGATGTTTTAAGTGTAGATCATACTTGATCCTTGCATAATAGAGTGTTCTTAATGCATCTTTTGAGTAGGCCACTCAAGGGGTGATCTCTAGGCATTTCTCACCCGACAGGTGTTTGATGAAATGCCTGAGTCAACTCTCCTAGGCTTTTAGTGTACTTTGCCAAAGACATTTGTTGTTAAAGATGCTAAGATAACTATTAGACCTGTTAGTAATGATTGCTTGCATGTTATTCAACCAAAGACATTTGATGTTTGAGATGTGTTAGCAAATGAGCATTCATCTAGACATAGAGCTTGCTTAGAATTGTGTCTAGGTTTAAGATTGATAGTTTGATTGATCATTTGTCATCCTTAGTTTCGAAACCTGATCACCCAAGGTCACATTCCCTATACCCATGAGTTATCCTTTCCAATAGTCTACAAGTATCATTTCTGTTATTTGCATTCTAGTTATAGTTTTAAAACAATCAAATCATTGGCTGCACTTAGATTAAATAGGCATTTGCATTCTCACTGCTTTGAATCCCTTGGAATTGGTTCGACAACTTACTTCCCTTTACTACATCATTTGTCTTAGGAGCCTTGAAAACTCTTAACATCAAATTGGCGCCGTTGCCAAATTCTGAGTAGATTTAAACATTGAGATTTAGTAGCTTGTTTGAGACTAAGTCATTTTTATTTTCGCTGGTTACTGATTCTCTTTCTTCACTTACCTTTGATTTACAGGTGTATGCACTTGAGGAGCAGAGGTCCAAAAAACCTAGTTCCAAGAGCAGAAGATATCAGAGCTTTAGAGAGAGAGTGTGCTAGAAACAGAAGACAAGAAGAGCAGCTAGCTCACACACAGGGGTTGAACATTGACATGGCCGACCCACAACCACCAGCCCGCCCTATCGGTGCTTATGACCGCCCAACCAATCACGGTCAGCTTTTGGGAATCCGAGCACCAGCTGCAGCAGCCAACAACTTTGAAATCAAGTCAGGGTTGCTCAATCAGATTGAGAACAACAAGTTTCATGGCCTAGCTGCAGAGAACCCATTTGACCACTTGGACAGCTTTGATAGATATTGTGGCCTATCTAAAACCAATGATGTATCAGAGGATGCTTTTAAGCTCAAGCTTTTCCCTTTCTCTTTGGGGGACAAAGCACGTCAGTGGGAGAAGTCTCTGCTAAGCAGCTCCATCACCACTTGGGATGACTGCAAGAATGCTTTCTTAGAAAAGTTTTTCTCTACTTCTAAGACAGCTGACTACAGGAATGAGATATCTGGTTTTAAACAGAAGAACTTGGAAGGATTCAGTGAAGCATGGGAGAGGTTCAATGGCTACCTAGCTCAGTGTCCACACCATGGTTTCAACAAGGGAAGTTTACTCAGCACATTCTACAGAGGTGTCCTACCTGAGTACAGAGCCAGATTTGACACTGCAAGCAATGGGAACTTCTTGGACAGAACCGAGACAGAGGCTGAGAAACTGGTTGACAACATGGTTAAGAGTGATGCAGTCTACAGTGGAGATTATGACAGAGCCAATAGATCAGAAGACAAGCAGACAAGAAGGGAGATAAAGGCTTTGCAGGAGAAGATTGACACACTCATTGCTGATAAAGCCACACAAGCGCAGGTGAAATTTGTTGGGAACCCAAACCAGGATATACCTCCTACTGTCAATGAGGTTGAGGGTCTAGAAGGGCAAGAAGAGTTGTGTTTCATCAACAGCAATGGTAGCTGGTACAAAAAGGATCCCAACTTTCAGTACAACAACTACCAACAAAAGCCCCACTCCAACAATCAGCAGAGTGGTTATCAGCCTATAAACAACCAGCAGAGCAACTATCAGCCTCAGCAAAACCCTTCTTCTAGCTCCTCTGCCCCTCAAGAGAGCAGCACTGATGTCCTACTGAAGCAAATCTTGGAGTCTCAGACTAGAAGTGAGAAGCATGTAGGTTATGAGTTGAAGAACCTTCACTCCAAGATTGATGCGAGCTACACTGATCTGAACAACAAATTCTCACACCTTGCTTCTACAGTCAAGACTTTGGAGAATCAGTTTGCTTCTATGGCTTCCACCTCCAAGCTGCCAATGGGAACTCTACCAGGGAAACCAGACCAGAATCCCACAAAGTACTGCAATGTTACCCTCTCTACTATTTCTTCAGGAATTGAGCTGAGTGACCACAAGAAAGAGGTAGATGAGATTGAACAACTGGTGTTTGGAACTGAGACTGGACATGTTGAGCAACATATTGTGACAACAAGTGGGGAAAAGATTGTGGAGAAAGTAGACAAGATGGTTGCAGCAAAGGTTGTGAAGAGAGATGGACACAAAGCTGAGATGGTCACGCAGGAGGACACCACTGAGGCTAAGCAGTCACCTTATGATAAACTCCCATTTCCACAGAGGGTCCTCACCAAAGCTCAGAAGAAGGTCATATCCAAATTCAGGAAAGATCTTAGTGATGTCGGGGTAAAGCTTCCAGAGATCTCGGGTATGCGAGAGGCTCGTGTACAAATGATGCTCATCCAGGACATTCTAACTCACAAAAATAAGGTAGCAGAGCTCCTGGACTTCTCTACTCTGCAACTTGATCCACAAGTCCCACCAAAGTCTCTCCCTAAACAAGAACACCAGGGGATGTTTACTTTGTCTTGCTCCCTTGGTAAGCTCATTTTTGATGATGCTCTTGTTGATTCTGGTGCAAGTGTGAATGTGGTCTCTATGGAGATGGTAAAGACTCTAGGGATTGAGAGCATGGATCCAAACAGATCTTTACTACAGTTTGGGGATTCTTCTTCTACAACCCCAATTGGTCTCATCAAGGATTTCCCTTTGAAGATAGGAGCATGCACCATCCATGTTGACCTCACTGTTCTGAAGATGGCTGCTGCAAAGAGGTTCCCACTCATCCTTGGCACTCCATTTCTCACAACTGTAGGAGCTTGCATAGACTTTCACAACAAGAAGGTCACACTCCTCAAAGTGAACAAAGCTGTCTCATATCCACTTCAACCCCTAGAGATGAAATCTGTCTATTGTGGAACAATCACTTGTGAAGCATCATCCATTGAGAAACCAAAGGCTGAAGTGCTGGATGTTGAGGAAGAAAGTCTTGCTGGAGAGTATTCTAAAGAAATGTGTGATGAGCACTTGGAAAGTGCTAAAAAGGAGGAGGTGAGTAGAGCCACAAAGGCTACTTATGTCAAGAAGAAGATGATGAAAGAACCTCACCCTCCACCTCTTGATACACTGCCACACACTCTCTCTCTTCACCCAATGAAGCTTAAGGATGGAGCCATTGAATACAAGATCAGATGTAAGAGAAAGACTACATCATTCTCAAGTGCAAGGGCCATCATCGCTCATGAGCTCCAAGAGGATCCAATCAAGCTTCAAGAGCTCCTCTCTCAGGTCCTCACCCTCACTCTTAATAGTGGGAAGGACCCCCCTTCTCCACTCTCCATTTGAGGTACCACTCCACTACCTTACCCTTGTATATACCAGATTTTTTTCTTTTTTTTTCTTTTTCTCTGCATTTTAGTTTTCTTTTGGGTGTCTCTCTCTCACTCACACAGAGACTGTGTGATTCAAGTGTGGGGGAGGTACCAAGTTTTTGATCATGTTTGCTTTGATGATTTTTGAGTCTCATGCATTGCATTTTACATTTTTATTTGCATAGAAAAAACAAAAAAAAAAATTTAAAAATTTTGAAAAACACAAAAAGAATCATTTAGTGTATCATTTTCATCTTTAGGATTGAGTCTAGAAGCATATAGGTTGCATTCATGCATTAGGGGGATATCAATCTTGTGTAGAGCTCATGCTAAGTACTGAATTTGATGACATTTGTAATCATGGCAAGTAGCTTGAGCACCCTTTAGAAAGCTTGTAGACTTCGAGCCTTGAAACCTCCTTTTGAAACTCATTTGATTATTTGAAACTCTCTCTTTGAAGCAAGCTCCTGTTTTAACTAAACTTGGTGTCTCTTTCTTGTGGTCTTTTGTGTACTAAGTCATAGATATACACACTTGAGTTGTCCCATCTATTTTACCAATTTTTTTTGACAAACTCAAGTGGTACTACACTCCCTAAACTCATACCTCCTTTTTAAACCATCATTATTTGTTGAGTGAGGCCTTTTTGGAAAGCTTTATATGTACATAATGTTGAGAGTATTGGGAACGACAATGCTTAGTCTCCATTCTTGCTAGATTAGTCACTCTATTGTCTAGCTATAGGAAGGGGGTGAGTGTTGTGATTATGATTTGGGAACATGAAAGGTTTGACTCTTTGTGCTTAAATAATTAGTCTTTATGGGATAAGTGGAGAAGTATTTAGCTATTGTTGTGAAAAGTCTTGGCCCCTAAATAAAATAAAAAATAAAATAAAAAATAAAAAAAAGAAAAAAAAAAGAGAAAAAAGAGAAAAGAAAGAAAAGGGGGCTAGCAAAGTTGTTAACATCTAAGATTTGTTTGAAAATTGTGAAAAATCCCTTATTGATTTCAAAAAGAAAGAGTTTGATGTGAAAAATGTTTTTGGGATCTTTTGGTGAGAGATGTGAGTTTGGTTTGACATTGAGAAATAATTGAATATCTTGTATGTTTGGGAAAAGGGTAGAACAATGGAGATTGAGCATTGTATGCATGAGTTGATCCCTTTCTTAGATATATTATGTGTAATGTCAAGGCTACTTTGTTTTTAGAGAAAACCACCTTAAAAGATCATTTTGAACCTCTTGATTCACTTTGCATTAAAGCCTTTTTTCTTACCAAACCAAATGACTTGGACCATTTGACCATTTGTGAGATTTCTATTGAGTTTGCTTCATGAATGTTAGAGAGATGTGGATTTGTGGTTTGTGGATGCATGATTAATGAGAGTAGGGATCAAAGGAGTTGGGATAGGCCTAGAGAAGTTAGAGATGGATAAAATCTTTGCTCTTGCTATTTGGTATGATTATGCAAGGTTGTTAGGTTGAGAACTAAGAAGAGCTTCTTTTGGTTATGAGTCCACACTTTCAAACCTCTTCCCCATAGTTCTTAAAAGTTTACTTGTGGACAAGTAAAGGACTAGTGTGGGGGAGTTGATATCTTGTGTATTTGCATGATTTTAGTCTTTGTTTTAGCTTCTTTTTTATCTTTAAAATCCATATAGAATGCATATAGGATGCATTTGCATTGCATTTGTCCTTATCAGGTATTGGAGATGCTAGTTGGTGACTTTGAACCATTAGAGATGATTTTGGAGCAAAAAGATGATTCATGTACGAGAAAGCTCTCCATGACTAAGTGTTGCAGCGGCCAGACGACCCCAGCGGCCTGTGTGCCTCACCCTTAAGCTGCTGGCGAATGTCCAAAATTGCGGAAGCTCACTCGGCCTCGTGGCGCGGTGTGCGAAGCTGCTGCGTTGTAACCATGAAGACGTCAGCGGCTAAGTGTCCCAGCGGCCTTTTGTCCCAGCGGCCTAACGACGCGTCCCCCAGGCTGCTGTGTGATGTTTTTGAGTTTATTTACTATTTTACCCTTCTACGTTTTAGACTTGAAAAACCTAAGTTTAAGTACTTTTTGTAAGGCAAGGAGGCAGATTATCTTTTATCTTTGGATATTGAGAAAGACACAAAAACTCTTTGAATCATTGATCTTTTGTTCTTGTGTTCTTGTTGATTATTCTATCTATTTCTCTACATGATTAATCTGAAATCCATCATGGGTTTAAGAGGAATCATGGAGATTAGTGAGTAATCACCTTTTGAATTCATGGGTTAGGGAGATTGAGGGTGATTAGGCTAGTTCTAGGATGTTTTAAGTGTAGATCATACTTGATCCTTGCATAATAGAGTGTTCTTAATGCATCTTTTGAGTAGGCCACTCAAGGGGTGATCTCTAGGCATTTCTCACCCGACAGGTGTTTGATGAAATGCCTGAGTCAACTCTCCTAGGCTTTTAGTGTACTTTGCCAAAGACATTTGTTGTTAAAGATGCTAAGATAACTATTAGACCTGTTAGTAATGATTGCTTGCATGTTATTCAACCAAAGACATTTGATGTTTGAGATGTGTTAGCAAATGAGCATTCATCTAGACATAGAGCTTGCTTAGAATTGTGTCTAGGTTTAAGATTGATAGTTTGATTGATCATTTGTCATCCTTAGTTTCGAAACCTGATCATCCAAGGTCACATTCCCTATACCCATGAGTTATCCTTTCCAATAGTCTACAAGTATCATTTCTGTTATTTGCATTCTAGTTATAGTTTTAAAACAATCAAATCATTGGCTGCACTTAGATTAAATAGGCATTTGCATTCTCACTGCTTTGAATCCCTTGGAATTGGTTCGACAACTTACTTCCCTTTACTACATCATTTGTTTTAGGAGCCTTGAAAACTCTTAACATCAGTACTCTGCTCCACAACAATAGCAAAACTCCTGCCCACACCTGCAACAAGAAAACACAAAAGAGAGGTTTACATCATTGATATGAGAAAACGTTCTACAGATGTTTATGTCTTACCGGCAAGTCATGTGATTGCAGCCTTGAGCAAGCTCAATCATTACACGGCATCGCTGACACCGTCTCCACCTCTTATACCTAGCCAAGCGATGCATTGTGATATCATCTGGATATCTTTCATCAACCGGAAGAATCTGAAACTCTTCACAGCTCATAGAATCATGCCACGGAACACCACAGTCCACACACACGAACCTCTCACAGAGTGGACACTTTACACAAGAGCTATTCTCTGACTGACTACACGAGCTTGCGCTTGCCCTTCCTGGTGAAAGACACTCAGGAGGGTCTAACAGAAAAGAACAGTTGGGATAAGGGCAGTAGATATTCCCACTGTTGGTACCACGCATGCTTGCTTCCTCGAATGGCCTGAAAGATGAGACAGGAAGAAACGGTTTGCACTCTGCTGAGGAGAGATGATGCCTTGCATTGCACTTGAGGACACCTGATGGGAACTTCTGAAGACTGTACTTTCCCTTGGACGTATGTTCTCATGCAATGAGAGCAGAACTTGTGAGTGCATTTCAATGTCAACATCATCTCGGCTTGACGGTCTTCACAGCGGATGGAGCAATTCTCAGCTTGTTTATCCACAGCATCAAGATTACAAATCCCTACCGCTACTTGAGCAAGGTTTAGAGCTTGGCCAAGATTACATAAAGGAACAAGCTTTAGAACAAACACATCAAGGTCACTTGTTTTCTCCAACACCCTTTCTCTCAGAGCTACCAAGATAGGGATCTCAAGCTTCTCCTCACTACTAGTTATCTGCAAAAGCTATTTCATATAAAACAACAAAGCTACAAAAGAGATAATGAAACCAATTTGAAAGAGAGACTTGCCTGATTATAAAGCAACTCTGAGTCTGTTACAGCAACCACAGAGCGGAGATTGTTCTGCAAAGCTACTGTAAGACCATCTATTAAAGCTAAGTAGTTAGCTACAGACTCTTCAGCATAAAAGTTTAACTTCTTCTGGAACTGAATCAACTCAAAATCTCCAGACCTCTTCACTACAGCACCGATTCCTGAATAAACAAAATTTGAATCTCCTCTCTCGGTTATTGAAACTCCTTTAAAGAGCAACTTAACAGAGAAATCATCATAAAGTTCCTCCTCCTCGGCTACAGTTACTTTAGCTGTATCATTACTTTAGCTGTATTTATTCCTTGCTGGCATTCTCGAACTGTGTTGCAAGTTTGTACATTTTTCCACGGCTTCATTGTTAATAATTAAAATATGTAAAGACAGAGGATTAAATAAGTTAAATCTGTAATCGAATTGGATTAGTCCCTGGAGAAGTATAGCTTAAGAAACCAAAGTAAGCACATGGACTTGGTCTCCTTTTGTAACAGATAATGAAGCAGCTGTAACTTCATAAAAATAGTTTTTATTATTTTTCTGTTTTTCAACGTCCCATAGCTTATATTCCCACCACTATTCCCTTTAAATAAAGATAACAAAAGGAAAAGTTAAATTTAAAAATATACTATTTGCTGCAATAGAAGACATTCAAGGACAGTTGTGGAAGCAACAAGTTTGAAAATGGAGACATCATTAGTTCTCACAAAAAAAGACATCAATCACTAGCAGTGCTGTAACTACGGAACAAACAATACAGAAGAGAGTAAACATACAAAACAGATGTGATTGCTAATAGAAATAATCAAATAAATTGCACAATAACATCCCTTGGATGGTGATAAACTAATATAACATTGTTTCCCTACATTAAAATAAAAGCGTAATAGATAATATTATATAAGGCTATAAAAGATTTTAAACATTTTTCAAAAATATTTATATATAATAAATCAATCCGAATAATCGGGAAAAAAATCTGGTTACAAACCCGCTTTGAACAAAATCTCTAAAGTCAAAATATTACAAACTAGTTTCGTCCGTCCACTAAACTCTACACATTCCGCTAGTTTGTTTTTCTAAATTCTTTAGAAGAATCAGTTTCCGTTCTCAACTATCGACGATGATTACAGGCAGTGCCGGCTCTGAGCTAAAGTTGGTAAAGCCCCAGCTTTAGGCACCAGATTATATTAGGTATTTATTGGGCAGCACATTAATACATATTCCCAGTAGTCCAGTGGTTAAAGCTTACAATATTTTGGCAGTGGGGCAGGGTTTGAATCTTGTTCCTACCAGGTGGGAAAATAATTTTTTTTCTAGCTGGGTTCAAAGGTTTTGGGCTTTAGACGCCACAAGACAGTGGACCGGGCCTGATTACAGGATGGTGATGTTCTTTTTGTTGCCTCGCAGGTTGAGATTTTCCATGTCGTCTCTGAAGTAGCTAGATGCAGATGAACTCCACGAAGTTTATAATCGTTACCGTCATTGAAGCACAAGACGAGCAATAGAACAATAAAGGATATTTTCAAACTTGTTATTCAAGAAAACGTAGACTGGTGTATTAAACTTGAAGAAAATATGTATCTTAACTAAAATGTAAATATATTTTCGGTTTGATATATCAGTCTTAGGAACAAAGTTATATTCCGCTATTTGACAAATATCCTCACACATTGGCATTGTTGAGTTCAGTTAGTAGTAGTAAATTAGTAATACACTGTCAAATAAGCAGTGTGGTCGGTTAGTATTTTAGAAACATGACTTGAGTACCCTCTGATTTGAATCTTGTCGGAATACACATCCTATGTACATATTTTACATATGTTGGCAAGTGCAATTAATTTTTTTTAACGCTGGGTAACACACTACAACATCATATAATCTCCGTATCTATTAATATGATGATAAACTACTTGCAACATAGGCGATTTGATGAACAGTTCCATGGATAAGAGCATGAGCATTGGTGAACCCTCTTTTGGGGTTCATAAGATTTTTTTAATATTTTTTCGTGGATCCATGAATAGTTATGAACCTGTATCCATTGTGTTTCTGCATTGGTGAACCTAAAGAAAAGGTTCAGAGAAATAAAATAAAATATTTTTTTTAATTTTTAAAAAAGTTTTGAATATATTTAGAATACATGAATAAATTATAATATTTTTTTTGAAAAAAATTAAAAGTTTTTATTCAATACATTGTTGAAATTTTTCGATAAATAATTTTATCAAACAAGGCTTATATTCAATACATTGAGAATTCATGAACATACAAAAATTATTTGTTTCACATAAATAGATGTTTTATATTTTCTATGCAAAAATTATAAATTTCAATGAAATTAATTAAGATTGTTGAATTATCATTGGTTAAAAATTATTGGAAATTTGTAATAGTGTTTTGATGTATTTTTTTAATACATGGAAACACTTAAAAATCTATCTTAAGCGGTTCCTCAAGGTGGAGAAAGCAAAGCATCCATGAGATCAAAGAACATATGGGGTCTCGGCCGTGAAGCCGGACAGCACGCTGGCCTGTGACACCAGTGGGTATTTCGACCGCTTGACATCCTCTGCTTTCTCAAATAGGATCACAAACCAACAGATGCTCGCAACTGTTATATGAGACTTGAAACAGATGAAGAATAAAGCATAGTATTAATCCCAAGACTCCCGCGCCAATACCTGAGTGGGATTACATAATATGAGACTTGAAACAGATGAAGAATAAAGCAGAGTATTATATTAAACTGTCTCTTTGGAGTTTAAACAAAGGAAAAACAATGACTTACAGCTGCCATGGTTGCCATTGACTTTGATCTGGTTGCAAAAGCAAGTCTCCTAGTCGTTTCTCTCAATACACCTGTCTAGGTTACAAAATAACACAAGACAACGTACTCACGCTTGCTAAAAAAGCTAATCAACAATGAAAGTATCGAACTTGGAAAACGCACCGTTTCACTGAGAGGCGATTTTTTTGGCGATTCTGAGATCTACTTTCGACGAAGCTTTTCCGATGGATTCGGCTTCACGGCCGGGCTCATCTGATCCTCCAGATGGATATCGAGAGGTTCAGAAGGATAATCTAAGGGTAGGGAAGCAATCCATGGTTTCAGGGAAGGTATCAGATCAGAAATGGGTTTCAGTGGCGCAAGATAGAAGATGTTTGAAAAAGTACGATGTTGAGGTGAAATCGATTGAAGGGAAGCAAAAGGTGGTGATTCCGGGGGATATCCTCTCAGATGCAACTCCTCTATGGGAGGATTTCCTTGTAGGGAAGTTTTTGGACATCGCGCCTCATATCGCGAAGGTCCACATGGCGGTGAATAGGATCTGGAAATATGGGGATTCAACAGCAAAGGTGGAAGTCTATGATGTAAATGCTACGACGATGAGGTTTAAGGTCTTGAATCCTAAGATTCGAGAGAAAATCATCAAGAGGGGGATGTGGAACATCGCTGGTATTCCAATGATAGTGAAGAAATGGACTCCGAAAACAGAAGAAGAGAAACAAGAGGAGGAGAGCATTCCGATGTGGGTTCATCTCACTAAGGTTCCTTTGCATCTATTCTCGTGGGAGGCTCTCAGCTTCATGACGAGCACAGTGGGGGTTCCTGTGCATCTGCACCCAGAGACATTAGCTTGTTCAAACTTTGAGGAGGCTAAAATCTTTGTTAACGTGGATGTTTCTAAAACTTTACCGAGGGAGATCGACTTTGAGATTGATGGAAAGGAGTTCACTGCTGGCTTCTACTATCCTTGGCTACCATCGAGATGTAATGGATGTGAGAAATGGGGTCATACGGAGAAAGTCTGTATGAGGAAGAAGAAAGATAAAAAGCAAGATGATGTGGGAGAGAAGAGGAGTGAGTCTGTGATTGGAGAAACAAGTATTAAGGAGGCTGATTCAAGAGATATTGAAGAAATACATCAGGATGAGAATCATGAGATACCTGCAGATGTGACTCAAGGAGACAAGACAAGGGAAGATAATGCTTGGTTTTCTCCAGGCAGAGTGGGAAGGCAACAACTTAGGAAAATGGGGGATGAGGAGATTCAAATATCAGCTTCAAAATACTCTGCACTGAGTATTGACGAAGTTGAAGAGGGGGAAGTGTTGCCAGAAGAAGTGGTAGATGATGAGGAAGTAAACAAAGTTGAGGATGAAGCGAGTGAAATAAGAGATGAAGATTTGTTGGAAGATGAGATTTTGGAACAGAAGTCAAAAGAAAAAGAGAGAGCTGTTGAGCAAAAAGGGGGAAAGCGAGTCCAGAAGACCAAAGCTCAGGATGCAAATCCTAAGAGCAAAAGGTCTTCTAGACGAAAAATATAATCATGGCGAGCTTCTTTTGGAATGTGCGCGGACTGAATAAATCTTTGAAGCATTCCGTTGTAAGTGAGTGGGTTGGTAATCGGGAGATGAGGTTTGGTTGTATTTTGGAGACAAGAGTGAAGGAAAGGAAAGCAGAAAAGATTTTGAGTAAGGTGTTTCAAGGTTGGTCTTCTATTACGAATTATGAAGATAGTAGAGGTGGGAGGATTTGGTTTCTTTGGAGGGATATGGTTTGTATAACTCCGGTATATAAATCCGACCAAATTATTACAGTTCTGGTAGAGTTGAAGGGGGAAGATAAATTCTTTTGTTCTTGTGTTTATGCAAGTAATCAAGTAGAGGAGCGGAGAGTATTGTGGGAGGATCTTATCCATCATCATAACTCGCCTTGCTTCAAGAATAATGCCTGGCTGATAATGGGCGACTTTAATGAAATATTAGCTGGGGATGAAAGCTCGAGTTTTGCTACCACAGGAAGGGTTCCGGGAGGTATGAGTGATTTCCAAGAGATGGTTCTTCAATGCTGTCTCACTGATATGGCATATCAAGGACCTCAGTTTACATGGTGTAATAAAAGGGAGGAGGGTCTCATATGCAAGAAATTAGACAGAGTATTGATGAATGAAGAAGCTCTTATCAGATTCAGTAATGCGTATTCGATTTTTGAGCCTGGGGGTTGTTCGGATCATATGAGGTGCAAGATCCAGATATTCCCTCCAAGAGAAAAGGTTAGAAGGCCTTTCAAATATGTAGCTTCCATGGGTAGCATTCCATCGTTTTTGCCAGTGGTTAAAGATTATTGGGATACTACAGTGGAGCTATATCATTCTACTTCAGCTTTATACAAATTCTCAAAGAAATTAAAGAATTTGAAGCCGATCATTAGAGAGTTGGGAAGAGAGAAGCTGGGAAATCTTACTAAGAGGACTAAAGAAGCTTTTGGGGTTTTATGTGAGAAGCAATCTGCTACTCTCGGTTCTCCAAGTGAAGATACTATTCATGAAGAAGCAGAAGCCTATGAAAAGTGGTTACATGTAGCGAGTTTGGAGGAGGTTCATCTGAAGCAAAAAGCTAAAATGAACTGGTTGGAGATTGGAGATAATAACAATAAAACTTTTCATCGTGCTATCACTTCAAGACGGGCTCAGAATATGATAAGAGAGATTAAGGGTCAGGATGGGATTGTTGTTAATACTCATGAAGAAGTCAAAAAGGAAGCAGAGAGTTTCTTCAGAGAGTTTTTAAATCGCCGCCCAATAAACTACCAGGAACCTTCAAATGAGGAACTGCAGGATATTCTTCAGTTTCGCTGTGCAATGGAGGATAGTAGGATGCTTGAAGCTGAAGTATCTTCTGAGGAGATCCGTAAGGTTTTATTTGCAATGCCGAATAACAAGTCCCCGGGACCAGATGGATATCCAGCTGAATTCTTCAAATCAACCTGGTCGGTGTTAGGAAATGATTTTATTGTCTCGGTGCAGTCGGTATTTCGTTATGGTTTCCTCCCCAAAGGTATTAACTCGACTATCTTAGCTTTGATACCCAAGAAGCTGGATTCAATGGAGATGAAAGACTACAGGCCGATTTCCTGTTGTAATGTGCTCTACAAGGTGGTATCTAAAGTATTGGCAAACAGACTGAAGAAGCTTCTTCCAAAAATTATTCAAGAGAATCAGTCAGCATTTGTCCAAGGTCGTTTACTTATGGAGAATGTTCTTTTGGCTTCTGAGCTTGTCAAAGACTACCACAAGGAGTTGATTAGCCCCAGGTGCACTCTTAAAATTGATATCTCTAAAGCATTTGATTCGGTGCAGTGGTCGTTTGTACTGGAAAGTTTAAGAGCTCTTGGATTCCCGGAAAAATTTGTCCACTGGATTAAATTGTGCATCACCAGTCCTTCTTTTTCGGTTCAAGTTAATGGAGATCTGGCAGGGTATTTTCAAAGCTCAAGGGGTCTTCGGCAAGGATGTTCATTATCACCATACTTATTTGTATTGTGTATGAATGTTCTGTCTCTGAAACTGGATAAGGCGATGGAGGAGAGGAAGTTTAAAGCTCATCCTGGCTGTCAACATCTCTCTCTCACTCATCTCTGCTTTGCAGATGACCTCATGGTCTTTGTGGAAGGATCAAAAGACTCTGTTCAGGGGGCTCTTTCAGTATTTGATGAGTTCGAAATATGGTCAGGATTGAGCATAAGTGTTGAGAAATCTACTATCTATATGGCGGGTGTTTCTGAAGTGGAGAAGAGCAATATCTTATCGAATTTTAGATTTGCTGAAGGAGACTTGCCTGTAAGATATCTGGGACTACCGCTTATGACTCAAGCTATGAGAATACAAGACTACCAACCTCTTTTGGAACATCTCAGGAATAAGATAAGTACTTGGACCTGTAGATATTTATCATACGCTGGTAGACTGCAGCTAATTAACTCTGTTCTCATCAGCATTGTGAATTTCTGGATTGGAGTTTTTCGTATTCCTAGTAGCTGTATCAAGGAGGTGGAGAGAATATGTTCAGCCTTCTTATGGACAGGACCTGGCCTTAAATCATCAAATGCAAAAATAGCTTGGAGAGATATCTGTAAGGCTAAGAGTGAGGGTGGATTGGGAATTCGGGATTTGAGAGAAGTCAATAAAGTCTATGGTCTGAAGCTAACTTGGAGAATGTTATCTGGAGATTCCTTATGGGGCAAATGGATTCGAATCAATATACTGAAGGGTAAGAGCTTTTGGTACGTGAAATCAAATCCCCAAGTGGGGTCATGGATGTGGCGTAAGATGCTAAAGATTAGAGATGTGGCCAAATTGTTTTATAAGAAGGTAATTGGTAATGGAAGACATACCTCCTTCTGGTACGATAATTGGTCTGAGAAAGGAGTATTATTTGATTTGCTGGGAGAAAGAGGTCCGATTGAGTTGGGAGTAGGAAGGGATGATACAGTGGAGGACGTATTGCAGTATACTAGACGAAGAAGAAGACATCGCTTAAGAGTACTTAATGAGTTGGAGGATGAGATAAGTATTCTTCGGAATGTGACTGATTCTTCAATGAAAGATGTTAGTATATGGAAAGGGTTGTCGGGTTATAAGCAAAGGTTTTCTACTAAGGAGACATGGCAGCAGTTGAGAGTTACATACACTTCCTGTGCTTGGTATCGGGGCATTTGGTTCTCACAAGCCACCCCAAAACTTGCGTTTATGACTTGGATATCTTCTTGGAATAGACTGTCAACGATGGACAGAGTGGCTAAATGGAGTATTGGTATTGATACCACTTGCATTCTGTGTAAAGCAGGGCAAGAGACGAGAGATCACCTTTTTTTTGAGTGTGTGTATACAGCTCAACTTTGGGAGTTTATTGCAAAAGGGATTATGGGAAGTTCATTTACAAACCGTTGGAGGGAGATCATGGGGATAATTTCTGATACTTCAAGGGAAAAGAAATGCCTATTTTGTATTAGGTATTCTTTTCAAACTGTCCTCTATGGTGTGTGGAGAGAGAGAAACAGGGTCAGACATGGTGAAAAATTGATTCCTGTGGAAGTGTTGAAGAAACTGATGGAGAAGGATATCAGAAACAAGATAAGTGTGATGAGAACCAAACGTTTAAAGGGTATGGAGGAGCTGTTACAATTTTGGTTTGCAAATCGGATGTAATAGGAAAATTTTGTTAGATTCTGTTTATTTTGCCCAAACAAACAGGTCACATCTGATGTAATATGGCTTTTTTTGAATCAATTTAACATTCATTCAAAAAAAAAAAAAAAAAAAAAAAAAAAAAGCTAATCAAACGCAATCTCAAAATTTCAATCAAAATCCACAAACACTGAGAAACAAAACCAGAACATGCTCACAGTACAGTGATTAGATGCGAAATCGACTCTCTTCTGCTAGAAACAACAATCTTATCTTAACAAATGTTACTCAATGAGCTAAAGCAGGAGAAGCAATTGCGAGAGTAGAGATAACGAAAAGATAAGTGGGAAGATTAAAGCTCAAAGATGGCATTTTTACCAGACAGAGAAGAAGAAGAGGACAGATAAGGTAAGTGAGGAGAACGAGAAAGACGATTGAAGGAACAGAGAGATGACGGCGGTAAGTCATATGAACATTATGTAAAGAAGATTAACAGCTATTTGATTTGCAAGTGATTACCGTTCCTGCAAGTATCATGAATCTTAGGTCCATCAGGACAAAAGCAAACAAACTCCCTACTGTCATTATGACCACATCGTCCGCCTGCAAAAGCAGAGTACAATTGGATAATAGACTATATATATCACACAATCCAAACACAGTGTTGAGTAAAATTATATGATCCAGTCACCTTTTCCAGTTGAACTCCACCACCAATGCAAAAATTAATCATAAAAATACCGGTGAGGCAATCTAAAGGCGCAATTCGTTGAGAATTTCAATCCAGTGAACGAGAAAATAATTTTAGCAAATCAAAGTCGGAGATGCGTAAAAAACAATTGGAATCAGAAGATAGCATACCTCATCATGTACAATAATGGAACGAGAGGAGGAGGAGGAGAATCTGAGAGACAGAAGGAGAAACACTAACGAGATGATTTGGTTTCCTAAAGTTGACGCGTGGTTAGAACTTTCTCTTACAAGTTCTCCATAAGACCATCTCCAATGGTTTATTCTAGTGTAGATTTTACACAAAAATAGAATAACTTTAAAATAGAGTAGACTTTTTCTCCGATGGTTTACTCTATATTTAACTCTAAAAAGAAATATTCTTAAATTTATTATTTTTTATTATTTTATGATTAATATCTTTTACTTACAAAATTTACAAACTGATCCCTTATTTTATTTTTCACAGAGTTCTTATAAATTATATATTTACATCAAACTTTTATTATCTTAAAAATTACATTACATTATATTAAAACATAATATATTTAATTTAAGCATCACCATTGGTGTATCTTTCCCACAAATGATCAATTGGCAAATTTCGAAGTGCAAAATGAGCTTCTTTATCTTTGCTTTTTCTAAATCGACCAAGAAACTCTTCAAACCGAATATTATCATTCTCCGCTGTTTGAACCTTTGGCGGTGGAGCTTCTCTTCCCACTCCAATTGGTGTTTCAAGATCTCGTTCATCCTCAATTATCATGTTGTGTAGAATTATGCACGTCGTTATGATATCATGCAAGAGGAACGAACACGAATTTTACAAAAAATACGTGCTCAACAACATGAACAAGAAACTACTCCTTCATTTACCTCATTTGGACAATATTTTAATAATATTGGTGGATCTGGAGGCAGCGTACTAGAATATTAAATCGAAATTATGAATTATCTATGTTTTAATTTTATGTTATGTTGTTTATTTTTAATTCTAGTATTTGCTTTCTTTGGTTAATTTTATAAAATTATTTTCAATTTTAGTGTTTGCTATCTTTGGCTAATAATAATAAGTTTCAAACATTTATATATATTGTGCTGGAGATAATTATGTGATGTTTGCATTAATAAATTAAGTAAATAGTTACAAAATAAAAAGATTAAAGAATAAAAGGACTAAAGTATAAATAAAAAAGTTTCACTCTATAATAGAGTGAGAAATAGAGTTACTCCATATATAGAGTAAAAAATAGAGTTGCACTATTTTAGAGTGAGATATAGAGTGAGATTGGAGAAGATTTTACTCTATAATAGAGTTTGGTGTAAGAAATGGAGTTGGGTTGGAAATGCTCTAAGACCCGGTTCACCAAAATAAACTCATTTTTTATTTTTTTTAATCATTTCAGGCCTAGAAATTTGAGCCCATAAACCCCTAAAATACACCAATGCTGATGGTTTAAGGATTCTACGGTAAAGCTTTTCTCAAACACTTGAATCGATAGACGGTTCTGCATGTACGACATTCTTGATGGACAGACTCTTTCCGCAGCAGACGACCACAACGAACGGCTCCATCCTACAGTATTCTAGAACCTCCAATAAATTTGCATCTTATAATCTGCAAAAAAATTGCATAATCTAAGATTCAGAAGTCCAATTATTCTGAGTGTACCCTAAAAAACTATATGGGCTTGTAGACAAAGCAAATAATAAATATGATCCACTATTGATAGATGGACATGGGCTAATCAGATTTTTTTTATTTATTTTTATTATTATTAGATTAAAATTTGTAAACAACATTCCATTTTAAACTTAACAATGTGTGTATTTTTTTTATTATTTTGACGCTGAAATAATATAACACACGACATTTTCCCCCTTATAAGAGTACTAAATTACGTGTATGGTTTCGGCATGATCCACACACCCCACTCGAGTAAACAAGAATAAAGATAACATGCAATACAGTTCAAAACCTTTTGTATCGAACAATGTACACACACTATCATCATGAATTTGATTCTCTAGCTAGTGTAATCTTTTTTTCTATTGATTTATCCCATTATTTATCAGTGGACTTCCATACCAGCACCGATACTAGGCCGGCAGATATGCCTATATAAACCAACCAAAAGACAAAACATTGATTTCATCAAACATCATATACTATATTCTAATGGCTATTACCAAAATCGTCTACATTCTCCTCATCCTATTCACATTCACCGTATCTCCGGCGATCTCAACCGCCCCGGAAGATTGCGACATCAGCTCGGAGAATCCGTGCATCAATAAAGCTAGGGCTTTACCACTCAAAATCGTAGCTATTGTAGCTATCATTACGACAAGCTTGATAGGTGTAATGGCTCCTCTTTTCAGCCGTTACATTTCTTTCATCCATCCTGACGGCAACGGCTTCATGATCTTGAAGTGTTTTTCTTCCGGAATCATCCTAGGAACTGGTTTCATGCACGTCTTGCCTGAATCTTTCGAGATGTTGTCATCAAAATGTCTTAATGATGATCCGTGGCATAAGTTTCCTTTTGCCGGATTTGTCGCTATGGTGTCCGGTCTAGTCACTCTAGCCATTGACTCCGTTACCACCAGCCTTTATACAGTCAAAAACACAGTCGGGCAAGAGCCTGACGAGTATGGCATTGATCAAGAGAAGGCGACTCACACTGCCCATGGTTATGGTGCTGTGCTAGCAACTAAAGATGAGGGATCTTCTGATCCACAACTTCTACGGTACCGTGTCATTGCCGTGGTTAGTGTTAATGAAAATAATTTGAGCGACGTAGCATTTTAAATTAAATAAATCATATGTTGAACCAATTTATGAATTTCATGTATAGGTTTTGGAGCTTGGGATTTTATTTCATTCCATGGTCATTGGACTATCTCTGGGAGCAACTAATGATGCATGCGCTATTAAAGGACTGATAATAGCTCTTTGCTTCCATCAGCTGTTCGAAGGCATAGGTCTCGGTGGCTGCATCCTCCAGGTACAATTATACATTCATATGCATGGTCGGTCCTTACATTTATGGGGCTAGAGATGATGTACCTTCATATATAATTTTTTTCAGGCAGATTTTAGAAATGTGAAAAAGTTCTTGATGGCATTCTTTTTCACTGGAACAACACCTAGTGGTATCTTTCTTGGGATCGCATTGTCAAGTATCTATAGAGATAACAGTCCAACGGCGTTGATTACGATCGGCCTGTTGAATGCTTGCTCGGCCGGAATGCTCATCTACATGGCCCTCGTCGACCTTCTAGCTACCGAATTCATGGGATCAATGCTCCAAGGTAGCATCAAACTTCAGATCAAGTGTTTCGCGGCGGCTTTGCTCGGTTGCGCGGTTATGTCTGTCGTTGCCAAGTGGGCTTAAAACACTCTTATCAACATAATTAATCAATTATTTGATTCATTATATACATTCAAGGTGGAAATGATTCGCCATTGTACATTCGAGGGTGTAGTTTTTAATTTTACCCCTACATTTTATTTGTATATTGACATCATTGATTATTAACATGGCAATATGGCATTGCAAGAGTTTGAAAGAATAATTGTTTAAGACATTGTCAATTTATTGATAAGAATGTGGCATTTATTTCTTCTCTGCATACAATTACGAGGGTTTGTTTCATATATAGTTTACGTTGGCTTCAAATTTTAATCTTTTTATATTATTTGAAAAGCATTACAATTTGTGACCTATGACATGGGTCATCATTAAAAAAACTCTTAGAATCCTTAGAAAAATTTGTTATTCCATTTAATTAAATAAGCATAAAATTAATTAGTAATCTACAAAAATATCTGTTTTTATTTCTTTAAATAAAAACTACATAATTACCTAATGTGTTAAGATATATGACAATTGATAATTTTGAATAATAAATATTTGATAACATTTTATGTATTCTCTATCAGTTCTGCTTAATTTTGTATTATTGAATTAAATTAAGCAATCACATTAATCATATAATAAGCTGACAAGATATCATATAATAAAAGTTAGATTTTTGTATATGTTATATTTTTTTAAACGAATATTAATTATTAAAATTATTAAAAGTCGCAAATTAAAAACTTTGTAGTCAAAAGTTTGAAATTTTTTGGTTATAGCAAGATATAAATAATCATAAACCATGAGTATAAAGTTTCATTGATATGTACTCATATATATATATATATATATATATATATATATATATATATATATATATATATATATATATATATATATATATATATATATATATATATATATATTAATATCATGTAAATTAAACTATATACCAAACGAAAGTTTTCAATTTTTAAAAAGGTTTAAATTTATAAAAATATGTATCATATTTGAATTGATAAAAATTAAATATTTTTACAATTTTAATTTAATTAAATCATTGAAACATATTTTACATATTTCTTATTGTTTAAAAAATATCCAAAAAAGTTATTTACTTAACAAAAATTTTATAAAATATTTCACTCTGCACAGGCACAAATTACTATCTAACTATACAGTATTTCATGACAACTACCAACATATAACACACTATATAGGGCCATGGATAGTGTACTCTAAAGTAACATATATTATAATTAGTAACAAATTAAAGCAAATTAAACCATATTTTGTCAGGATATACGAGAATCATCTATTTACTATATTTATTGGAATACATAGGTACATATTTGGGCTTATTCATTGTACAATATAAATACCTTGATTAATGAATAGAATCCCAAACGAAGTTAATTAAGTTATGATAATGGATTTAATAAAATTCATAGTAATTAATCAAATTACATCTTTTCAAAAATAATCAAATTAAATATATGTATTTCACTCCATTTCATTTTTTTTTGTCGACACCATTTCATTTTCTTTTGGATTAAAATATTTATCAAAATTACATATATGTGTATCAAAAAAGTCAAATGGAGTTATCACTCCATTTCATTTTTTCACGGAACACATAAAATGCAATAACAGAAGAATAGACTATAAAGTATGCCAACTAGAATATTTGTAAATTTTGAATCCATAGAGACGAACTGAGCCTTTTTTTAATTATACAGAAGTATTCTGACCCCACAGAAATAATCCAGATTAATCACGTGTTGCCACGTGAAATGGTCCAGACTAGTCACATATTGTCAGTGTGTCTATAAACACGTGTCTATCCTCTTTTATCATCTTGTACTATTCATTTCAAGGACATGTAAATGAATTTTGAACACTCTTGAAGGGTCTTACAGCGGCTCTATATAATTTTAACATTACCTTTAATAAAATTTTACATTTTACCCTTATATGTTAATTGAAAGTGTTATAAGATATGTTAGTTCTGTCATGTGTTATCACCAAAATAACTCTTATAGTCTTTAGAGAAATTTAATGGTCTATCTAAACATATATCTAATTTTTATTAAACGAACCAAAAATTAATTAGTAATCTACAAAAAAGAAGATTCTGACATTTTTCTTAAACAAAGACTACAAAATTACCTAATATTTGTTAAAATATATACAAGAACTAATGATTTTTAGTAATAAAATTTGATAATAATTTGTATATCCTCCGTCATTTTTTTAATTTTATTTAATACAAAAATGAATCAGTCATATTAACTATATAATACAACTTAACATTTTCTTATATGTATATTTAATTTCTTAAAACAACAATTAATTTCTATAACTTTTAAAAATCTTACATTAAAAAATTTGTGATCAATTGTTTTCAATATTTTTTCACCATATACAAATGATCATAAAATCATTGAATATGAAGTCTTATTTAATAGATATTCAAACTAAAATATATATCTTTTTATATAGTTTAAATTAAATTATAATACATAAATATTTTAATATGAAATTTTAGAAATATGTATCACAATCGAATTGATATTTTAATAATTTAATTTGATCAAATCATTCAAATATATATTACATATATTTTTATTATTTAACATTGTTATTTTAGAAAGCTTTTTTATTTTAAAAATATTTAATAAAATATATATTTTGCATATAAAGCGTGGGTTATTTACCTAGTGCTATATTAATCTACATGGGTTTATCATTTTAATAAGGCAGCTTGCACTTCTAGTCTTCTAAAACTTCCCTTTATCTTAGTTTGCTATTTTTATTTTTCTTTGGAAATTGAACAGAAAGTATAAAATTAGGCCAAATTGAACACAGACATAATTATGACAATTATATTTTTGAGATGAAAAATAGAGCTAACTTATGTTTAAAAGGAGAAAAAAGAAGTAACTCACCAAATATGGAAAATCTTTCCACTAGATTATTTAATATATAGTTTCCGAAACCAGATATATGGATTTTGTCACGTTGGTGGAGTATATATGAGTTCGGCACGTAGTGCTTCGTGCTCGCCCAACTATATGAAAACGTGGAAACTAAAGCGACAATTAGATGATATTATTATAAACCCAATTTTGATTACTTTACTTCTTTATTCATCCTTTGAACCCAAAAAAATCCTAAAAGATAAAACAAAGATTTTCCGAAGGTGAAATATAAAGAGGCATGACATTAATAGTTAGATACATACTCGGTATGGGTATGACCAGTATTGATTATACAGGATAATATAAATAATTATGTTAATTTTTCTATTGATATGATTTTCATGTTTACTTTTGACAATCAATCTAATTAGTATAACATTAATACAAAACATATTCCTTTTTCATCGTATAGGCTTTTTCGAGTGTTAATTGTGTCTCCATTAGAAGTTAAAACATTTACAGACAGAAAGAAGAGATGTGTTAATTAGAGCAAATACACTTTAAATGAAAAGAGAAAAAATTACACATTTCAGTTTTTTCTAAAGGAACATATTTACCTTCTTTTTTTTTTTTTTTGCTTAAAACACATTTACCTTTGAGAATTAGTCTAAAGAAACAAGGCATGCAACTGAATAGAGTTGAAGAAGAGTTTAAGCCTTTTTTCAGAAAAAAAAAAAAAGAATTCAAGAGAGTGCGAATCAGTGCTCTTGTCTGAAGGCTGGAAGAGTGAAAATAGTCAGTTTCGCATTGTACGATCTATTCTGCTAATGACGGCTTCCAATAAGTTCCCACCTACCTTATCTTTTATTTCAGAAGGTTCTGGGCCAAGGTCCTTAATCCCTCAGATCCGGGACACGGATGGTACTAATATCATCGTTTTGGCATAAAACATCTCTCCTACAGTGGATCGAACCCAAAAACATAACAACACCGACATCTGTACTTAAATCAACTGGTTTGCCACATCCGCGGTAACCTCAGCTTTTGTTTTCCTTTTACTTTGCCTAAGCTATTTGCTCAATCTTTAATTAGTTTTGATTTTTTTCCATGTCATAGTATTCAAAACATAAATCAGTCATTTCTCTAATATCAAAGTCGAGTTACTATTTTCCTAGTTTAAAAATGTTAATTTATGGTTTGTCAATAAAATGGTTTGTTAATAAATCAAACCCAACAGATATATTATGGTTCAAATAAAAGAAAAAAATCATTTTGAAGTCGTTTTGAATAAACTTAGTTAATAATGACACATGCAATATATAGACATAGTAAATTCAAGCTATGAAACAAGGAATTTACTTGCATACTGTACGTGCTGAATGTATGTCCGCATGACTCGACTGAAACCACGCATGCGCTGAGCACGAGCTCGTCACGTGCTATTTTGTGCTCGTCGCAGTCGTATAAAGTAAATATACCTGTCACAATTAGTACGTATCTGCTTAATCAGCTAAACTTAAATAAAGGATTCGAGTTTAAAAAAACGGATTAGAGTAACGTTTCTGAATGTTTTTTTTTTTTTTTGAAACTAACGTTTCTGAGAGTTGACGAACAGAAGTTGCAGAACTATCTAAAAGACGCATGGGGTTGACTTGCGCTTCTCGACAAACGGCATGAAGAACGCGGTTTTGGAATTTCCCACTTCGGTCAATGGGGTGTGATTATGTGATTCCTGTGACAGTTGTTGTTTTTAGTGATTCGTGACTCGAATTGAGTTTCATATACTTAAAAACCCATTTAAATATATCAAAGTACGATTCAGTTTTTGGTTTGTTATTTCGGTTCAGAAGTGATCCAGACTCCAGAGGCTACACCTGCGGATGGGCCCATTCGGTTATGTATTATATATACTTACATACCCATTTTTAGTGAAACCGAATAATTGCGTATTGATTGGTTACATGAGGCACTATAAACAATAATTCCATGCACATGAGCTCATCTCTAAAAATATTCTTCCATTAATAATATATATTGGTTTAAACAATTTTCCGAAATCATATATGAACACAGAATTGTTTGATGAAGAAAAAACTTTAAGAAAAAAACCTTCGTCAAGCAAAAAAAAAAATCAAGCTAATTAAAATTGAAAAGGTACGACGACAAGAAAAGAGAAAAAAAAACATTCACTTATCTTTTCACGAAAATGCTTGAATTTTCGTTATTTATAGCAAGTGGCTAACATAGACATAAATATTATATTACACATATCTTTGGAAATTATAAGAATGGGGTTAGCTTGAAAAACCAATAACCAAAATTGTAAAACTATTCTTAAATCTTACAACTTTTTAAGAATTCTCGTCAGAATATCCTATATTCTTTTCTAATAAGTATTAGTTTATCAACAGCCTTATTTATAAATTTTGTAAACTATATTGAATTTGTAAATAGTGCTTCAAATTTAACAGGATTCAAAAACATAAAGTATAAGATCTCAATATGTATATTTTGTAAGTTTTTGGTACTTTCAAATTAAAACATAAACTATAACAACATAATACAAAAGATCTTATAGTTTGAGTAAACTTGCATAAAACAAACTTCATAAAAGATTAAATCTCAAATCTATGTAACAACAAAAGTAGAGACTAGGATAACCATCAAAGCAATGAAATACGATAGCTATTGATCAGAACCACGATCACCTCGGTCATGTTTTCTTTTCCCTCGAATCCTCTTCCACTCCATGTCTTTTGGAATATTGATTAATTTGTTTTCACACTCCACATAGCAACTAATTTTCATCATCAGTGACACTAAATGGCATGAAAACAACAGGCACACATTACTATATAACTTGACTCATCGAGTAAGTCCAAAGCACCTAAACATTAAAAACAGTCCAAACGCATAAAACTCCAAGAGAAAACAAAGATGGCTTCAACTCCAACAGTTATGATCAAAACAATTTTCCTCGTAATCATCTTTGTCTCTTTTACAATCTCTCCGGCCACTTCAACGGCGCCTGAAGACTGCGCAAGCGAGTCAGCGAACCCATGCGTCAACAAGGCTAAAGCACTGCCTCTCAAAGTCATAGCAATAGCCGCAATACTCGTCGCAAGCATGATTGGTGTTGGATTACCTCTCTTTAGCCGGAACGTGACGTTCCTTCAACCCGACGGGAACATTTTCACAATCGTTAAATGTTTCGCCTCAGGGATTATCCTTGGAACTGGTTTCATGCATGTTTTGCCTGATTCTTTCGAGATGTTGTCTTCACTATGCCTTGAAGAGAACCCATGGCACAAATTTCCTTTCTCAGGGTTTCTAGCTATGCTGTCTGGTCTAATTACTCTTGTCATTGATTCAATGGCTACGAGCCTATACACTAGCAAGCATGCAGCTGGAATCGTACCCCATAATCATGGTCACGGCCCCGGAAATGATGTTACCTTACCAACAAAAGATGGTGATTCTGGGAGTGCACAACTCTTGCGATATCGAGTCATTGCTATGGTTAGTACTGTACAGATAAGTAGTAAGTGCTACCATTTTAAATGACATATAACCAAATCTAAATGTTATGAATATGTAGGTACTGGAACTTGGAATTATAGTTCACTCTGTAGTCATTGGACTATCTCTAGGAGCAACAAGTGACATTTGCACCATTAAAGGACTGATCGCAGCTCTTTGCTTCCATCAAATGTTCGAAGGCATGGGTCTTGGTGGTTGCATTCTCCAGGTATATAAAACTATTTATGATAAATAAAAATTTATACCCTGTCAAAATGTTAAATTGTAAATAACAAAATTTGAATGTATTCAGGCTGAGTATACGAACATGAAAAAGTTTCTCATGGCGTTCTTTTTTGCGATAACAACACCATTCGGAATAGCATTAGGGATCGCTCTTTCGACCGTTTACAGAGACAATAGTCCAAGTGCATTGATCACTGTTGGATTGCTCGATGCATGCTCGGCCGGATTGCTCATCTACATGGCGCTTGTCGACCTTCTCGCGGCCGAGTTCATGGGACCAAAGCTTCAAGGTAGCGTCAAGATGCAGATCAAGTGTTTCATTGCGGCTCTTCTAGGGTGCGGCGGCATGTCCGTCATTGCCAAATGGGCTTAATTAAAGTACTTCCTCGGATAGTACTGCAGATTTGAAGTCATGTGGATATAGTTGTCGAACTCAAAACCTTATTTAAGCCCGACTCTTTTTCGTGTTTTGTTTTTCTTTTAAAACATATACTTACGTGGTATCTATCATATTTAAAGTCTTTTAATATTTATGTATTGTGATTGGTTCAACGAGTATTTCCTTTTGTTTTCAGGGTAATAATTCTTGTCCTACAATGTTTTCTCATGTCATGTAAATAAGACTCTTTTCCAGCTTAGCAAATTATAGATAATAAAATACTCTGTTTCGTCAGTTTCAGAAAGTAAAAAAAAAAATTGTCAACCGAAAGTAAAAATAATAATTTGTTACATACTAAAATAAATCGCGCAAGATGAATTAAAATAAGTGGAGCATAAAGTCTATGCATAAGTAGGTCGCCTGTACAAATAATAAATAATAAAAAAATGGTAGTCCAATCATTACAGAAACCCTCCGCAAATCATTTTAATATTCTCTACACATGATCATTATTGACAATGCTCCTCCAATCATTACAGAAAACCTCCGCAAATCATAAGAAAATTTACTTATTTCAGATAGTTTATCTAATTTTTTTATATTAAAATATATTAAAAATTAAAAATAATAACTTAGTTAACGATTTGTGGATATGGATTTATCATTTTAACTATAAAATTATTATAATATATTTTATTATTAACATTGTACTAAATTTAGTTCTACATAATCTTTTATTATAAACTCAGAGAATATCTTTATTTTTAAATTTACACAAATATTAAATATATTAACTCGTTTTATTAAATTAATAACTATAAATGCAGGATTACATTTATATTTGAAAAGAATCAAATCTAATAAAAAGACGATAACATAATTTTTAGTCTTTTTCATTGTTTAGGATCTTCTTAGAATATAATTTTCTATAATCCTCAGCTAGTCAAAGATTATGCCTTTGAAAAATAATGACAATTTAATAATACATTAATTAGTATGTTTGTTGATAAAATTTCCAAAATATTTTTACAAATATTGCTATTGACAGTTTTATAAATTACGTTTTCATATCAACATTGCTATAAAACTTAATAGGAATTTTTTTTACCAAAAATGTCATATTGTATTATATGCCTCAATAGGTTGGTTTTAAGGGCCTTATATATGCTTTGGACTGTTTTTTTTGGCGTTAACAGTATGCATACCATATTGGTTCAGTTCTGAAATTTATTTTCTTTATGTAATTCGAAGTGGATTCTTTGTTGATATTCACATTTCGACCGGTTGGACCAATACCATTGTATTTCTTTTATATTTTTACTTAAATCACATCTAGTTAATAATAAAAACAAGAAAGTAAAGCAGCATCCAAATAACGGTGATCAAATAGTTGAAACTTGAAAGTTTACTTTTTATAGAGTTGGGTAATCTTGGTCTACTTTGACACCCCATCTTTTTGTCCCACACGAAAGGGAATGAGATCCAATCCGGCGTGGGAGGTACAACCAACAATCTAGTACAAGTCCTGGTCCAAAAACTCACTAACTAAAATTTCTTTTATGATTTTGAAAATTATGCAATAGTCTTTTATTATCTTTATTCTCCATATGTCAATAGTCGATATCGCAAAGTGCTACAAGGTAAATAATAAGACAAAATTCAAGACATTTGTCAGTTGCAGAACAATTGGTTATTGTGTATTGCATCTACCTCTGTTCATGAATTCGCTAAGCGCTATGCGAGTGACAAATTTGTGTCTAACAATTTATTGAAGAAGTTGAAAATTTTGAATAGCGTCCAAATATGATTTTTTTTTGTATAATGATACAACATTAGTATATTTAATATTAAAGTTATGCATAATACAATTATATGTATCGAGCAACACTTTTAAAATGGAAAAATGATAAATGACTACATGAAGTATTGACCATCACATGACAATCATATAAATTAAACTAATGTATATCTATCTATACGAAATATATGTTATGTATGGCAACATTCTTCAAGTTGATGATGTTATGTAGTTAATATCCCGAATTTATAATATCATTCATCTTAAAAATAATTTTAATGTCTAAAACTGTTTAATTCTCTCGTTTGTCAATTAAAATATGACGTATATGATGGTAAAACTTTTTTTGTTTTATTCTTTCAAACCGAACTTTCCTTTGGAACATGTGTTAAGTATAAATTCTTATACATTCTTTTTGAACAGATAGATCCACAACATGAACAAAAAAAGAGAGGGGGATAAAGGATGACTGCACTTTTTTTACTAAAGATACATTTAATTTGAAGACTAGAAACTTATCAAAATTAATCAATCATATACCAAGAACCATATTTGAACTGGTGATACGAGGATTTTCAGTCCTCTGCTCTACCAACTAAGCTATCCCGGCCATTACTGAAGTATCATTCTCATTTTACTAGATGACTTAGGTCTATGTCAATAAAAAAACGCAAAAGTAGTAAATGAAAAAGTTTTGAATTTTTTGATTGTAGCCCGCGAACGAGGAAAATTTATATAAAAAATCTACTTACGACACAAAAAATAAATTTTAACCTCATTTTAGAATTAAGACTATTCACAAAAAATTAAACAAAATTGATATGTTTTATAAAAATTTAATAAGTAGTCGTTTCACATTTTTATTGTAGAGTATTTGAAAACTATATAGTTATACGATTTTATTTATATTAAATATGAAAATTATATAGATATTATTTAATTTTGTTTTAATTATTTTAATCTGTTTTGTTATTAACTCTCATGGGTTAAATATAATTTTAATTAAATTACGGTTGTGTCGGTCATATTTTAATTGATTAAACGAGATATTTAAACGGTCTCCCACTTCAACATTGGTTTTTGGATGAATGAAATTAAAATCGTGATGTTAACTACATGACATCATTAAGTTGAGAGATGTTGTCATGCGTAATATGTACTTTGCGTTGCTATATATACATTAGTTTAGTTTTCTTGGTTAGCCATGTGATAACTAATACTTATGTAACGAGTGATCATTTTCCTTTTAAAATTTATATCTATAATTTTTAAAATACCAAGTTAGAATATAATTGTACATTTTTAATTTTTGGATTAAACTGAGGGTATCCTAGAATCATTGACCGGTCCAGACTAATACCCAAAAAAATGCAGTTCACAGATAGACTTTTTCTTCGGATATTCAAATGAACCTTAAATTATGACACATATCCGTGTTAGGTTAACATGATAATTGTGATTATAATTGTACTTTTTCTATTTACATGATTACATATAATGCAAAATATAAAATAAATATAATCATCTAGAAGAGACACAAAAATATATTGTTTTGATTTTGAGAATAGGAGTATAATTGTACGGCTAGACATACGCGTTTTAGAAGAGAAAATACTATATTTTTGTACGGCATATTGCATATACCAGTTCAGAAAACAATACTTTAAACCATGACGATGACCCAATAACAGTGTTGAATATGCAAATAATTGCATATATCGAACGTGATTGAAGAAAACAGCTCCGTATTCAAAGGTAATAACAACTGAGTTAAGTGAACTTTTTTTTTTTTGAGTTAAGTGAACTTTTTTGTGCAAACAATAATTATCATAAAATCACAGCAAAATAAAACAGAGCACTTACGAGTTATGACAACGAATAGTCTAATAACATGTCTATAATCCAATATGTATAGAATAAGTTTATAACACAACACTTCTAATACTTTTATATTTTCCAGGAATCATAAGATTAGTTGTAACATTTACACATAAATATGTAATGGGCAATATATATATTCTTATCCTAAAGAATATAAGTACGGGTATGTCAAACAATAATTTCTTCATCAACATAAAAACATGGCATGAAATCAGCCGGCCCACATTACTATATAAACCGACTCATTCTTTAAGTCCAATGACACATAAACATTATACAATCCATCCAAACACAAAAACTCCAAAGGAAAAAAATGGCTTCAACCTCAACACGTCTAATGAAAACAATCTTCATCGTACTCATCTTTGTCTCTTTCACAATTTCTCCAGCAACTTCAACGGTGCCGGATGAATGCGCAGCAGAGTCGGCAAACCCTTGCGTCAACAAAGCTAAAGCTTTGCCTCTAAAAATCATAGCAATCGTCACGATCCTGGTCGCAAGTATGATTGGTGTTGGAGCTCCTCTCTTTAGCCGTTCGGTGCCGTTCCTCCGACCCGACGGAGACATTTTCACCGTTGTGAAGTGCTTCGCCTCCGGGATCATACTAGGAACCGGTTTTATGCACGTGTTGCCTGATTCTTTCGACATGCTGTCGTCGCCATGCCTTGAAGAGAACCCGTGGCACAAGTTTCCCTTCACGGGGTTTCTCGCTATGTTGTCCGGTCTAATCACTTTAGTCATCGATTCCATGGCTACGAGCCTCTATACTAGCAAGAACGCAGTTGGGATCATACCCCATGGTCATGGTCACGGCCCCGCAAATGCTGTTACCTTACCAACAAAAGATGATGATTCCACGAATGCACAACTCTTGCGATACCGAGTCATTGCTATGGTTAGTAATAGTACACACATGGAACAATACCTTGATCTTCCTTTTTTGTTTTTTTTCGACTTCATCGGTTTAAAAGACATATTACTAAATATCATTCAATTTTATTTCAATGGATATTTAGGTCTTGGAGCTTGGAATCATAGTTCACTCTGTGGTGATTGGACTGTCTGTCGGAGCAACAAATGATACTTGCACAATCAAAGGACTCATTGCAGCGCTTTGCTTCCATCAAATGTTTGAAGGCATGGGACTTGGAGGTTGCATTCTCCAGGTATATAAGTCTGTATACAGTAAACTTTTAATCTTTTGTGATAAAGAGCAAATTGTTTTTTTTCAAATGTTAAATTTGTAAATATATCAAACATTTAAATGTATGATATATTTTCAGGCAGAGTATACGAACTTGAAAAAGTTTGTTATGGCGTTCTTTTTCGCGGTGACAACGCCATTTGGAATAGCGTTAGGAATCGCTCTATCAACCGTTTACAGAGAGAACAGTCCAAATGCGTTAATAACTGTTGGACTTCTCAATGCATGCTCGGCCGGATTGCTCATCTACATGGCGCTCGTTGACCTTCTAGCGGCCGAATTCATGGGGCCAAAGCTTCAAGGCAGCATCAAAATGCAGATCAAATGTTTCGTTGCGGCTCTTCTCGGGTGCGTTGGAATGTCGATCCTTGCCAAGTGGGCCTAACTAATTCACCAGATACCTTAGCGAACTGAATGAACCGTTTTTAGGTTTAAGTCTGGATCCTGTATCGCATTTGTTTCCTTGCAATGGACTTGCGTGGTATTATCTATCACATTTGGAAGAACATGTCTTTTGGTGGATATGTAATAATGTGACTGGTCCCACCAGTATATTGTCTTAAGGTTCCTTTTTATTTTCTTGTGTTGGCTTATTACTAGAATTAATTAAGAAAAAATAGGTTCCTTTTTCAAATTGTTGTTCAAAAAAAAAAACGAATTACTGCTGCCTAATATTCGGCAAAGCCCCAACCTGCAGGCCGATATATATAACTAGACCCAGCATATAGATCCCGTTTGTAGAATAAGGCCCAGTATATAGGTCTCGTCTGTAGAGTGAGGCCCAGTATATAGGTCACGATTGTAGAATTAGGTCCCTTCGGTAGAATTAAGAAGTGTATAGGCTCATTGTCAACTTACTAGGAGTGGATATTCTGCTATCCATTCCGATTCGATTCAACGTATTCGTAATTCCTATTTTCAAGGTTAGAATTTAAACATAGTTCGGATTTTTACAAATGTTGGTTCATATTTGATTCGGTTTGGATTCAGATGCTGGTTTAAGTTATATTAAAAATTTCAAAAAATTACCTAAAAATTAATAAATCCAAATGAAATAATATAGAACATATAAATTTTGTTCACTTTAGATATTTAGATGGAATCGATAAGGTTTTTGGGTATCTTTAGTGTTTAAGTATTTTTAGCTAAAAAAAGTATTTTTAGCTAAAAAAAATATTTTTAGCTAAAAAAAATATTTTTAGCTAAAATAACTCAATAACTGAAAATTATCCAAAAATAACAAAAAGGAATGTATGAACATAGCTAAAAAATATTTTTAGCTATGTTCATACGTTCCTTTTTGTTATTTTGGATAATTTTCAGTTATTTTAGACAATATTGATTTTTGGATATTTTACCTAATTTTTTTTTGGTAAGAAACCGGGAGATGATTCTTCCAATTATTATTAAATAAAAAACGAACAAACTTCAAGCTACAACACGAGTTTGTCGTGGCCTTAGTGGTCCATCAACATCCTTTCTCAATAAACTACCAACAACCAAAGAATCAATATCAAAACTATGAAACCCAAAAGGAAGAGAAAGCGCCAGGTTAGCCAAACCATCATCAACGCGGTTTGCTTCCCTGTAGACATGAACAATCCGGACTAACCAGTCCCTTGTCAAAAAGCCATGGCACAATCGTACCAAAAAAGATAACGGGTGAGCATCCCCAATTCCTGTCGTAAGGAACTCGACCACTACTTTAGAATCCACTTTCAAATCCAGTCTACTTATGCCTTTTTCCCAAGCAAACACAAGACCATAATAGACTCCCCAAAGCTCTGCCAAAGGTGCAGAACACCGTCCTATGTTAACAGCAAATCCACCACACCAGTCACCCTCACCATTTCGCAAAACGCCTCCAGCGGACGCCGGCCCTGGGTTACCTAATATTTTAGCTGAATACAAATATAGTTTTAAAAAATTTATGAAATTTTACCTGAAACTTAAAAGTATAAATGAAAACTCAAACAAAAAAAAGAGTATCTATAATACTAAAAACATATCTGAAATATCTAAATATATCTAATATACACAAAATCGTTCACGTACTTAGGGTATCCGACAGAGTTTTGGGTAGGATCTGTATCAAACAAAGATCTACTGGTCCAATAAAATACACAGCGTGTACATTTCTAAAGACCCGGATTCGATCAGTTTTTTTTTAGATTCGAGTAAATGCCTAGGCTTAAGAGATACAGAGAAAAAAATATATAAAAATGTACGTACAAAAATCTCAAATAAACTTAATTCATAAATTATATAATTTTATATAGATTCTCTTCTTCGATGTAATGCAGTTTTTTACTATAGTAATGTACAAGAATCCAAAATACTAATTCATATCAAATTTTGTATATAATCCAAAAAATATGTGCTTTCGGATCATCGTCTAGATCCTGCAAGTACATTATATATGACTGGGTTTCAGATAGGATCCATACTTGAATCGAGACATGTGGATCCAGAAAATATCCAATATGTACTTTTTCATAGATCCAAACCCAAACCAAATATATATTTCCAGATTAGTTTTGGTTGAATTTTTTGGATCATGATTAAATTTCATATCTAAGAATGTATTACATAAGAATGTATATACGAAATTTAAGATAAATTAATTTTTAAATTATATAATTTTAAACAAATTCTCTGCTTTATATAATACACACTTTTTAACATAATATTGTACAATCCTAAAATAGTAATTCATATTATTTTTTATAATTTAAAAAATATGCGCTTTCGAAGCGCGGATCAAAATCTAGTTAATAACATTATATCTAAGATAACTAATATATAAAGCACATAGTTGTGATTCAAATATTTTTGGGCATCTAAAAATTACGATTCCGGTTCTTCGAACATTCAAGTTTTGAATCCTTATGTATCTTATCAGTTTGTGTGTCAGGTTTGGTATAATTTCCCGGCTCTGGCTCGATTGTGTTCTTCAGATTCAGTTATTTTGTCAAACCTTTCGTACTTGCATACCATACTGCTTTCACTGTATTTCCCTGCATAGAGCTGATCTTATATATGCACCTTATTATATTTTTAAACTTCTAGTGAAAAACAGAAAACAAGATCAGCCCACTAAATTTTTGTTTGTACATATGGGTTACGTGACCGTTGATAGCCAACTTAATAAAATAATTTTTACACTAAAAATTTTAGAAGCTTTTCCAGAATTGTAAGAGATAAAATAAAATTGTTTGAAAGCCCAAAAAAGGTTTAAAGAGTGAAGACCTTGACAATCTTTGATCGGCTTTGGTTTTAGTGGATTGGACTGAGACTCACATGTTGCTGTAATACCACTAGATTTGAATTTTGTATTGCACATAAAACATTAGTAATATAAGTTTCTTAATGTGAAATTATAACATATGTGGAAGGAAAAAATTAAACCAAACCAAAAATCTTCGATAAACCAAGTCCAACTTCTAACAAACAGATGAAAGATTTCGGTTGAAGAAGTGTATAGGCAGTTTTTCTTCAAAAAGTATATATGCAGATCAAAAATCGGTCGTTAAAAGCTTATGGTTTTACTTTCAATGGCCATAGCAAAAAGGGCAGAGAAGTCTTCTTTCATCCAAGTTATTTTTGATAAGGAAAAAATTAAGGGAGAATTGCAAAAATAAGACACTTTGAAGTTTTGTTTGTCAGAATAAGATTTTTCATACTTTTAACCATTTCTGGACATGTTTTTCCACTTTTTAACGGGGAAAATTGTAAACTGAATTTAAAAATGTAAAAAAATATAAAAATTATTGTAAACTTAAGTATGCTAATATATATATATATATATGTTTAAATAGAAAAAATAAAAAAAAGGAATCATATATTTTTTAATCTTCTAGCTACTGTTAGAAAACTCATTCTTGTAATCTACTTAATTTATAAATCGGATTCTAAATTTTAAACATAGATATATCAAAGATATATATCATAATCTAACATTTATTGTATATTCTGACAAAGATAGAATCAGTTACGTTATAATCAAAAAAATATATTCGGTCTACTTACATCTTGAAAACGATATATAGTCATAACTCAATGATATATCTCGGCTACATTACGTGTCATAACTTGTTCTGCCTTTTACCTGATATAACGCTTCAAGGTAGATTATGTGTCATACTTTATGTACGGTGTTCTACGTAGGTAGTATACATATTCTAGACAAATCGTGATAATATGGAAACTTCCATATTTAGTTATAGAAGTTATCTAAATCTAAACTAAATCTATTCTAAATATTTCAAAAAAATATTTTTTTTCAAATATCACGTTTTTCTCCTCTTTCCACATTTTTTTCTCTTGGTTTGTGTTTATCTCTTCTTCATCCACAAAATCATTTATTCTCTCTATCAATATATCATGGTTCTAATCTATGTTAAATCTGGTGAATGAATGTCTAGTTGCAATGCACAGTGAAGTTTTGTGGTAGATAAAACATGGCGTGGTCGAATGGTAACATTAGAAACTACTACTCCATTGGAGAAGGTTAAGAAGATCATGTGTGAGGATAAATAAGAACTTTGACGGATAAAAGATAGATAAGACGAGTAGTAGCTCCCTGACAGGTTAAATAAGAACTTTAAGCGCAAACATAGTATCATAACATAGTAGGATTCATACCGAAGGAACAAGACCAACAACTAACAAAAGGGTCTTTAGCCTTCATGACCATATTAGTTTTCTAACGACAATGGTGACAGTAGAAAAAAACAAGTCTGCAAACCCTAATGCCGATTACTCCGTAACCATTCTTATCACACATCATGAACTCTAAACTTGGATAAACGTCAGGCCAGCAGCACAGCCACCAGTCTTATGGAGCATCGCGTCAATCTCATCACCGTCCTCCGTGTCAAGCTGTAGTAAACAAAGATTAACCATTAGAAAAGTGGAAACTTGCAAGGAAAAATAGCATAGTTAAAGATGGATTTAACCTCATCGGAGTCTGTTCAGCACGCAGACGACGGCCATCAAATAAGAAGGCAATGGCGTTCATGTCCACATATTGCCTGTCACGGTAAGCATTCATCAGCTTCTTCAGCTGAGTGCTTCTCTTGATCTTAAAGAACACCTCATTTTCATCCTGTAAACATAATACACGATTCAAGCAAAAGGAAACAAACATGATTATAATTGAGATTAGAAAAGTTGTCATATAACTCGAAAAAGATTTAACTTTATTTTGCAGCATAGTTTACAATCTTCAAAACAATCAAAAAGGCTTCAATTTTACCCTTCTGTAAGGGAACAAAACCTTCAGACAGCAACAACAACAGCAAAGAGATCCAAAAGAACAGCTTAAACATAATATAGGGTTTACAGGTATGAATCCATGATTAAACAATTAGCGAGGGAAAACATGGAATCATACAAGCAACTCAGGTCTCATAAACACCATTGGGTTTCGGATCCAAACCCAGCAAACGAACAAAAAAATAGCAAGAGCCACGAGATCTTAGCACAAAACACAAGCTAAGAAAATAAAGAGAAGTTACCTATCCGACGAAGAGGAAGAACACTTGGATTTCGTTGTATCTTTAGTGAGATCGAAGAGGAAGATGACGAAAACGAGATTAGAGACTACAATAGATGAAACACCAACGTAGAAAAGGCTAATCTCCGTTGAACCCTAAATCGCCATAGAAGAACCACAACTCTACGGCAGAAAAGACAAGGACAAAAAGAAATTAGAGTATCGACCACCCTGTGTCTCTCCTTTTGTCTATCTTTTTTTTTTAACTTTTTTATTTTTTAACATTTAAAATTGATTACGAAAATTACAATTTATAATCATAATTCAACTTTATTGATAAATTAAAGGTAGAATGGTATTTACAGTAATTAAAATCCTAGTTTCCTAAAAATCTATTAGAAATCCTATTGAAACAAATCATAGTTCAAAGTGTCATATTTTTCTAATTTTTCCAAAAAATAAATGGTTTAGCTAAGAACATGATTATCAGTCCATTTTGGAAGTCAGCCCCGTTGTAGTTGTTAGATAACCAAACTGATAGGTTACATGCACGAAAAGACGTTGGCTATATTTAATATATCCACAACCATATCCGCTTAAGATTGGATTTATGTTGGGATAAAAATCACACAATGAAAATAGAGAAATTGGCACTTATACACCTAGACACACCTACTATTTGCCACATACCCTTTCGATTTCGGGTCCTTTTTCTTGGACCGTGTTACCCCCAAATCTCAGCACGATTCGGCGAGTGTGGGCGCGTCTCTTGGAAACTACGTGTCACGCTTCTTCCTTTCGCCCGTTGGACATTAAGAAGATTCATACCTCTTCACTTCCCCTCGTAGAGGCGTGAAAGAACTATCATGTTTTGAATTTCGAAAAGCTTTTTCTATTTAATTTTCTTATCTCTCACTTCTTCTTCCATCTCGATTCTCTTATCTCTCTCTTCTTCATCCATCTATTTTTATTCCCAATTTCTCATCTACAAACCCTAATTTCGACATCTCTCACACAATTGTAGAGATGGACGAACCCGCACTGCCCCCTAGGATGTTCGCTGCGGGAGATGAACCTTTAGGTGAGCGAGTCAACTCGTATCACAAAGTAAAGACAACCAGAGCAATTCTCGCCGCACTCGAACCAGAGGAGTTGGAGTTTCTTCAAAACTCGATTTTTGGAAAGATTCTTGCGATTGATGACAACCCGCCTTTTTCGGGAGCGTTTGGACAGTATATCATCGTTCGGCTCCTTAAGGTCAACAAGAATTACGAGTTTTGGGTTTTGTTTGCCGGAAACCCTATCAGAATCTCACTCAGAGAATTTGCCATCGTAACCGACTTGGACTGTTCCAAGTTCCCGTTAAAGAAGACCAAGAAGAAGAATCCGCTGAAAGAGAAGCTATACTGGCACGAACTTTTTGGGTCGTTGAAATTCTGCACTGTCGAGACAGCAATCGACATGTTGAAGAACAAGGTCGTTAAAACACGAGAGGCTAGGATAAAAATCGCGTGTCTCTGTGTAACCTCGTCTATTCTCTTTGCGTCTTCCCACACACCTCGCATCATCCCGGAGCACGTTGAATTGATACGAGATCTGAATGAATTCCTCTCATTCCCCTGGGGCAGAGCATCGTTCCAAACGCTCGCTTCATCACTTCATGGCAAAGATGAAATAGCTTTATCCCAGACGTCTGTTGCGATACGTGGTTACGTTGAGTCGATTCAGCTTATTATGCTTGCTGCGATCCCACACCTTAAGGAAGAAGTTACGCATTCCGAGCGTGTTGTTATAGTTGAATCAGACAGCGATGGGGAGATACAGCGTGGCGAAGATACGGTAACTGAGGACGACATCGCGGCGGACAAGGGGAAAACACCACCGGCTACCAAATACTGCCTCATACCCGCTCATGCTAAGAATATAGATTCCGAGTGCCAGGTACGCGTTACTGCTAAAAAGATTTATTTAACAACAAAACTAGATCCACTTTGACTGCTAACATTCCATTTAGAAGATAGCTGTATTTTTAGCCCATCATATATATGTTAGGCGCTAACTCAACCAGATACGTCAATCAATGATAGGGTCAAGCAGAGATGTTAACATTTACTATCGTTTTTAGCAGCCTCATGAATGTTATTAGTCGCAATATTAATTTTTACATGTTAAGTTGCACATTATACTCTAACTTTGACTCTGTATATCAGGTGCCAGTCAAGTCTATTCTCGATGACCCGTACGAAGAATGGTCCGCTGCCTTTGATTTCGCTTGGGATGATGAGACAGTCGATATTGCTGTTGACTACATGGTCCGATTGATCCTTGAAGGTTTTGTTTTCAAGAAGGATATGTTTAAGGGTGGTCTTACCACCATTGAACTTTCACGACTAAGGGGAGTAAAGAAGGTAAAGGAGAGAGAACCGAAAGTAAAACATGACAAGGATCCTGTTGTTGAGGTTTCCGAAGGCGAGGCATCCTCTGATATTCACGATATGATTACCTCAATGGAGAAGCGTATTTATCAAGTTCTGGATGCCAAGTTAGAGAAACTTGCTTCTCCTTCTACTCAATCTCAGCAAGTTGCTCTCCTCCAGTCTACCCTGTCACGATTCCTCCAGGATTTGGATAAGAAGATCGCTGATTCTCTCGCTGGGCAACTCAAAGATATGCAAGATGCAATAATTAAGGGTGTAATTGATGCAACAAACGCTCCCCTCTCTTCTTGCCAAGTTCCCCTACCAAATTGCAGCAAGGCTATTCCCGTCGAAGAAAAAGAACCCTCCGGGCTACCTTTCACCACTCCAGCTGAAGCTGCTGAATCTTGCATTAACGACGTGCTACGCGATCTTAACCGTGGGTTGGATGTTCATCTTCATGCAAACACAGTGATACAAAGACTTTTTCAAGGGTCCTAATATGCAAATCAAAGTAGTACTTTAGATGTCAATCCATTCCTAGATGATCTCAATGCAAAGAGAATGCAAGTTCATGCTTAAGCTAAATGCAATCAATGAGTGAAGTGATATTGAACTATAACTATGCTAGAAATGCAATAAATGATCAAGCTTTCTTTCTTAATGAGATAGAAGAATTCATGGGACTAGGGAATGGATTTTGGGTGATCAAGTTTCAATCTAAAGGTGGCAGCTTTCAATCAATCTATCAATCTTAGGCCTAGACACAATCCTAAACAAACTCTATCTCTAGATGAATGCTCACTCACTAAGATAACTCAAGCATCTAATCTCTTAGGTTGAATATTATCAAAGCAATCATTAATGCCAAGTCTACTAGCCATCTTAACACCTTTAACAACAAATCTCTTTGGTAAAGAATGTTAAAAGCATTGGAGAGTTGGTTCAGACATTTCATCAAACACCTTGTGGGTGGGAAATGCCTAAAACTCTATTTTAGAAAGGCCAACTCCAAAATAGCATTAAGAACACTCTACAAGCAAGAAACAAGATGGATCTATACTAAAACACCTTAGATCTACACTTAATCACCCTTAATCTCCCTAACCCATGAATCCAAAAGTAGTCTACTCACTAATCTTCATGATTAACCTTAAACCCATGGTTGATTTAAGAGAAATCATGTTGAGAAGCAAGTTTAATCCAACAATCACAAAGAAATAAGAAGAAAAGAAACTAAAGATTCAATCTTTCTTCAAAGTTTCAATGTGTTCTTGAGAGAAAACAAGATATCCCTCAAAATTAAGTTTACAAAGTATTTATAGAAGTGCTAAAAAATGAGGGCATAATGGTAAAAACATCTGGTCAAAGTTCGAGTGTTGACTTTATGGTTGGTCGCAGCAGCTTCTTGCGTCGTCTCTAGGCCGCTGCAGAAGGCCGCTGGAAGTCACACAGCAGTTTGCTTCATCGTCGTTTGGCCGCTGCGTGAAGTAGATATCGGGCAGGGAGAGGGGTCATTTCCCAGCGGCTTGGTCAGTTCGCTGTGCAAGGCCGCTGCGCAAGGCCGCTGGGTCACTTGAGTAACTCGTGCATCGACTCAAAATCACCATTCTTGCCTCTAAACCATCTCCAAAGGTTCCAAATTCACCAAATAACATCTCCATTACCTGATAAGGACATATGTAATGCAATGCAACCTAAATGCAAACTAAATACATCTAAATGACCAAAATGAGAACTAAATTGATAGCTAAAACCATGCAAATATACAAGATATCAACTCCCCCACACTAGTCATTTACTTGTCCTCAAGTAAATTTTTCAAAAACTAAGGAGGAGAATTTTGAAGATGGGAGCTTATAACCAAAAGAAACACTCATAGCACTCAATTTGACATCCTAAAGAAACATATCAAATAGCATGAACACACTCTTTTATTATACTCTAGCTTCTCTAGGCCTATCAATACTCTTATGCCTCTACACAAGATGCAATACTCATCAATCAACAAGTTCTCTTAACCAGCCCTCACATTTATTCACACACACACACACACACAAGGTGAATTCTCACAAATGGGCACATGATCTCAATCATTTGGCTAGGCAAGTAAATGGTCTAATGTGAATGAAGAGGAAGGTTTAAATGAATCATTTTAAGGTGGTTATCACTCAAGAACAAGGAGCTTGATCATTATGCAAAATTTATCTAAGATTAGAAGCAACTTATGCATACATAGACTCATTCTCATCATTCTACCCTTTTCCCAAGTGATCCTAAGTTCGACCCTCATATTACAACATCACATAACCCAAAATAACATTCATTTACACCACTCACCCAATGAACAACTCTCTTTTTCTTTTGACTCAACCAACTAGGGACTTTCTATTCATTTTATTTAGCTCAAACCTTTTTTTTTTCTTTTTCTTTTCCCTTCCCCACTATCTTATTGGATCTTTTTTTTTTCTTTTTCTTTTCTTTTTTTTTAGGAGGAAGGAGTCAAATAATACAATCTAGAGCTTTCTTTCTTTCTTTCTTAATCTCTTAGTCCCTAGGGGTTCTTTTCTCATGACACTCTTTTGCTCATCTTTCTCAACTTTCTCACTTCCCAAACCTCAGATATTAACATTTAGAACACATAACCCCACTCACCATCCTAGATGCTAGCTCAAAACAGTTTCCTATGCTAGCAATAGATGAGAACAAATCTATGTCACCTCCAATACTCTCAAAATTTTGCACATGACAAGCTATCAAAAGAGGCCTCACTCATGCAAATAAATGTTTGGTCTCAAAGAATGGTTAGGGTTCAAGGGTGGGAGTGCCATTTGGGTTAACAAAGAGTGGTAAAATAGAATAAGATAACCCAAATGTGTATGAGATCCATGACTAAGTATGCAAGTGCCCATATGCAAGAGAGATTAAGTTCATTAAGCCAAAGTTCAGATTGGAGCTGGTTTCAAGAACAATGTCAATATCAAGCAAGCAAACATGTTTCAAGAAGAGTTTCCAAGGCTCGAAGCATGCAAGGTTTTAAAGAGATGCTTAAGCTACTTGATATGTTTAACTAGAGTGTCAATTTTAGTGCAAGACAAATGTTCTTTACAAGGTTTGCTCCCAATGCATGAATGAAATTATATGCTTCTAGACTCAATCTTAAAAATGCAACTGATGCAACTACATGATTCTTTTTGTGCTTTTCAAATTTTTTTTTTTTTTTTTTTTTTTGGTTTTCTCTATGCATATAACTATCTACAATGCATGCTCATGACATAAAACACAAAATCATCAGCAACTTGTACCTCCCCCACACTTAATTCACACAGTCCCTGTGTTGTTAAGTGGAGAAAGATATCCAAAAGAAAATACTAAATGCAATGGAAGATAATATATACAAGGAAAGGTGAAGGAGTACCTCTTTTGGAGTATTGGAAGAGGTAGTGGTGCCTAAGGAACAATGTCTGGCCGCCTTCTTCCTTGGCCCAAGGGTTTTTGAAATTAAAATCCTACTGATATGTACAAGGATAATCATGGGACTTCCTCCCACGTGAGCTTGTTTTAAGTCTCTAGCTTGACTTTCCTTCCTTTAGCTAGTGAGAAGGAGAGTCCTTTCCATCTTCAAGAGTGATGGTTAGGACGTGGGAGAGAAGCTCTTGAAGCTTGATTGGATCATCTCGAAGTTGAGGAGTGATGATGGCTTTAGCACTTGAGAATGGTGTGGACTTGCCCTTATGCTTGATCTTGTACTCAATGACACCATCTTTGAGCTTCTGTGGATGTAGAGTGAGAGTGTGTGGGGGCAAATCAGGAGGTAAAGGATGAGATTCTTTCCGCATCTTCTTCTTGCCATGAGTGGTCTTTGAGGCTCCACTCATCCCCTCCCTTTTAGCACTTTCCAAGTACTCAACACACAACTCTTTAGAGGACTCTTCATCAAGACCTTCTTTCTTACAAACAACCACTTCATCTTGAGTCTTCTCAACAGCTTGCTCACCACAAGTGATTGTCCCACAATAGTCAGTATCTAATGGAGATTTGAGGGGATATGAGACAGCTTTGTTCACATGCATGAGGGTGACCTTCTTGTTGGGAAAGTCAATGCAAGCTCCAACTGTTGTGAGGAAGGGAGTGCCAAGGATCAAAGGAACTCTCTTCTCAGTTGCCATCTTCAAAACAGTGAGGTCAATAGGTATGGTGCATGCTCCAATCTTCAAAGGGTAATCCTTGATGATACCAATTGGGGTTGTAGAAGAGGAATCCCCAAATTGGAGTGAAGATGTGTCTTGTTCCATGCTTGCAATCCCAAGACTCTTCATCATTTCAAGTGAGATCACATTCACACTAGCACCAGAATCAACAAGAGCATCATCAAAAGTAAGCTTTCCAAGAGAGCAAGGCAAAGTGAACATCCCTTGGTGTCCTAGTTTAGGGAGGGACTTGGGTGGGATTGGTGGATCAAGCTTCATAAATGAGATGTCGAGAAGCTCTGCTACTTCTTCTCTGTGAGTGAGAATGTCCTGGATGAGAAGCAATTGGACATGAGCCTCACGCATACCCGATATCTCTGGAAGCTTGACTCCAACATCGCTTAGATCTTTTCTGAACTTGGAGATCACCTTTTTCTGAGCTTTGGTGAGGACTCTTTGTGGAAAAGGGAGTTTTTCATAGGGTGACAGCTCAACCTCAGTGCCTTCTTGCTTCACCACTTTCAGCTTGTGGTTAGCTCTCCTCTCAACTGGTTTCTCAGCCTTGTGTTCCTCTCGCTGCACAACCTTTTCTTCAACCATCTTTTCAGCTTCCTGCACAATCTTGGCCTCAGCTGTTGCTACAACCATATGCTCAACCTGTTCAATCTCAGTTCCAAACACCAATCTTTCAATCTCATCTACCTCTCTCTTGTAGGTGGCGACCTCAGAAGTGTCACTAGAGAGGAGAACATTGCAATGTTCCCTTGGGTTGGCCTCTGCTTTTCCTGGTAGAGTTCCCATAGGCTGCTTGGAAGATGAAGGCATAGAAGCAACATGAGCCTCTAAAGTCTTGAACTGAGATGCAAGTTGTAAAAACTTGTTGTTGAGGTCAGAGTAGTTGGCATCAATCTTGGTGTGGATATTCTTGAACTCATACACCATTGTCTTCTCATTTCTTGCCTGAAATTCTAAGAGTTTCTTGAACATGGAGTCTACACTTGAATCTGGAGTCTGAGCCTGAGAAGAACTGCCTTGAGCTTGAGTAGGCTGGTTGCTTTGATAACCACCTTGTTGGTTGTTGTAGAGGGGCTTGTGCTGGTAGTTGTTTTGGTATTGAAAGTTGGGTTCTTTCCTATACCAAGTTCCATTGTTGTTGATGAAGCACACCTCTTCATGTCCTTCCAAGCCGTCAATCTTCTTGATCTCAGCAACTTGCTTTTGTTGCTGTTCCCCAACTGATTTTATCTGATCCAGCTTAGCTTTGTTGGCTAGAAGTAGGTCCAGCTTCTCTTCCAAAGACTTGAGCTCTTTCTTGGTCTGCTGATCATCACTTCTGTTGCCTCTATCATGATCCTCACTGTATACTGAGTCACTCTTGGCCATGTTCTCTATCAGCTCCTCTGCATCTACCTCTGTCCTGCCCAAGAAGAAACCATTGATGGCTGTGTCAAGTCTGTTTCTGCATTGTGGTATAGCTCCTCTGTAGAAGGTAGTCAATAAGCTCTCTTTGGAGAATCCATGGTGTGGGCATTGAGCTTGGTAGCCTTTGAACCTCTCCCATGCTTCACTGAAACTCTCTAAGTTCTTCTGCTGAAACCCAGAGATCTCATTCCTGATCTTAGCTGTCCTGGAGGTAGAGAAGAACTTGTTTAGAAAGGCTTCCTTGCACTCATCCCAAGTAGTGATAGAGTCACTTGGGAGAGACTTCTCCCACTGTCTTGCCTTGTCTCCCAGAGAAAAAGGGAAGAGCCTGAGTTTTAAAGCATCTTCTGATACTCCATTGGTCCTGGACAAGCCACAGTAGCTATCAAACTTGTCCAAGTGATCAAAAGGATCTTCAGTAGCAAGACCATGATACTTATTGTTCTCAATGGTGTTAAGCAGTCCTGGCTTGATCTCAAAGTTGTTGTTCTCCACAGCAGGTGCTCTAATTCCCAACCTATGACCATTGATGTGAGGTTGATCATAGGCTCCAATGGCTCTAGCTTGGCGTGGAGGGTGTTGTGGATGGCGCTGAGGTCTAAGGTTGGCAGCTCCTTGACCATTACCAGCTTGAGCAGCTTCATGTTGAGGTAGGTTCTCCATATCAAACCCCAATCTCTGCAAGTGAGCCTGTTGCTCTTCTTCTCTTCTCCTTTTTACTAACTCTCTCTCAAGTGCAGCTATGTCTTCAACTCTTGGAACAAGGCTTGATGAACCTCTACTCCTCAAGTGCATACACCTGAAATGCAACCAAGCTTTGCAGGGAGAGAATCAATATCACAAACAGCAATAATAAAAAAAATGACTTAGTCTCAAGCAAATGACTAAATCTCAATGTCAAAATCAAACTAGGATTGACAACGGCGCCAATTTGATACAAAGACTTTTTCAAGGGTCCTAATATGCAAATCAAAGTAGTACTTTAGATGTCAATCCATTCCTAGATGATCTCAATGCAAAGAGAATGCAAGTTCATGCTTAAGCTAAATGCAATCAATGAGTGAAGTGATATTGAACTATAACTATGCTAGAAATGCAATAAATGATCAAGCTTTCTTTCTTAATGAGATAGAAGAATTCATGGGACTAGGGAATGGATCTTGGGTGATCAAGTTTCAATCTAAAGGTGGCAGCTTTCAATCAATCTATCAATCTTAGGCCTAGACACAATCCTAAACAAACTCTATCTCTAGATGAATGCTCACTCACTAAGATAACTCAAGCATCTAATCTCTTAGGTTGAATATTATCAAAGCAATCATTAATGTCAAGTCTACTAGCCATCTTAACACCTTTAACAACAAATCTCTTTGGTAAAGAATGTTAAAAGCATTGGAGAGTTGGTTCAGACATTTCATCAAACACCTTGTGGGTGGGAAATGCCTAAAACTCTATTTTAGAAAGGCCAACTCCAAAATAGCATTAAGAACACTCTACAAGCAAGAAACAAGATGGATCTATACTAAAACACCTTAGATCTACACTTAATCACCCTTAATCTCCCTAACCCATGAATCCAAAAGTAGTCTACTCACTAATCTTCATGATTAACCTTAAACCCATGGTTGATTTAAGAGAAATCATGTTGAGAAGCAAGTTTAATCCCAACAATCACAAAGAAATAAGAAGAAAAGAAACTAAAGATTCAATCTTTCTTCAAAGTTTCAATGTGTTCTTGAGAGAAAACAAGATATCCCTCAAAATTAAGTTTACAAAGTATTTATAGAAGTGCTAAAAAATGAGGGCATAATGGTAAAAACATCTGGTCAAAGTTCGAGTGTTGACTTTATGGTTGGTCGCAGCAGCTTCTTGTGTCGTCTCTAGGCCGCTGCAGAAGGCCGCTGGAAGTCACACAGCAGTTTGCTTCATCGTCGTTTGGCCGCTGCGTGAAGTAGATATCGGACAGGGAGAGGGGTCATTTCCCAGCGGCTTGGTCAGTTCGCTGTGCAAGGCCGCTGCGCAAGGCCGCTGGGTCACTTGAGTAACTCGTGCATCGACTCAAAATCACCATTCTTGCCTCTAAACCATCTCCAAAGGTTCCAAATTCACCAAATAACATCTCCATTACCTGATAAGGACATATGTAATGCAATGCAATCTAAATGCAAACTAAATACATCTAAATGACCAAAATGAGAACTAAATTGATAGCTAAAACCATGCAAATATACAAGATATCACACAGAAGCAGGAACGGACTTGCTTGATCAACCTGCACCAGTACTTGATGATGCACAGCCACAGGCGGATCCGTTAGAGGAGCAAGTAGATGAACTTGGACGTAAGGATCAGGCAGAGGACGTTAACCTCACAGCAGAACAGGTAAACAAAGTTTTATCCTACTAACTATATTATTAGCCGATAAATAATAGTTTACCCTTAACCCTACCCGACCAATCTCTATTGCTATGCAGCTCGAAAACCCCAGTGAGCCAGTTGTAGGTGGCTCTACTGTACAAGAGGATGATGTTCCAGAACAACTCGATATGGATGTAGATGATTCTGCCCCGACGGATCAGCCAGAGGACGTTAACACCAATAAGGACCAGGTAAAATATATGTTTAACGACCAAGTACACATATTAGAAGTAAAATAATTCTTCATCCTTCACCCTAGCCGATTCATATCTGTTGCTATGCAGCTCGAACACCCCAGCGAGCCAGTTGTAGGCGGCTCTACTGTAGCAGAGGATGATGTTCCAGAACAAGTTGATATGGATGTTGATGACTCTGCACCTACGGATCAGCCAGAAGACGTTAACACCAATACGGATCAGGTAAGATATCATTTTAACTCTGAGGAAAATCAACGTTAACACCAACAGGGAACATGTAAATATGAAGAGTTAACCATATAACATACATTTTAGCGTCTAAATTACTTTTTTAACTGCTTTGTTTATTTACATATCCAGCCTGAGCACCTCAGAGAGTCTGTTACAGGAGGACGTAGTGCCGAAGAGGATTCTGTGGTAGAAGAAGTTGCTCAAGCGTCGGTCGTACTGAATGAGGTATACTTTTTTACATGGAAGTCTTCTTTACCCCCCCCCCCCCTTGTTGCTAATGAATGTTCCCACACAATCAGATGCATCTACCTTTTTATCTTCTCGATATTCCGTCTTTCTCACTCGGACTATCGCAGGAGGAAGCACCCGTGGCCCAGGAGGAAGCACCCGTGGAAGAAGAAGAAGAGACTGTCGAGGCCCGTAGGAGCAAAAGGACAAAGGTCGCTCCGGTTGGTCTCCAAGACTACAAATGCGATCCTCAAGTAACAGCTGGTGTTTCCCTGATCCCTGACCTCGACCAACGTTTTGAGCTTATGGAGCAGACAGTGCTAAATGGAACGTAAGTAATTAATCGATAACATACATTTTATCCCGTATAAAGTTTCCATGTTAACTGACAAAGTTAACTGTCAAGTTTCGATAACAAATATTTTATCTGTCAACAACATAGTTAGCCGACAAGTTTCCATGTTTACAGGTGTGTGGTTTTTAGCAATGGGTATTCGGTGGCTCCGTTCGAGTTCTGTGACATTGCTCATCGCAAGACCATATTACCTGCGGGGGTATGACAGACTAATATTTTCCTTTCTTTTATTGCAACTTGTATAGTAAATTATTTTTGTGCAGGTTATGGATGCCATGATCGGAGTTGTGTCTCGTGGTCATGCCGCAAGTCCAAAAGTTGCTATATACGACACCACTCTTCCAGCTTCTTTGATGAGCCACCACTATCGCTTTACCAAGACAGCAGTCAAAGACCAATCGAAGCTTAAATTCACCAATGTCCCCTTGGAAAACCCGGTTCAAAAGGCACCGGAGAGGCTATATTTTCCATTTAACATGGACAGGCAACACTGGGTTGGAGTCTGCATCGATACAAGAGCGACCACTCTCCATGTCTTGGATTGCAACACAACCCTTAGAACTGACAGTTCGATGAAGAAGGAGCTCAACCCAATTGCCAACCTCATCCCATATGTTCTCAACCACTTCGGATATACAGATGGACCCCTCGGGATAAAGCCCTTCACTGTCTCTAGATGCAGGGGAATACCCCAAATCACCACTCCGACTGATGCAGCAGTCATGGCCGTTCTGTTGATTGAAGCTCACGCCGCTGATGGTCTCGCTGGATGCAAGGGCATCACCCCTCGTCTTCTCCCAGAACTAGCCAAGCAATTGGCTCTGAAACTCTTCGATGAGCTTCCTGTCTAATTGAGATGTTGTTTGTGTTTGCTTCAAAATGAATGCTATTGTTTCTTTTCTTACCCCGGTTTATTACATTTGCCATTTCGGATTTATTTATGGATCTATTTATGTTTTTATCTATTTTTCTAATTTGCAATTTTTGTTTTTCATTCATCTTGCTTACCATCTCTAATTTTCTAGGGTAAACATGTTAAATGTTATCTGTAAACTTGGGGATGTATCATATAATGAACCAAATCAAGGGTATTATACACTTAACCGATAGCAAAAGTAACTACAAAGTATTATACCTAAATCATTTCAGAATTAACTGTTAAGTCATAGACTTAAAAAATAATACAAAGAGATGGCAGTAGTCCTAATACACTCATGTCTTATATCCAAACCCTTTCTTAAAGATATTACCATTATATTTGTCAATAAGATGAAACAAGCATCAGCTGTTTGATGCATTTCTCAGTTAACTAACTTCAAAATATGCAACTTCTACGATAACATAAATAGTTCACTGCCAAGTCATATAATTAACCACTTAGCCAAGTCATATATTTGTGAATAAGATGAAACAAGCATCAGCTGTTTGATGCCTTTCTGAGTTAACTAACAAGTCATACAATTAACCATGATGGGCTACAAAGCCGTACAATTAACGGATAACACAAATAGATAACAGTACTTTCGTAATTTGATTGCTAACACAACAATTACGAACCGAGTTCTTACATAAAATGGGGGAGGCGTTATTCAGACCATCCATTGCACATACAGTTGTGTCAATGTTGGCTGCTTAGGGGAAATTAGTTTTAATAAGTCATAACAAAAGATGGTCGCCCCAGATCTGACCATTACAAAGAAACAGAAATCCACTCACCCCTACATACTTATCATCGACCCTTAACTTCAGATAGGCATCTTACAGGTGGTCTTGATGTGGTTAGCACCCCCACATCTCCCGCATGAACGACGGCGCTTGCCAGTCTTCATCAGCAACATGGAAAAGTTTTAATAAACGTTAACCAATATATTAACATATAATAAACACGTTAGCTGATAATTAAAAAGTTTATATGTTTCCAAATTAGTACTAACCGTAAATTCACCAGTCGATGGGATCCTTGCCTTCCTTGGCCTTCCTGGGGGTCGTCGAGTTGCAGGAGGACGAAGGGGTCTGTTCTCACCGTTTGCTCCAAACGGATAAGGCACAACTTTGCTTTGATCGACTGGGTTAATGCTCCCACTGTATGCCTCCTCCCAAAAAGCTTTGCTGTAGTAGGCGTCAACCTTACACTCCACACTCTGATTTGCATGTATAGCCGCAGCCACCGCATGGGTGCAAGGAATGCCCAACGCCTCAAACTCCTTGCATGAACAAGTCTTCTTCTCAAGCTCGACCCGGTAATAAACACCATCGTTGTCCAGAACCTCGTACTCATCGTCGATGATGACTTTCACCGCATAACCCGTCGATTCTGTGAAGTTCTTTGACATGATATCCGCTACCTTCGGAGTTAGCAGCCCAGCCGTTCTAGCTGCTGCTTCTCGCCTTGTGGCGAACCATCCCATCATCATTGATCTGATATACTCCAGCAGCGGAACAATTGGGTACTCCCTTGCTTCAGACAACGCTGCATTCAGAGACTCCGCCAGGTTACTTGTCATTATGTTGTACCGCTGCCCCTCAAATTGGGATCTCGCCCAGTGTTCAAAACCTACCCTGATCAGATAGTCTGCACATGCCACATCAACAACCTTTAGCTCGTTGAAGTGCCTGTAGAAATCCTCCATCTTGTAGGCTCTAGCCGCCTTTCCAATCACGTAAATCAGATGTTTCTTCTTGAAGATTGTCTGCACGTTTCGCTGTAGATGCAGCAAGCAAGCACAATGCCTCGCCCTAGGATAAACCTGTTGGAACAGAATTTGCACTTGTTAGAGTCTACAATTGTATGTAACAGTTAACACAACAAATATCACCTACTTTTAACCGCTAATAGCGATGTTGCCCATTACCCTTTTATTTACCCGTAAACACTTATACTGAACGAATTTTATATATGTTATCATATTCATAACATATAAGTAAAGTGTTGGCTGACAATTAAGTTAACTAACAGCTACAAAGATTACTTAACATCCTCAAACGAGGTTAATTTATAGATAACTAAATCAATGGGTATATAGTTAACAAGCCTTACCCTACGTATTCCTGAGTAGATGGTGGTGTGCCTGTCTGAGACAAAGACTAGGTCCTCCGCATACGGAACCACTTTAAGCAGATGGTTGAAGAACCATGACCAAGCTTGGTCGTTCTCACCGTCAACCACCCCAAAAGCGATGGGAAATATCTGGTAGTTCCCATCTTGTGCACTTGCGGTAAGCAAGCATCCAGCAAACTTGCTCTCTAGGTGAGTCCCATCAATGATTATCACCTTCCTCATACAAGGCCACCCCTCAATGCTTGCTGCAAAAGAAAGGAAAAGGTACTTGAAACGCTGCACACCTCCACTTCCTTTGCACGACTCCAAGGACACAAGTGTACCGGGATTTGCGGTTGCCAGCTGCTGCAAGTACGAAGGCAAATTAGCATATGCCTCTTCGGCATTTCCCCTCCCATGCTCGATAGCAATCTCTCTCGATTTCCAGGCAGTCCAGTAAGAGATTGGTACACTGTGATCAGTCCTCATCATCTCTCTTATAGCTCCTGGTCGCGGTCCACTTCCTGTTCCAACGTATTTCTTCCTCATCATCCCTCCCACAATGGACGAAGTCGCGTGTTTCCTAAACTGACCTCTCTCATCCACTGTGCAGCGGTGTGAGTTTTCCACCGTCTTAATTTCAAAATGGACGCTACCATGGATCTTAGCGGCGTAAACCCTCCAGGAGCAGCTAATTCCACTACACTCGAGCACCACCTTTCCGGGTTCCGACTTTCTCACAAAGTACCTGAACTTGTTAGCCAATGCATACAGCGACATGTGTGTCTTGAAGGCATCTCTATCGACGAACACTTGGCCCACATAGAGATGTTCGGTGGATGTGATGTCGTGGCCATCTGCAATACATAGCAAAGGAAGCGTCAGCTTCTAATGATTGTGGGTAGACCTTAAATATATACTTAATGACCTCAACTAATATTTACACGCTAACCTCGCTTGCTATCACCTAATATTATACGTTACACGATACCCATTGAGAATGTCTGCTAAACCATTTGTTATTCCTAGCAGCAAACGAAGGTTTAGCACCTAACGATTATATTTAGACGCTAAACAATTTGATAACCCTGTCACAAAATTAATTACCATGAACCCGAAAGTCATCAGCTTCCTCATAACCAGATTCAGGCATCTCGAACTGACCATTCCCTGAACCCGCACCCTTTAGCAGATTTGTGAAATGGGTTCCATGCGTGTCAGATTCAGTCTCAAGCCCCTTCCCCTTGTCTCTTCCCATTCTCTCCTCCTCGCTAGGCCCTGTTAACACAAGTCATATATTGTTAAGTAATATGTTAACGGTTAACGAGACAAATGTTGCTAACTTCAAGCTCTATTAAAAAAAAGGACAAACCTAGAGCTAATCTCATGTTGCCTCTACCCGGTGATGCAGGGATACTCTGTGAAAGCCTGATAATCCCTTCATCACCGTCGTTGAACACCTCCATTTCGTCCGAGGACTCAGTTTCTGATTGGCTTTTATCCTCATTGAGAAATGGATCTGGTTTCTCTAGTTCATTTCTCACCACAGCCACAGCGTCTTTCCTGATAGCTTCCATTTGTTCACTGCTGCAGATGCTCCTCAGCCTCTCTTCGCTAATTTGCAGGTATTCCCTTCGACGCATGGCTGTAGGTGATAACCAAATTAGTATCTGTCACCAACTTCTTTAGCAAGTAAAAAAAATATTAAAGGTGGTTAAGGATACCTCTTCATGGGGTTGGCTTTGCCGGAACCACAACGGTCCCGTTTTCAGCTACACCGTACTCTTCTCGGCGCTTACTCAGGTACCTATCAACATCGTAGCCGGAGGCCACGCACAGCTGGAGGTCGGCGAAATCCATCCTCAATGCCATGAAGAGTTCAACATCCCCGTCCTCAAGTATGTCGACAGGCGGATTTCTGGACTCTCCAGGGACCTTCATCCAGTCGGGGAAGTCATACGTCAGAGAAAATGGAGTGGAAGGGTGCACATAATACTTTTCCCTCACCATCGCCACTAGAGACTCGTAAGTCTCATTCTCCTTCACAACCAAATCGTACTTAACTTCAACGTGATCAACTTCGAACTTCCATTTTCCTTCCCCAAGTCTTTGCCAGTCCCCAACAACAACTCTCACCAAATGTCCCATCTTTCCTGCACAACATGTAAAATAAAGCATCACCACCAATCAATCTGATATCTTACAATAAATAGTTAAGATTTAGGTTAGAGCTTACTCTTTCTCCGTTGTGTTTTCAAACCGACCTTTTCCCTCAAACTCTATCAAAAATTTTTGCCCCTGCTAAGATTTTATATGCGTCTCTATTAACCCTAGTAACAATCTCATCTCTCGATAAACGGTCAAAATAACACTTACCGACGCAATCGCCATCAAGACGGTGAAGTTCCACTTCATTACACAGCAGTCCCTAGCCTGCTCCGCCGTTCATCGTCTGACCCTTTTTGCTGAAGGTTGACGCACCGAATTCGAGATTCTTAACACTCTTTCACCTGCTAAGAATTTTTTGATTTCTCTATTAACACTAGTACAAATCTCTTTAACCGATACACACCCAAAATAGCACTTACCTTCGAAATCACCATCATGACGTCGAAGATTCAGTGCTTTATCCAGGAGTACGTCGCCTTCCTCTGCGTCCATCGTCTGACCGAAGTTTCCCTCACCGAAACCGAGATTCCCACGTGCTGATCCACGCTCTGTTTCCCACATGCTTCTTTCGATGAAGGGAGGGCATTATCGTCCACTCAGGTACAAAAGGTTATCCCCTTTTGGGTTTCCGAAAACCAGGGTTATTTGGCAAATTTGGGCCCTTCTTGGATATATCGTGCCTATTCTCCCATGAAAATATGATGGGGAATTAAATAATATATAAGAGAATTAGGCCACTTTATTAATTGTCAAACGATACTATTATTTATGAAGTGATTTTGTTGGTTTGTCGTAGTCTCCAGGATTTTATCTAATTTTGCTTATTTGTTATATTTTTATTAGTTTCGCATTTTCCATGATTTTGACTAATTTTACTTATTTGTCATATTCTTATTAGTTTCTAGATTAAATCATCAAACTATTAATTTAGATAATATAAATATTACAATATCTAATTAATTCATTAATTTATATAATAAAATATTTCGAAATTTCTAATTAGAATTATGATTATAATTATAATTATTTTAGCTTTCACAAAATTCTTATCAGGATTTAGCTAAATATTTAATTTATTAATTAAATAACATAACTATTTCAAAATTTCTTATTGGATTTACAATTATAATTATTTTAAACAAGTTATGACCAATTCTTATTTTCATATGATATAAGATGTTTTAAACTTTATAGTTCCATTTTTCTTATACATTCCAAGTTGTCTCGATTATAGTTTTTGATATCTATATTTATGTACTTTTGATATTTGTTTTTTTAGTTGGAGTTTTTTGTTTTTTTCTTATTTTGAAATATTAGGAGAAAATCGGTTTAGTTACATGGAGTTTTGGAATTATGAATTAGGTATTCTTAATTACTGTTTAGTCTATAAGAAAAACATGCTTTGATATTAAGTTTAGAGTAGGGCTGGAACGGATCGGGTATCCGGGATATTTTAAGGTATCCGGATCCAGATTTGTATCCGGCGGATCCATGTTTTTGTTATCCTTATCCGGATCTGGGGTTCTCGGATATTCGGGCTTCGGATATCCTTCTAAAAATTTTAATATCCGGCGGATATCCGGATCCGGATTTGGATCCTTAAAATAAATAAAAATAACATTAGAACATATAAAATATTAACAATAATTGAAAAAAATAAAAATATGTATAGCATTTTAATTATATCTATGCAAACTATAACAAAGTTAGTATAAATTTGTATATATATTAGTATAAAAATAGAAATATAGTATAAAAAATTTGTTTATATACATATATATTCCTATTTTTAAAATAGTTATCAATAAAAATTACGGATCCGGATATCCGGAGTTAAAAATCAAGATATCCCGATCCGGATTCGATTTGCACGGATCCAACATTTTACTATCCGGATTCGGATTCGGCCCCTCCGGATATCCGGATTTTCGGAGCGGATCCGGATCAAATCTCGGATCGAATCCGAATCCCGGATAATAATTCCAGGCCTAGTTTAGAGAGTTGTCTATGTAATCATGTTATGAACATGTGTTTAATGGTTTAGTTTTTAAAGTAGATATTATTCTGATGAATAATTAGATTTTTCATTATACAATTAACCATAAATTAACTTTAATAATAAAAATATTATCAATTGTTTCTTTTATTAAAAGTAAAGTTATGTAATATAAAGATAAGTCAATGTATATATTGATCAAGTAAACCAATGAAATACATATTTTCGTTATTTCAATTTGTTATATTTTAAAAAAAAAATATTTTTCTCAATTATTATCGAACTTTAGTTCTTATTTACTTTTTATTTATTTTGTTCTTACTTGGATTTTGTTTGTTTTAGTGTTTTTGGTAATATAATACATATTTGTGATTTAAAATATCCAGTAGATTAAGAGAGATCAAAAGCTTACATTATTCCTTGACTTTGTTGCGTGGAATATTTGATATGTAATTATTCTCTTATGATTTCATAGTTATATAACTTTCTTTTGTCTTATGGAGCATAGACCGAAATAAAAATCGAAAAAACTAAAACGATTAAGAATATAAAGTATAAGTTATCATCTACACTATTAAAGCAGCTGACTGTTTGTGAACCTGCTCCTGAAATTTCAGCGAAATTAGAAAACGTTTTCAAAATTATTTACAAAACAGAGCTTTTCATTAACAATTTCAAGTTATTTACAAAATATAACTTTTCATCTATCTATACTATTAAAGCAGCTGACTGTTTGTGAACATGCCCCTGAAATTTCAACGAAATTAGAAAACGTTCTCAAAATTATTTACAAAACATGGCTTTTCATTAACAATTTTAAGTTATTTACAAAATATAGCTTTTCATTAGTAAAAAAATCGCAGGCCCAAGAAAAGCTTTGCTTTCTTATTTACACACTGAACGAGCTTTCAATACAAAATATGGTTTTTCATTTAGTAACAAAACAAATTCGCAGGCCCAAGAAAAACATTGATTTTTTATTTACACACTGAATGGGCTTTCAGTATCTTTAATTTATAAAACACTAAAAAAAAATCAATGTGTTACTTCATTATAAAATAAATTAACAAAAAATAATAGGTTAATATATGAATAGTGCACGTACATCAAATTGCATCAAATAATAAAAAATTATTATCAAGCATATGTATTATAAAAAAAAATATTCTACTCTATATATAAATTACAAAACATTAAAAATATACATGAATTTGACCATTGATCACGCAAATTCTTAAAGCTATTATCTATCCAGATAGATAATATCTTTTATTTTCTATATTTGATATATATGCATAAAATCTTGGAACAAAAAACAAAACTGTAACAGAATATATATTTTAGGATATTCACTATTAAAAAATATCTTAAGCATAACAAATCAGCAAATATTTTCAAATAAATAGCTTCTCATATTTTTTTGTTAAAAATTTATTGTGAATATTCTTTGATTGACAATCAAATATGTCTAACATAATCTATCGTAATCTATCCACCATATCAAACAATTATAAGTATTTCAAATTTTCCTAATATATATTTCCAAATTATGATCCATGTTTTTTTCTTTTTTCTATTTGTTTTCTTAGATTTTGGGCGGAGACGATGGTTTAAACGCTGTAACGAGGAAAATCTAATAGTTTGCAGATCAAATACCACTCCTATATCATTTTAATAACTCTAGCATTTTCGTTCCTAAATCTGGTAAACAATAATATTTTATGTATGTTTCGTTTTCAGTTTTCTTTTTAATCAACTGAATCTCAATGTCTTTATGTTATTTTGCACATTACAAAATTTACAAATGTAATAGTTTTTTAAATTTTATGTATAATTCAAATGTATATAAAAATTAATTTTATAAATATTATCAGCTTTCTACGAGTTTTTAACTCGTCAATCATGGTTAGATCATAGGTTAATGATAATATTTTCGATTTATCAATTTTTTAATTAATGAATTTTCATTAAACATAAACGGAATTATATACCGTTTACCAGTTTACCCGCAGATATATGTCGGATATGAAAACACTGAATATCTATTTTTAACATAAATTTGTAAATCAAAATTTAAAATATATTTGGAGATTATAGGTCGGGTCTCTTCAACTTGTTTTCATCTCTCCTATTAGGTTTGTTGTTTAAAATATCTTTTTCCATATTATTTCTAACACGAAAATAGAATTTCAGGAAAATTTTTACGTTGTAGAAAGCAATATAATTCTCCTATTTATATAGAATAACACTAAATCAATCAATCAAACTCCGGTTTCAATCCTAACTACTGATAAACCTAAAAGATAAAACTCTTAAAAAAACCATTAAAACAGTTGATACATATTTTATGTTGAAATACATTCGTTAGAAAAAAATTTTGACAAAGGAAATAAACCCGCGCTTTGAAAGCTTATGAATCTGCCCCTGAATTTTTACAGAAATTATAAAGATCTCATTTTCTTTTTTTAAATGAAATCGTGTAATTAAAAGAAAAATTAGGTAAAAGCCCACCAGAGTTTTAAAATAAATTAACAGCCCAACGGGGTCTTAATATAATTCAGTTTTTAATCTTTTTGAAAATTTCATTTCCTAAATATTTGGACCATATCTTTCTAATAAATCATTCACGTTATTAATTACTTGAAAATATTTATTAAATGAAATATCAAAATAAAATCAAGTTAAAATAACAAATGATTAAATCAACAAAATAATAATACAGATCTAAATTATTTTGAATCGCACAAAATAATTTTTCAATATAGAGTGTTGAAGATATACAAAATTATTTTAATTAAAAAAATCAGTGTAAAATAGGTTTAACTTCGGGTTAAATAAATAAAATCATGTTACGGGATAGAATTATTTAGAGTTTTCAAAAATTTAGTCATATATGAAATAACAAAAATAAGTGATATAAGTAAATTTAAGTTAAATTTTATCAAAAGTTAAAAAAATATAATTTATCAGAAATCATAATTTTTATGGCGTAAAATAGTTTTTCCAACAAAAATATACCCGCCTTTTTTAAGGGCAGGTCAAAATCTAGTGATGCTTAAATCATATAATGTATATAAATAAATACTATTAAAACAGAAGCAATATTTATCTACTTACAAGTAGTCTAACCAGACCATTTCATTTATTTAGTTTTCATTATTTTGACATTATATAATAGGTAATTTTTACTATATACACAATCTATCCTAACACGTTATTTAGCCAATTAATAGATTTCATATAAAACAAAGACTCGTTTTTCTTCATCAATCTAATTAGAATATCGACATATTCATACAAACATAATCTGTGTATTCCATTATATTAAATCTCTTATACTTTTTTTAACACTGTATGCAACATGAATCGTAAAAAAGACAAAAAAAATGAATATAACATGCCACGGTTGATGCTTCGTCTTCTTCTTGGAAAGGTTCTGCCCAGTGGCGGAACTACAGCCTAACTAGGGTTGTCACATGACCCATGTGAAAAAAGAATTTACTTGTTTTTTCCTTATAAAATTTAATGAAATATGGTAAAGTTAAATAAATGACCCTTATAAATTGTAGTAATTATAAAATTGACCCTAGTGAAAAGATGTTCTGCCTCCGCCACTGGTTCTGCCCCAACCATATTATATATGCACCATGTCTAAAGACAGTTTATCTTCTTCCATGAAAATCATAGTCTGCAAATTCACTACCATACAATTACATTATGTAACTTTCTTAACGAAAACTACCACATTGTATATAAAGAAACTCATATTAGGCTTGAACAGTTCACATTGTATCTCAAATAACAGTTTAACTAATGTATTGATTCAAACATCTTATAATATTCAAAACCAAACGTACTGATTCCAACAAATCACACATGTATTAGTGCTTAATATTCAGAGTCATAATTTATTTATTTTTGCAGAAAAAAATATATTCAGAGTCATAGTTTATACCTTAAACGTGTTTTTAAAAAGCTACATAGAGATAGTCACTAAGAAAAAAAATTTTTTTTACAAAATTGGATAGTTAAGTTTCAAAAAGATTGTGATCTTTTTTTTTGTCAAAATCCCACAATAATTTCCAATGAGATTTTATGTATTGTAACAACATATGCATCAATATACTTTTCCAGAAGATATCCTAACAAGAAAACTTCAAAAAAACTATATTCGTTAAGATTACATCCCATAAGAGTAGCAATAGAATTTATGAAATCTATAGAATCTTTTAATTATATAAAAAGCAATAATTATTTTACTAATAAAACAATACATTAAATAGTTGCGATGATAACCAAGATTTTTGTGTATAATATATTTTATGGATAATAATAAATTTTAATCCTCATGCTTTAGAAAAAACATGAGTTCTACTCTAAATAGTTTTACATCTATACTATTAAAAGGGAAGCATTTTGAAAAAATCTACTTAAGCAAAATTGTTGCACCCTCATTAATGGCATAATAGTAATTAGTATTAGGGACAAAGGTCCCACATCGGTAGTTGGAAGGGATTCTAAGCAATATATAAGATAGATGAGCCATTCCCCTAATTGCCAATTGGTTTTAGGTTGGAAGCCCATCTAGCTTAACATGGTATCATAGCCCGATCCACGCAATCCAACCCAATCCATATCGATCCAGCCCAAAGATGGCCCATCGATCTTTGCCCGAACATTCCGAGATTGATGCTCAGAGAACCATCATCTCGAGGGGGCGTATTAGGGACAAAGGTCCCACATCGGTAGTTGGAAGGGATTCTAAGCAATATATAAGATAGATGAGCCATTCCCCTAATTGCCAATTGGTTTTAGGTTGGAAGCCCATCTAGCTTAACAATTAGTTAATGGTTACATATAATACTAATGAACCAACTCTATATTAGTAATGCGAATAATATAAACGAACGTACAGAACCCACTTTCTCAAATGATATACGATGGTTTTGATCTGTGGGATCCACTCTCACAATCTAATGCTGAGTATATTATCAGGCAAGGCATAATGCTTTAGTTTTCCATTAATTAATCCAATTAATTAAAATCTGCATATACCTCAAATCTAAGTTTGTGTTTATATATTCAACCTATCATCGCTAAAAAGATACCAAATTACTTTAAATTTTAGATAATATTATTAAAAGATTCTTCAAAAAAATCTACTAGAAAAAGATTGTAAGACCACGTGTAAATATTTATCATTTTATCCTACTATTAAATATTCTAACCACACAAATTTTTAGATATTTATAAAAATATATATTACTCATTATTTCATGTAATATACCTTTATCTATAATATTTTACCATCTAACATTATGGTTGTTATGAAATAATGCCATATACTATATTTTATGCTCAACATAGACCTAAAATATTTACACATCAACCATACAAATGAGTTAGCATATATCATACAACATTTATACCATGTCAGCCAACATTTATAATTCCAAATATTTACAAAATCAAATTTGATAAAAACACTTTAATAAACCATATCTTATAAAATATATATATATATATATATATATATATATATATCATGTTAAATTAATTTTTATAAAAAGTATTTAAAAAATTATTAAAAATCCTAAATTTTTTTATTTTTTAACAAATTGAAAAAAATACAAATCTATACTATTAACTCAGCCAGAAATCTTCCAAGTGAATCTTAAGTCTCACCAACTCTACGAATGTAAATTTTATAAAATGCACAAAAATATAATACAAGAGTAGGTTTGGGCATTTAGATCTTCGGGTTCGGTACCGATTGATTTCTTTTAGATCTGATTTCTCCGGATCATAAACATTTGGACCCACCTAAATGTTTTAAAATCAATTTGGTTTGAATTGTCTTCTTTTTGAATCCGGGTTGGTTCAAGTCTATAATTTAAGTACCTGTAAAATACATGTAATTTGAAAACGTAATGTGTCGTAGTCAATTCAGGTATTTAAGACCCCAAAAAAACTCAAAATACTTGAAGACATGGAAAATTCAAAACACAAAAGTACCCAAAAATCAAACAAATACCAGAAAATATACAAATATAATTTCAAATTTTTGAAATTTAACAAAAACCTGAAACTATAACCAAAATCCGAATCTGAACCTTAAACTAATTCATAATTACATAATTTATATAATTTTTTATTTGGTATAATACGACTTTATAACATAATAATATTTACATAATTTATATAATTCTTTAATGTAAAGCTTATGAATTCATCTTTAAATCTACTTTTAATCTAATTGACATGTATTTTTCGTAAATTTAAACCGGACTATATATGAATAACTACATCTATTCATCTGACAAAAAGTCTCAAACGGACATGAAAAAATAAAAATGTTGTTTCAATATATTATAATAGAACATATTTTAAATAACTTATAACTAATAAATGTTTAAGAATTCTTTTAATTTAAACGGAATTACAACAAAAAAATACCCGCGCTCTTAAAGCGCGGATCAAAATCTAGTGTATTACTATAAATTCAGATTTTTTTTAGCTTTCCAATAAAATCTAATGTAATTTTATACGACGAAATCTAATGTAATTAAAATGTACTCAAATGGTAGTAAAATAGATGCCTCATGTAAGAAGTTTTATCGGCCAAAATTTTCAGTATTTTCACTGAAACATTTGGAATGAAAATAAGGTCCGGATGGGCTTATAAAATTTATCTTTCTCAAAATTTGGTAACAAATTTATATTCAAAGTTTATTCTTTGGTAATAAAAACATTGTCCATTTATTTATTTTTTTTAAATTGATTATATTTGCATATGTTAGCAATAAAATATATGCACATTAGAAAATGTTAATATATAAAGTACATTCAAATTTCAATTTCACTTAATATATTTTTGATAAATTAATATCACGCTTTTATCAAAATATTAAACTCTTAGTTGTAAACCTCAAAGCTCAAACTTTGAAGATAAAGCCGCACATTAAATACAAGTATAGAATGTCAATAAATACAGTTACATAATACTCTAGATATAAAAATTTAAGTTAAATCGAATTACATATCAGGTCACATATCCGTTCAATTGGTAGTCAGGTCTCGGGTTTTAAAGAATTTTTAAATATTTGTTTATAACAAAATTGGAATACATATCAGATCACAGATTTACGGTTTAACCGCGGGACCGGATCGGGTTTCAAAATGCTAAATATTACCCTTTATTTGTAACATTTAAATGTAAATGCGCAATCAAATATTTATATCAAATACATTGGTTAATACATTGGTTTGTTTCAAAAATTATCCCGCGCTTTGAAAGCGCGGATCAAAATCTAGTTAATAATTATTACTAAAACAATTATGCCCGCATGTGCGGGCAAAACACCTAGTTGGTTTAAAGTTGGAAGCCTAGGAAACTTATCAGAGTATCAGATTCCATATCCTAAATATCCTAAACCCCTAATTAGTATGACCCTTTCGATCGGGTATAAAAGTCGCATTTAATCCTACCCGACCGGGTATAAAGATCGTAATTGACTCGCCTCGCCAAGTATAACTGTCTTACAAGTTCCAAAATTTCTGGCCAATAAAAACCATCATTTCGAAGATGGGTATTAGGGATATTGTATCCCACATCAGAAATTCTAAGGAACATTAAATAATATATAAAATGTTATGATCAATTCACTAATCACCGCTTGGTTTTAAGTTGGAAGTCCATAATTAACCTGAATCTAACATGATATCAAAGCCCGATTCAAACAATCCAACCCGACCCACTATCGATTCAGCCCAACGTCGGCCCATCGATCCTTACCCAAACATTTGAGATTGTTGCTCAAAGAGTCGTCATTTTGAGAGGGCACATTAGGGACATAAGTCCCACATCGGGTATTAGAAGAGACCATTAGTAATATATAAGATAGATGGACGACTCCCCTAATCACCAATTGGTTTTAGGTTGGAAGCACATTTATGCACAAGTCTTTTGATCACTTTGTATAAATATGACCTAAGGGTCTTCGTAATACATAGACTTTCTCGATCATCTTTTTGTACCTTTGTCATGGTACCAAAGCGGGCTCACACCCTGACTAACTAATCCGGTCCGAACAGTGGTTCGATCAACCCCTGCTTATATCCCAGAAAAAGCTCAGTTCCTACGAGATTTTTAGAGAATAAAGCATTGTATTGAAGGAGGGATGATGAATTCTTCGAGATTAATGGTTATACGTACCATTATCTCGGGGAAGGATGTTAGGACAAAGATCTACATCGGAAATGTAATGGAGACTTAAATAATATATAAGAGACTTTGACCACTCCACTAATTGCTAAATGGTTTTAAGTTGGAAGCCATGAAACTTATCAATTTACGATCTTAAATCAAGGTATGCTTAATTTTAATTCAACAACCACACAAAAAATATAGAACAACTGTATAATAATACTGTATATAGGTTAACCGCTATTTGATATATAACCACTACTTTGTAACAGTGAGTGTATTATAGTTTCAGATAATCCTTATAATTTCGTACTACATTGTGTTGTGCGACCACTTTTTAACATAGCTAATGCCATACTACATCGTGCATTGTGTTGTATGTCATGTGCTCACAAGACATGAGACTGCATGCGCTGAGATATATGGGTTATGGGCTAACAGTCTAAGCCTCCAATTAAGTTAGCGAACTTCCTCTTTACTAGTTTTCACAGAACTCTAGTATTTTCATTTTGGCCACTATCTCTTCAATGTAACCCCTGTTCTAAAACGCGACCGCTTAGCCGATTAGGCGCCCAAGGCGCTCGGCGGCAAGCAACCGCACCGAAATAGGCCAAAGCGGCTCAACGACTCGGTCAACCAACTAATCGGTCAACTTAGCGATTAATAGGGTTGAAACTACTTTTTAACCGCCTAAAAGGCCAAACAAATTTATACTATTGGGCTTCAAGTTGACTTGTAATTAAAGTCCAGAACAAATATTTGATGCCAATCCTGAATGACTACTTATGGATGTCCTCATTAGCTTTTCACTCTTTACAGTTACGCGATGTGGGACTCTGTTTCGTGTGTTTCTAAAATATTGTTACCCAAAATTATTAACTACTACCGGAGGTTCGAACCCAGGGTGTGCAACGCCAAACAACATTACCATCACCAAATACCAATAGACCAAGGCGTGTTTTGTTGTTTATGCGTATGTTTCCATATATATGAACACAGTGCCGGCTCTGAGGGTGACAAACATGGCAAATGCCATAGGTCCATCTGACAATTAACTAAATTTTGTGATAAAAATGGTATATATTTCTTATAATAAGGGTGTAAAATATTTTGCTTAACCAATCATATTACAGGAAAAAAATTTATCCATGGGTCCAATATACTTTTAAGCAGTAAAAAATAAAAATATAACACTCACCCCTACTAATAATTAACTTTTGTTAAACAAAATAAATATAAATTTCGATAATAACATACAAAAAACTATAACATTATACTATATTTACATTATATATTTAATTTAAATATTATAATAAATAAAATAATAATTAAACTAGGCGCCGTGTATATTCCGATTAATTCCCGATTTTTCGTTAACTCGCTAGGCCCAAGGTCGCCGCCCGACTAGCGCCTAGCGTAATTTGGAACAGTGAATGTAACGTACCATTTAAATATAAACTTCACATATTTTCTTGAAACACCGAACTGAAATATTCATACTTACTATATTGTTTTGTTCCTATTATAAATTTGTACTAAAAAAATCAATTGCCATTTTTACGGACCACGTAGAGGAAAGAGGAACGAGGAAAGAGGAAGGAGAAAGTAGTTATAGCTTGAGAAGGCTAAAAGACAATTAATGAGTAGGGTTATATCAATTTCGTTGTTATGGTGCAAGGTAAGAGTGATTGCATGTTTTAAATGCAAGTATGCGGAAGAAGTACGGAGGCACTTGTAACTACACTGCTGGGATCAGAATACACGTCTTTATGGAGTTCTATATATATTGGATATTCCAGTTGATACATCAAGGGACAAGATCACTCTGTTTCTTCTTCGCTATACTTTTCAAATATAGATTCACTTGATATGGAGGGAAATGCATGGTAGAAAGCATGGGGGAAACACAACACTGCTTCGAAAATGATTTAATACATTGACAGGAATGTACGGAACAAGATCTCAACTCTCCAAAAAAATGAATTGCATCAAATATCAAGGCTAGACCAGAGCACATATAGAATAGTACTGTATTTTTCAGTATTTATGATTTGTTTCGTACATGATCGATATCTGATACTCTGTTTTATTTTGTTTCGCAAAAATACGGATATCCGGTTTTCCAAACATTGTGAATTGTTATTTGATGTTTCTGTATATTCACAGATATTTATGGATACTTCATACAATTTGTTCAATATAAGTAAATCTAGAAAAAAATACCGATTTATTTTTTATTATTTTATATCATAAGAATATAAATTTAAAAACATAATGAAACTATATGTCTTGTAAATTTTTATAATTAATATTTTTTTATCAAAAACAAATATTTTTAGAAAAAATGTAGTCTTGTAAAAGGATTTTATGTTCTTTTTAATTTAGTATTCTTATACGTAGTTTCTGAAATGAAATTAAATAAATTCATCTTAAATAAAAATTATATGATATTATACATTTAAAAATTATATTTAATTGTAGATAAACATATATTTGTCTAAAAATCGGAATGAATCAGATATCCGTCTCTAAATGTTTTTAGTTTTTTGTATTTGTTTCGTCTTTAACGGATATTGACTTTTATTATTTGTTTTGCTTCGAAGATTTATGGATATCCAAATTTATTGGATCGAAACCAATAACAAATGAAATCAAATTTAATATATAAAATGCACACTACATAGCGACCTGGTTTGTGGCAAAATGTTTAGGATAGATGATTCCTATTAGTTTTGATGCCAAAGTCACATTTATTGTAACATGTTTTTTTACCTAAATAACTTTTACATTCCTTCAAAAAAAATTGCAAAAAAATAGAAGATATGAATAGGCCTTAATATGGGAAGACAAATTCAAAGCTAAGACTGCAGCTAGAACAAGTCAATGGCTACATAAACGATGCCATCAAATGATTCACTATTTCACTCCATGGCTACAGAACAGTAATTTCATGATGGTCGTAAACAAAAGAGGGATTTACATTCTAGATCACTTTTTAAATTGTTGTTACATTCAAGGTCACTTAATGCTACTGAGACACTTTCTTTTAACTAATTCCCTTTTTTCTAACCCATAACATAACTAGGATGAAATCAGTAGGACTCAATATTTATTTTAATAATCTTCTATTCTTATCACTTCACCACCACTCTCATTTTAAGTCAACTATCTTCTTCTCTTCGTAACCCTCATCAATCTCCACTTCTCAAAATTGAGTGACTGAGCAGTTGTCTCTTCCTCCATGTGGTCGGGACCGGAGTCCAGAGTGTCTCCACCGGAATCGTCGTGGCTTCATTCCCAGATCAGAAAGAAAACGTGACGGAGCTGCTGGAGAGCTTCATTCCGACAGAGATCCACTACAATCCGCTTCAAGAAGAAGTCATCTCGTCCTTGATGTGGTCGTCATGATCAATACCAAAGTCATGGTTGCTGGAATCGTCAAGGTTTCAGTCGTAGATCAAAGGCATAGCTCAATTTTAGCAACAATGGCAGCTTTAGATTATTTGCACATTTGACCCTTCCACTATTGTTAATTTTCAATTTTGTCTCAAACTGCTAATTTGTTAATTTCTTTAATAATCCCCCCCCCCCAAAAAATTTTAGTTGTGAAATCTAAACTAAACAAATATTATGATTCTACAACATTGGTCCATATTCTGATTTTGTGTACTATAAAAAAGAGTGATATATATATATATATAGTTCGGGTGTACACATGGATGTGTATGATTTTGTTGTACACATAGTTGTGTTCGATTTTGTTATACACATGATCTGGTGTACATGTGTACTTGGTCTTATATTAAACAATATCTCAATTTCCACAGAGCAAAACATCATGCTTCTTAATTTAAGATTGAAACTTTACAAGATAATTGATGTTTTTTTGAGTATCTTCTTTTAGTTAACTTTGTGTTTGATGATGTTCAAATATGAAGTCATATGTGTGTACATAAAATATGATGATGTCGATGTGTACAACAAATGTGATAATGTACATGTGTACATGTTGGTGTTCGGGAAAATCCATTAGAATCCAGAAAACTTAAAGTTCTTCGTAAATGCCGTAATTAATGAACAGAAAACCTAAAATCAGGCGTTCCACGCCGAGATTTCAGCCACCAGCAGATTCAAAATGATCCTTAATTAGTGTTGCAACCCATCATGCTGGTAGGACCACAAATCTCAAGCAACTTGTGGAAAAATCACCACCATTGCCACTGTTTTTCAGTAGAAAGAAAAAGATGAGAAACATGATGAAGAAAGTGTGATAGACATTCTGATATTTAATCTTTGACCATCTGTTTTAATTTAGACATGCATAAACGACGGTTGCAGCAATAAAAGCTGTTCAGAGTAATCAGAGAAGATAACGGATGGAAATATGTTTAATAAACAAGATTATAAGATAAACAAACCTTGTACATGGATGATTAGCAAGAATTTTGTGTTTTGTGCTGATGAACAATGTCGGTGAAACCAAGTTTGACTGAGACAATCACGGTGAAAAGGCAATAGGAAAGAGATGAAAATTTAGAATAAATCTGGGCCGTGTAGAAAGATGCAGCATACGATCTAACGGTGTATATTAGAGACATGTATGTGTCTTATGTAGATCTAAATCAGTAAAAATCCAGACTGTCCATAAGTTATATAGATCTATGGCTGAGAATAAAGCCCAATAATTTATTATTTTAGTTAAGTCACGTGATGTTTTAGAGAAACTAGAAAGGTTGATTCTTAACCTCTTTCTAACAGATAGTTGAAAAAAAATGTCCTAGTATAAGAAAGTGATTCAACCTGATATTTAAAACTAGTAAAGTGACTCTCAATGTAATATTCTCTGAACAAAATAACTAAACGCTTTTTAGGTTTAAGTCCTTATAGTTTTGTCTATTGCTTTACAAACTACTGGCGTGGTTTTAATGCTTGCTCTTTTTGTCTTTTTGAAGGCAATGTCATTGTTTTTCTTGTTAACGGATCTGTCGCATTAAATTGAACATGTCGTCTTTTGGTAGATTAGTAATGGGATTGGTCCAATGGTCCCACGAGGTATAGTATTCCTATTTTCCTTTTATTTCTCAAGGCAATCTTGTCGTGCGGTACTGATGGCTATGCATTCGCTACCAAAGCCCAAAACTATATATGTTTATACATATTATATAGATTCATTTTATTTTTGTTAAAGATTGCAAATGTGAAGAAAATATAATAGTTGATGTGAAATGGTTTTCTTACTTCGCAAAATAAATGATTTTTATGTAAACTTTTTTTTTGACAAAGCTGCAGGGCAAAGACATGCATACAAAGCGAACAGCCCAATTTATAATTCGGCTTCGGCTCTTACAGATAGCTTTTCCAATTTTGAATTTGGTTTCTGATATTTGATATTACCACTATTATTCATTATATAAATATATGGCTTTATTTTAAATATATAGTCAAGTAATTAATTTATTAGATGCAATCAACACGTATCATAATTTTATTCACCCTTTCTAAAAAAAAAAGGTAAACCTTTTTCTTTTCTCAAAACAATGATCTCAACATTTAGAGCTGGCTATTAATATTGCTAAATATTAGGTAGTATAACATACACTTTGGATGAGGGTAAATAAGCAGGTGCAAGTCCACAGGTGCATGTCCAAAAAGGAGGAAAAAATAAGAATGGGCAAAGTAATGGAGAGAAGATAAAGAGATTATGGTTTACAAAAAAAGATATAGAGATTATAAACATGTGAGTTAACTCTGATCGCTATTCCTTTTACCTGCAATTCCCTCTTTAATTAGTGATGTTTAGTATTTTCAATTCTAGTGTTATTGGTTTATAGATTTTCACATTCTCATTAAAATTTTGCGTTATTGGTTTGATGATTCTTTGATTCTATATAAAATCATTTGTTATTCAAATAGTTTAGATTTTAATGATTTTATAAATCTATTAAAGTAAGTGTTATTGATAATTGGATTCTTGATTTTTTAACTTACAAAACAAGATTTGAGAATATTACATTTTTCTCTTGGATTATTAAAATTTTTACATTACTTTATTTTCATATATTTAGCAATAGACAAAATTATCTACAACTCTTTCCAAAATTTAAAAAATCTCTTAACTTTTAGAATCAACAAACTTTGTAGAAATTTAAGTCCCACTAACACTCTTTTGCTGTACGAACCCTTTCAGAGTCATACCATTCCCGTTTTTTGCCATTCTTTATGAACACCCCATTATTCCTATCTTTTTTTTTTGTTCAAGCCCCAATTCCTATCTATATTTAACTGAAAAGGGAAATTTAAACGATTATTGGATAGAAACATGGTAACCACTTATAGATGGGCTAGTGATAGGATGGATTTCGAGTTGAGGGTGAAATTCTCAATACTTTCGGATTCGGATCCCTACAGCTGCAAACACTTTTAAGTGGCCACGCGGATATGAATACATTGTTTAGAACTCATTTGAATACTTGAGAGAGGATCCATCCGTGGGTTGCACATTTCATTTGGGGGTTAGACTTAGTTCCATTAGTGGTCCGGATTTAATCCTTTCTTAATTATTAAAAAAAAAAAGAAAAAACATGGTAACGTTTCCTGGACGCAATCATCGTAACTCGTGAATTCACAACATCGTATTCATCGTTCTAATCTGGCTACTATATATTTTCTCTTTTGTCAACAATTTGGTTTTATATATGTACACTTAAATATGTAATTTCATACCCCTATTAAGTGGGGTTTTCTTTCATTGTCTAGACATGGACTGCACATGATATGATCTGAATTTGAAATATTCATTACACGACAACTATAATGACTATGAACTGAAAATGTCGTTGAGGCGATCGAATTCAGACTCTTTCTTTTTCGACGATTTATTTTGTTTTTGATAGCGATGTTAAGTACATGTTACTTCTTGTTTTATATGTTTCGTGGGGTTGGAAAGATAAAAGATACCGCCAAACTGCAATAGTATATATTTATAGACTATCTTTTTTATAATTTTTCAATTTATGTTGAATTCTGTAAACCTATCAAAATGAAATTAGACAATTCAAACTCATGTAATTAACTTTGAGAATAAAGTAAACCAACCTACAGTGCAACTTGAAAAGAAGTTTGGGTTATTTACATTTTAAATTTTAAAATCTTTTATATATCAACCAATTATAATAAAAATATTTCTTTCTTTCTGTTCATTTATGTGGGGATGTTTTTCTATAATAGTGAGAAATGACGGTTTGTAAGTTTTTATTCACCTTAAATTGCAACTTTTATTCTTGGAGTCGCTCACAAATCGTAATGAAAAGTGGAGAATAAATTCTAATTTTCAGGACTTAACAAAAAACATGTACTGACAAATTGATTGGCTAAATGAAAAAAATATATTTTTCGATTTTAATCCTTAACTAAAATTAATAGAAAAACAATATGAATTTAATTGCGCCAAAAAGAAAGAAAAAGGGTCAAGAAGACATGTTAACATGTACACTAGCGTTCATGACCGAATCGCAAACCGGACAAGTTTGTAACAAAGCCGAACCGCAAACCGAACACAAACACAAATGACGACATGGTAACACCAACACACAGGCCTCTCTCTCACCACACCGCTTGCAACCGCTACCAACCCCCGTAACACCTTCACCACCTTCGACGCAACTTCCGCAGCTCGACTCCGCATCGTCTTCTACAACGGTTGGTGCGGTTGGTAACGTTTGGACTTGAGCCAGAACTTGGTCTAGGTTGGTTCGAAGGTTGTTAGCGTGTGCTTCGTTGGTTTGAGCCATATCGCGCCATATTTGGTTTTCAACGTAAAGATTCTTGACTCGCTCTTGTAAAACCCAATTTAGGTTTCTTAACCGCACGATCTCGTCGTCTTTCTCTTTTAACTTCTTGGCTATATAGTTTTGAACCGCAGACGCTAACATCCGCGTTTGCGTTCGCTGACGAGCCTCAACCTCTACTCTAAGCTGCTCCGTTTGCTGAGCTACGAACCGATCAATCTCCGATTGTTGTTGGTTTTGGATCTGAGAGACGAGTTCAGCGTTTATCAACGATGAGGTTACACCAAACGGACCGGACCTCCGTTTAACCGGAGACGCGAACTGAGCGTCTGAGTCAAGGTATTGAGATCCTCTCGAACGTTTTGCGGACGGAGGAAGAACATAGGATGAGTTAAAGTTGTAAGTGAGACGACTTTCTGATTTGTTGAAGCAAGCTTTAGCTAAAGGATATACGGCGAGGGATTCTCCGGTTACAAATGGAACTCCGCCGTGGTTCATGTCTTGTTCGAATTTAACACAATCTCTGCAGATCAACGAACAAAAATGATTACGGGAAACCCATTTGAATAAGCCCGAGAGCTTTAAAAGGAAGAAATTCAAGCCGAGAATAATTTTTCAAAGAAAATAACATAAAAACAGTTTGGTGAGTTTTGTTACCTGTTTGATAACAACTGAGGAGAGAAAATTTTCATGTTATGAGCTTCAACAGCCATTGATACGTTCGTATAAAAAGCTCCGAGAGACTATATATATGAATAAAGAGAGGATGAAGGAGAGTTGTGGCGACTGGTGAAGAAATCTATGGGGTTGGCTTTTATTTAAGGTGAGAGAAAAAGTCAAATTATTTAATTTTCTATAAATAATTGTTTTCTATTTTTTACAGTAAGACTAGTTATTTTAGTTTCTTTAGAAATAATCCTCAATTATGTGAAAGAAAACAATTTTTATGGTTGGAATTACTATATTTTCTCCTTCCTTATATGAATTACCATATTTGTTTGGTATGCTTTTTCAGGTATTATTAGATATATTTTTAGTGAAATAGAAATTCTGGAAACAAAAATTTGTGAGCTTAAACAGAATATTTACTTACATATCAATCTATGTATAGAGACAAAATATATGTCTATGTTTCTGGAAATTCGCAATTTGGGTCTGTAAGAAGTAAAAGATTTGTAATATTTTATAGTATTCACCTTTTGTTCTTGATGCACCCATATACTTTTCCTTAGCACACAAATGTATGTAACATTGTACCTTGACTAGTCAAAGCATCTTTATAACAGTATTATCTTATTGTGTGTTACTTCTAAAACTTATAAATATATATATATATATATATATATATATATATATATATATACAGTTATACACTAATTTTTATCATATATATGTACTAGAGAAAACTGTTTTCCAATCAAACATGTTGGTTCGTTGTACTCTGTCTGCATTAGTTCTATTCTAATCTCTTTTCAGTCAACCAATATTTATCTTATAGATTATTTTCCTTTTTGGTGATGAAGAAAATTAATATCTAATGATATTTAATAGACAATGTAACAATGATATTAATATGCATATTTTCCATTTTCAGTTTTACTGATTAAAAAAAAATCTCAAAAGCTCACATCATGTAGTTGAAGTTAAACTCCACAATGGCATATCTGAGACCTGTGAACCTATAAGTTTATATTCTAAATTTTTTTATAGCGGTTACTTATTTTTTCTTCTACAGTAGTTTATATTTTATTTTAACCATATCATCTCTCTCTCTCTCTTTCTCTTCCTATCTCTCTATTTTCTTACTACAATCTAATATTTTCTTCAATATAGTCATTCATCAGATACAAATCTAATATTTTCCTCAATATATTCATTCATCAAATGAATCCTTGTTCTAAAGTTCAAAAAAAAAAAGCATTCCAAAATATTTCCATTACCTTATTTACACGATTTTTAATACAACAAGTTGGACATCATATGTACCTATTAGAAATAATAACCAAATGCAACTGAATCTTATTAAGCATATAACGCAATTTTTTTGTCAAGTCAGATACTAATTTTCTGAACAGATATACATGTACGTGAAATCAGTTATCAAAGAACAATATATGAAGATTTTGGAATGCCTGTAACCAAAACAGCCATTTTACTAAATTATTTACGGCAAGCTCTCCATAGTGAAGATGCACGTGCGAAAAGTGTGGGTCGTGATGTGAAAATGAAGCCACGTCTTAGTGGGACCCAGCGAACCTTTTGTTTCATCTCTTCGTGAAACTACACTCAAAGTTCCGAATCTTAGAAAGAAAAAAAACTACACTCAAACTACTAGTATTAAATACATTTATGTTTCGGTACCACCAATATGTTTGCATCTTGATTTGTCGTTTAATTTACTAGTAATATGTTTGGGAATTATAAATATATAAATAAATAAAATTAAATAAAAAAGTTTGAAAGAGAAATCGGAGTTTTTCGATAATGTGTTTTTTTTGAACAAATTCGATAATGTGTTTATAGTACGGATAAGCAGGCGTGTTGTCATAACTCTGGTGACTTTTCGATGTAGGACAGGTCCGACCACAAAGAAAACAAAAGTCTTTATTTTCTTAGTCATGCGGTGGCTTATCTCTTTTTAGTTACTAATATTTGTATTTCTAGGCCACTATGCGAATCTAGTGTATAAACTTTATATCACTTTTGGTGTATTTTTATTTGAATTTACAAAAGAAAGTAGTCATGGATATTTCTCATATATGTTAATTTTATTCATTATTTGTATAACTAAGACCAAAAGAATATATTATTTTCTATAAAGTTATTATGATTTTTTTTTTGGTCAAAAAGTTATTATGACTAATGTTTAGAAAGCATAAGTTTCGGGGTAAACCAAACTAGTAGACGAAGACATCTTCGGTTGTCTTTTATTTATCTTCTTGGTCTGTATTCTATTTCTTATCGACATATTCGTTTGTCTAATTCTTCATATTGCTTCAATGTCAGACACTACGCCTACATCATCACTATCTTAAGACTTGCTCAGAGCTTTTTATCATTTTAGAATACACTTATTTGTCCCATTATACGTATTCATATTCCTTTCTAATTTATATTCTATAGAATAGGTTTATAATAAATATTGATTTCATAAGTTAATCGGACGAACAAGATAGATGGAGGCATGCGTGGCTGAGTTCATGCTTTAAGAAAACGTGACAAGATGAATAATGGATATTAATATAATTACATTTAATCAGAATAAAGATATGCAAGTAGTGTGAAATGGATTTTCAATCCAAATAGATTATTATCGTCAACTGCGTTTGATTCTATAAACATATTATTAACAGAATCCTTCGCGTCGCGGATAATTTTTCAACTAATTTATTTTCTTTGTTTATATTGTCGTATTACAGTTGAGCTTTTCATATTTGTTTTGATATGATATATGTTACGTATATTAGATAGTGACATTTATGTTTACATTTTATCAAAAAAGATATCATTAATGAAAGCCGTTTGTCAAAACAAAAAAAGAATACAAGCATTCATATTATAAGAGAAGAAAATACGAAAAAGAAGAAAAATCAACCATGCATAAAGTGTTGAAAAATCAATTTGGTCCATCCTTATCGGCACCAACTACTAGTAGGTGTCAATCAGATTGATCCAGAGCGGCTCGGTTGGATCACGGGTTTAACGTATGGCAGATTAGGTCAACTCGGTTCTTGAACTTCATGACTTCACGAAATACTTTTGTTTTAAGATAATTTTACTCTGATCCGTCTAATCTGAGGTGATTTTTAATTAGTCTGGATGATTAGTGGCTTTTCAAACTAACTCATCTTTATTATATGAATTAGAAATAACTTATATATCATACATCTAAACCTTTTACATTTTGTGCACATTGATTATTGAGGATATACCTTTCCGTAACAAATATCAACGTAACATTAATTAATTTCGTTAGCTTGTACGAGTATGATAGAATCCAAAAACTGTTAGAAGAGAAAGTCAAATGGACTTGGCATACGACATAAAATGAAGTTGGGTTTTCTGAGAGGCATTACATAGACGTAAAGACCGGACTAAAGCAACGTGAGACTAAGGAAAACACGAAGATAGATAATGGTCTGGCCCCTTAATAAAATAAATGAGTGCAGAGAGACCATTAGCATATTATAACTTGTACATAAATCTAATATCAAAGTAAAAGGTTAATCCAACAAGTATTAAATATGTTAAATTATATAGCTTTTGCTAAATTGAAGAAGGAAATGTCATATTATGTGACAATTTTGTACTCTTAAAAATCCGTGCAAATCTTTAAAATAAATAGTGGAAACCGATCAGAACCTGGCGCTAATATGTCTGTATTAAGGTAATTACAGCATACACGCAAAATAAACATTGCAAAATGCATAGATCTATATTTCATACCATAGCATATTCTCTTCTTCTTTTGAATTCCTTTCATATCTTTTGTTGAGATGTTAATTTTTTTTTGTCGGCTACCCATATTAACTAGATCAAGTGAAGGCAGTCGAGCCGATTCTCCGAGGAACATCTCCGTATGTCTGGGTCTGATCTATATGGGAAAAAATATATCCTCTACGTCTCGCTTCTTTTGCTAGCGCGTCTGCACGACCATTCATACTCCGAGGAATGTGAGATAACCTCACGTCTTCGAAATCTTCACGTAGTCTTTGAAATACCTCAATTTCCGTCGCAAAGGTTGGCCAATCCAGCATGTTTGTAGTTATATCCACCAGGTCCAAACAATCTCTCTCGAACCTTATCAATGATATCCTCCTATCTCTCATGCATGAAACTATCCAAAGTGTCTCCTCCATCTCAGCATGTAGAGTGGAGAGGCTCTTGTTGCACGTTCGTAATCCGAAAAATTCGGAGCCCAAATGATCCTAAAACTCCATCCTAAGTCACATATGTTAAATTTATTTATCAACAGAAACTTTAAAATTTTTAGTCTCAGTCATCGGAACAAAAATGAGATAAAAAGTAAATCAATTTATTATGAAGGAACATCTAATCTGGATTTCTCACACTAATATTCAGATTTCGATTTCCGATTCTATAATGATAGGAATTGACTTAAATCCAAATTGCATAGGAAAATATACGAACTATATGGATTTCTCACACTAATATTCAGTTTGTTACTCTAAAAAAAATTATAACCATTATGGTTATTGAAATATTTTATTTGATATGATTTATTTTTATAAGAATATGCAAATTCAAAATAGTATTAAATTTATTTTAATCTAATTAAACCCGGTTTGAACCAGATCGAACCACAATGACCCATGACCCAAAAAATTTCCGGTTCGCTAGTCGATCCGGTTTTAAAAACACTGCAAAAACCAACATCCTTGTTTTATAGGCTGTAGAAACTTTAAAATGAAAAAAAAACTAATTATGATATCAAATAAATTAGATAATCATAAGAAAACATTTATAAATATTTTAACATAATTATGGGTGTTTTCAAAAGTATTGAAATAGTTAAAATAACATAAATTATTATTTATATATCACATTTAAATAACCAGTAACTTTGATAATTTATAATAATCATTAATATAATTTTTTTATTTGATAAAAATAACTATTTCTATATATATCTCATATTTTATTTTGAAATATCTACAACATATAACCTACAGTTAGAACAAATTTAACTACATCAAAAATCTCTGTAAGAAAATCTATAATAATAATTTTATAACTACAAGTCTACAACTAACTTAAATACAACTAAACTTTTACAGCTAAATTTTTACAGCTACAGTCGAACCAATCACTTCAATATACAAACGATCTAAGAAAGCACATACAAACTGTACAGAAGGATACCTGGTTTTAAGAATACGTTTTGGTTCAGTATTTGCCTTCGTACTTTAATTTTTTTTTTTTTTGTAAATTACCTTCGTACTTTAGTTTTTCCTTTTTGTAAATTACCTTCGTACTTTGGTTTCCTAAAACGTTATACGATACACTTCACTTTGGAACAAATCATCGTTCTCTTTACTTTTGTGAAGTAGTTATTTGCATATGTACTATCTATATGTCACTTTTGTGAAGTAGTTATTTGCATATCATGTACTATCTATATGTCTAGATGGATTAAGAATACTTATATTTTTTTTCTTTCGATTATCTATGTGTACATACTACGATACGGACTTTTCTTACTATATATTGGCATTCCTCCAAAGTCCAAAGAATACTTGCTAATAGAGAGTTTTATGCTATTAAAATACTGATTTTATTTTTGAAACGAATTTAAAAATCATGTTGAACGGATGGTTCATACATAAGCTGGAAACTATTACTATTAACAAATCTTATTTTATTTTCTAAAAGTAAACTAACTTAAATAATTTCGTCAGTTACTTTGATTTCTCAATTAAAAATCGGCAACTATTGGATGCTTATTAAGGGCATATACTATATTTCTGTGTTGAACTTGCAGTTGCTGCTTGGGGTGAATCCTATTTTCTATTTGCTATTTGATATATAGTTATTTATAATGGAAGAACACAGCAAATTGTACAGGTATATGATATTCAATGTATAATGATGTCAAGATAAAATATATCCACTTTCTAATGCTTAAGGGCCTTACTGGTTCAACCGCAGCAGTTGTGGTTGCGGGAGTTTGCGGATGCGGGTGGTTGCGGTTTCTAGCGGTTTTAAGCGATTTGTATGACTGGTACTGGGGTTAGAAATTTGTGCGTTTACGGGATACTTATGATTGGTTAACCAGCGGTTGAATAATAAATTAATAGTATTTATATTTTCTATAATTTTAAAATACCAAAAATCATAAAATTGTAATAAATATCGAAGTTATATTTAAAAAGTTATAGTTAAATTTTTAAAAATTAAAAAAAAAAACTTTTATTTTAAAATTTTATAGTATTAATTGAAATATAATAGATATATTTTATTATTTTAATAATTTTAATTAAAAAATTTTATTAAATATTTTTATTTTTGTATTTATATTGTTTTTGAAAAAAAAGAATTTTTTTTATCCTCACGCAACCGCAAACGCTAGCTGAAACCACCTTTTGAATTTATGAGGTTTGAAGTGGTTTGAAACGGTTTAGAGCGGTTTGAGTGATTGTTGCAAAATACCAACAACCGCTACCAACCGCAAAAGTTGCGTTTGCGGATGGTAGTGGGAAAACCAGTCAACACCTAAGTTGTAAAAGATTGGACACATCAAAGTTGCTCCTTTTTTATTATAAAATCTTACTATCTAAAGCACGGAAAATCATATTTGAAATGAAAAGGAAAAGTGTTAGATTACGGAGAAAACTTACTGCAATAAATTATTAGAAAACGAAGTTGATCATCTAAACTAATAAAAAGAAAGTACATTTTATATTTAACTCTTAGTTTTTTACAATAGTTATTATTTAATGCCGCTGAAAATAATTCTAAAATAAATCTGTCAAAATATTTTTTGAAATTTGTCGATCAATTTTTTTGCATCAGATAAACTTTCATAGCGAATTTAACTCTGGTTCGATCCGACCAGCTTCTAGAGCAGGTGAATGATGAACCAGAACTTCAACTGTTGGATAATTCCAATAAACTTAAGAGAAAGTTAACTTATTAAAAGAAAGTTTAGTAGGTTAAGGAAAAAGGAAAACATATCGAGATTAGGAATGTTTCCATATTTTTATTAGGTTAAGATGTAGCTTCGACCTATATAAGGAGTTGCAGAGATGTTGCATCCCTTAAGCAAAACACATTGATTTAGTTTTGAGAGAGTTTCTAAATCTAATAAGAAGTGCTATTTCTTATAATTGTGTGTTCTTGCATCTTTAATTGGTATCAGAGCTCCAGGTTTTGAAGATCGTTTACAAGAGGAGTTGTAATTCGATTAAAAAACATGAGAGACGATGTTACTTCTCAAGGACGTGATAAAGGTCTTGAGATGAAGAAGGACATACGATGTCTGATGCTAATCGACCAACTACACCGTATGGTCGATGCGCATGAAAGTGATGCTTCGTTTATACGAAGTTTGGGATATGATTGATCCAGGGAGTAACGATGCAAAGAAGAACAATACGGCGATTGCTCTAATCTTTCAATCAGTCTCGGAGGCGCTAATACTTCAGATTGGAGAACATGATACATCGAAGAAGATTTGGGAAGCTATCAAATCCCGTAACCTAGGTGCTGATCGTGTGAGAGAAGCGAGGTTACATACTTTGATGTCTGAGTTTGATAAGCTGAAGATGGCAGACACAGACACAGTGGATGACTAAGCAGGAAAACTTTCAGGCTTAGCATCGAGAGCAGCTGCGTTAGGTGAGATAATGGAAAAATCAAAGATGGTAAAGAAGTTTTTGAAGGGACTTCCAAGAACGAAGTTCATTCACATAGTAGCTTCGTTAGAAAAAGTGTTGGATCTAAATTCAACGGGGTTCGAAGATATCGTTGGGAGATTGAAGGCTTTCGAAGAACACATAAAAGAAGAAATCCAGGATGAAGATCAAACAAAGCTAATGTTTGTTAAGAACGATGTGCAAGGTCGTGGCAGCCATAACAACTCGCGAGGAAGAAGCAGAGGTTGAGGTTATGGTGGAAGGGGAAGAGGACGAGGAAGGTCCAACGGTTCTGATGGTCATAACAAAGGAGGAGAAGCTTCAGACAAGACCACGAAGGACTACTCCAAAGTTAAATGTTGGAGATGCGACAAGATGGGGCACTTCGTGTCACATTGTTCTACACGACCAAAAGATGAAGCTAACCTAACGGAAACACAAGAAGCCGATGCATTATACATGCACGAAGTAGTATTCCTCAATGAAGAGAAAGTGTTTCCTAAAAGGTTTGATGAGTGTGATGGAAATACGAGTATATGGTACCTTGACAATGGTGCAAGTAACCATATGACAGGAAAGAAAGAGTTCTTCTAAAACCTAGATGAGAGCATCAAAGGCAAAGTCAAATTTGGTGATGGATCAAACGTGGAGATTGTTGGGAAAGGTTCGATCACGTTCATCGGAAAAACAGGAGAGAGAAGAGCACTCAAAGATATCTACTACATCCCAAGTCTCAAACACAATATCATAAGTCTTGGACAAGCAACCGAGATGGGTTGTGAAGTTAATATGAGAGAAGACTTACTGATGTTGAAAGATCCTCGTGGAAGGCTATTAGTACAAGTCTTAAGGTCACCAAAACGATTGTACAAGATGCCAATGGAGGTTGAATATCCGAAGTGTCTTCAAATACAAGAAAATGATGTTACATGGATGTGACATGTGCGGCTCGGACATGTGAGCTTTGGAGTCATAAAGAATATGCTAGACAAGGATATGGTAGTAGAGATGCCTCATGTGATACACGAAAAAGATGTGTGCAGCGCTTGCTTAGTTGGAAAGCAAACCCGGAAGTCTTTCCCATCAAAAGCGAAGTATCGAGCAACACACGCATTGGAGTTGGTACATGGTGACTTGTGCGACCCGATATCACCATCAACACCATCAAACAATAGATATGTATTCGTCCTAATCGATGACTACTCAAGATACATGTGAACGATGCTGCTAAGAGAGAAGAGTGAAGCATTCGATCGGTTTAAAAAGTTTAAGGAGTATGTGGAGAATCAAACAAAGCTAAAACTCAAGACTTTTCGCACCGATAGAGGAGGAGAGTTCACATCTTCTGAGTTCATTCGTATTTGTGAAGAAAATAGTGTAACTAGACATTTCACCGCACTGTATACGCCGCAACAAAACGGTGTTGTCGAGAGAAGAAATAGAACACTAATGGAGATGAAAAGGAGCTTGATGAAAGCAATGAAGATTCCTAATCAGCTATGGGGAGAAGCAGTACGTCATTCAACATATCTCATTAACCGCATTGTTACGAAGGCGTTAGAGAACAAAACTTCATACGAAGGCTTGTTAAGAAGTCGAACATTGAGCATCTAAGAATCTTCGGCTGCATCGCTTTTACAAAGATCAATGCTCCACATCTCAGAAAGCTTGATGATCGATCTAGGATGGTGATCAATCTCGGGACAGAGCCTGGATCGAAAGCTTATCGGCTCTATGATCCTGTCACGAAGAAGATTATTGTTAGTAGAGACGCAATCTTTGATGAGAAGAGGAGTTGGGATTGGTCTACAACAACAACAACGACTACGAACGATGAACCGGGAACATTCAAGCTTCCTCATATCGATGTTATAAAAGAAGGAGATGGTGATGAGCATCAAGATCACCCACATCACGAAGAGCAAAACAATCATGAAGAAGAAGAAGCTGTAGACGCAGGTGAACAAGAGCAAGTAGAAGAGAACAATTATGAAAACCAAGACCAGAATGTAACATCGAGATATGGTCGTAACATCAGAAAACCAAAACGTTTTGATGATTACATTCTACTCGCTGAAGTTGAAGGTGGTAGACTATTGCTCACCATCGATGGTGAACCAGAAAGTTACATCGAAGCCGCATCAATAAAAGCTTGGATTGATGCAATGGTGGCAGAGATCGAATCTATCATCAAAAACAAGACTTGGAAGCTCGTAAAGAAGCCTGCTGGTGTTAAACCAATAGGATTGAAGTGGGTCTATAAGATCAAGAGGAATGCAGATGGAACATTGATCAAATACAAAGCAAGGTTAGTTGCGAAGGGGTATGTACAACAACAGGGCATAGACTTTGAAGAAGCATTTGCTCCGGTTGCTCGGATAGAAACCATTCGACTACTCTTGGCGTTGGCAGCATCTAATGGATGGGAAATCCATCACTTTGATGTAAAGACAGCGTTCCTGAATGGAGACTTAAACGAGGAAGTATACGTGACTCAACCTGAAGGCTTTATGGAGAAAGGGAAGGAGGATCATGTGTACAAACTCAGCAAAGCACTATACGGTTTACGTCAAGCTCCAAGATCTTGGAACATCAAACTTGATCGTGTCCTCAAGGAGATGGAGTTCACGAAGTGTACCAAGGAACCTGCAGTATATCAAAAGAGAGAGAAGGGGGAGCTTCTCATCGTAGCCATCTACGTCGATGATTTGTTTGTAATGGGGACTTCGCTCAAAGTTATCAAACAGTTCAAGGACGATATGTCAAGAAGATTTGAGATGTCAGACCTCGGGAAGCTTACATACTATCTTGGAATAGAAGTAATGCAAGGAGCTGATGGCATTCACATCAAACAAGGAGGATACACGAAAGGTATACTCGTCAACACGGAGATGAACTCATGCAATCTAACTCATGTTCCGATGCATACAAGTTTGAAAATATCAAAGGCAGAGGAGGAGCCTGAGATTGATGCAACATCGTATCGAAGCACCATAGGATGCTTAAGGTATCTTCTTCATACTCGACCGGACTTGGCATTCTCGGTCGGTGTATTAAGTAGATATATGCAAAGTCCAAGAGAGAGCCATGGACAAGCGGTGAAGCATCTATTGCAATATATAAAGGGCACCACTGAGTATGGCCTCTTCTTCAAACGCGATGGAACATCAGAGATTACAGGTTACAGTGACAGCAGTCATAACATGGATGTTGATGATGGAAGAAGCACGACAGGGCATATGTTCTACCTTGGAACATCGCCTATCACATGGACATCGTGTAAGCAACCCACTGTGGCACTTTTTTCATGTGAGGCGGAGGTCACGGCTGCTACAGAAGCTGCAAAGCAAGCAATATGGTTGAAGGAGTTAATGGCAGAGATCATGAGCAAAGCAGACAAGAAGGTCGTGTTAAAGATTGACAATAAATCAGCTATTGCTCTCACCAAGAATCCAGTGTTTCATGTGAGAAGCAAACACATACTCTCGAAGTACCAATTCATTCGAGAATGTGTGGAGTTCGACTTGATCGAAGTGAAGCACGTACCTGGAGTGGAGCAGAAGGCAGACATACTCACAAAACCGTTGGCAAGAATCAAGTTCGATGGGATGCACAAGTTCATTGGAGTTCAAGAGATCAACAAGCCCAAGATTCAAGTTGGAATTAAAGGGGATAATGTTGGATAATTCCAATTAACTTAAGAGAAAGTTAACTTATTAAAAATGAAGTTTAGTAGGTTAAGGAAAAAGGATAACATATCGAGATTAGGAATGTTTCCATATTTTTATTAGGTTAAGATGTAGCTTCGACCTATATAAGGAGTTGCAGAGATGTTTCATCCCTTAAGCAAAACACATTGATTTAGTTTTGAGAGAGTTTCTAAATCTAATAAGAAGTGCTAGTTCTTATAATTGTGTGTTCTTGCATCTTTCATCAACCACAACAAAACAATGTGCTCGTGATCGTCCTCTCTTAGCAAGGGAGTCTGCACAAAAGTTTTCAGAGCAAGGTAAAAATGAAAACAAAACAACTTGAAAAAGCGTAAGCTTAATCTCATCTAATTCTGGAGCCAAAGCTGGCCACTCTTTGTTCCTTACGATAAGGTTAATCAAGTGTTGGCAGTGTGTCGAGAACCTAATTCCGTTGAAGCCTTTGTTCCTATCTTCTTGCATAGTCATAAAAGCGCTTCCGCTTTCGCGAATACTGGTGCCTGCGCTCGGAGACTACACTCTTAGCCCTGCAAAATTGCGGTATTTTCTTCATAAAGGTCAAAATCCATCCCCATCCACACTCATTTTGTAAGTTGTTTCCATATTCTGCGCCACGTATTTTAACATTACCTAATATATTGATTAGCATGTATTTTCAAATATTCAATTTAATTTAAAAATTGAAGGCAGAGGCCATATGTGTGGCTCATATCAAGTCCCATATGTGCTACATGTCAAAATCCTACTCGTTTGTGATCGTCTCAGATTATCTGTATTATCTCTCATCTAAGTACTAAACAAGACTGCATATATTTGGCATAGTTGCTTCAGATAATGTAGTTCTTTTTGCAGGTAATCTACCTAAAATTTTTTAGAGGTATAAAAAATTGCATTCAACTTTTAAAATGTTTTGGTCAGAAAATGTATAATTGACATATAAACTGATATATTATAAAAAATACATATAAAAAAATAAAAAAAAATATTATGATTCCATCATTTTTATATATCTATAGCTTCAGTGCAAAAGCAAACAACATTAATATGCATAAAACAATTAAATAATTGATAGTTCTAAGCAATAAAAAATTTGATGCATATAAACCATAAAATCGTTGTGTTTAAAAAATTATATTAAAAATTTATTATTATTGGTAAGTGTTAAAAATATATACAGTCAATTATATATAACATTTTTGAGTCAAATAAAATTTTAAAAACCATATGTGCGGATGCTCGGATCTGAATTTAGTTACTCATTATCAATTACTAGATCTTGACTTGCACGACTATGTGTGTGTTATTTTTACTTTTTATATTTAATAATTATGATTCTTTTTAATCTTTGTAAATTTATGTGTTGACAACATATGTTATTGATGTTCAAAACATAAAGTGGCATGTGTCTTTTTTTTGTAGACCATTTTACAGACTCATGTGAACTCTGTAAACCAAACTGGGTGTTCTGTATCCATACATGCAGTAAACGATGTCTGTTGCCTCACACTCGTGCTAAGCTATCCGCCATGTTATATAAGTCATTCTTTATTTGATATTATTATTTATAAATGTACTATTTTTCAAGTATATTTGTTTCTAAAGCATACAATTAATATGTGTTGTATATATATATATATATATATATATATAGATAGATATATAAATGCACTGATAAAAAACAAACTTTCATAGTTTTTGTTTTGATATGTTTTCATTTATATATTTCATAATTTATTTTGTTGTATAAATTAAACAGTTATTTTATGGCCATATTTATAATAGAGGAGATGCAATGAGAAGATTTTTATTGGATAAATAAAATAATAAAATAGTATTAAATATAAAATGTTATTAAGAACTAATTTATGAATCATGTCCTATATAATATATCATATTATAATTTTTGATAATATTACTATAATTATTTTGAATTTTTTTATTATAAATGCATAAACAATTCTTAGAATATATAGTCATAAAAACGCTTACGAACGAATTGATATATTATAAAAAACAACATATAAAAAAATAAAAAATTAATATCATTCCATCATTTTTATATATCTATAGCTTCAGTGCAAAAGCCAACAACATTAATATGCATGAAACAATAAGAATTGATAGTTTTTGTTTTGATGAAATTTTCAATTTATTTATCAATCAAAAAGAGGCATTTACAAAAATCTGCTAACTATAGACTCTCATAATTTAAAGAATTTATTTTATGCTATCCTATTTCTAATCAAATACTTCAAACCATATCCTAAGAAGTCCATTTAAGCAATGATCTGGTCTATAGCGGAGGGAGGTAATCCTGTTCTTGATTCCCTTGTAAACTGTTTTTATAATTTGCTCTGTCCTTGAGGCCGCTGCTGGTGTCGACGGCTATTCCTTTCTCGCCAGACATTATACACCACTGCCTGAAACACTAAGCGAACAAGAATCTGATCGACCTTATTTGATGTGCCTGTCTGAATGAAACTTAGCATGTTATACCTTATCATGATTTTGTGTGGCATATGAAATTGTTTTGTTTAGGTATATTCTTATATTATAACAGATTTAGTTTTTCAAAATTGGTGGTTTAGATCCAATCGGTTTTTCAAATGAACTAATATAAATTTATGATCAATATTGTTGATGTCGGAAAAAAAAAAACGATTGTTGTCTTACGAAATCCAATACTTCAATGTCACGATAAACATATAAAAAAAACTCATCTAAACTATTAAGGGAGAAGTACAAAATAAAATGTGCCCTTAAAGTTGCATAAATATTACATTCATATGCCACTATTCTAAACTACGTAGTTTTGATTTCTTTTTTTATAAAAAAAAAATCGTATTGGGCTTTACTTCTTTTTTTTTTCTAAAAATTCGTACTGGGTTTAATAACTCATACATCTAATATATTAAAAATCTAAAATATTAAGAGAGAAGTACAAAATGAAATATATCTTTAAAGTTGCACAAATATTATATTCATATGCCACTATTTTAATCTACGTAGTTTTGATTCCTTTTTTTATAAAAAAAAATCATATTGGGCTTTGCTTCCTTCTTTTTTCTAAAAATTTGTATTGGGTTTAATAACTCATACATCTAATCTATTAAAAATCATATTGGACTTTTCTTCCTTTTTTTTCTAAAAATTTGTATTTGGCTTAATAACTCATACAAAAAAAAAAAAAAATTACATCTATATAGTTTAGAACAAATAATCGAAAACAATCAGTAAATCATTAGATAAGGAGAAACTTTCTTATGCCATGATCTTCACAACAATCATTACATCTATCTTCTGTAGTCCTTTTACTGAAAAAATCAAAAGGCGTTTAAGTGATGATCCTTTGAACACGAAATCATGGCTGCGACTTAACTTTTGAGATACCAATGTTATAGGGAAAAGGGGAAAGTAGAAAGACACGACGCTTATCGTCGTTATTCAGTTTGCTTTTGTTTTGAAGTCCTACTAATGTTTGGACTACAAAATAAAACCCATAGCCAAAAAGGCCCAATCAATTTATATAATTATGTTTTGTTAATATAATTACTACCGATATATATATATATATATATATATATATATATATATATATATATATATATATATATATATAAATATATCTTACTTTTTCCATTGGTTTTATAGTTTCCATCAATTTTTTAATGTTTTATAAAGAACATAAATATATTACCTTTTCCAATTTGTTGATATAAGTAATTTTAGCTATTTTTTTAACACAATATTTTTATTTTTAGTTTTCTGTTTCTTATTTAATTTTACTATTAAACCTGCAATACATGCTCTAATTTTATACATTTTATGTTTAGTTTACCAAACAAAAGAAAATAAAATACAATATAAGAACAATAAATCCTAATTATTTAAAAAGTACAATAAACCGAATAAACACGATACATTAACGACAGACCGTATGAAGATATGAAACAATTACATGAATCTTTTAAAAACTAGGAAAAACATTATAATCACATCGAATATATATCCGCACGGACGTGCGGATCAAAAGCTATTATTACATCAAGTACCGAAAAAAACTTGTATCCTCATTCATTTATGATGAACATGGATTCAAACTAGAGATCACCAAGTGTTAGATAATCGTGGCACACTGGCACCATAGGTCCATAAGGAGTTTATTTTACGAACGCAGATTTATAATATTTAAGGTAATTCATTAATAATGGTTTTGTATGTATTAATTAGGTGATTCAATATTTCTGTTTTAGTATTTTTTGAAGTTGTTGAACAATGGATCATTAGAGAATCGAAGAATTCATATATGTTACAAAATTCTGACATTGTCATGAGTTCACTCATGATGACAGATTTTGATTTTTTTTAGTGTGATACTTGTATCATTTAATTTGTATGTATATTAGATGATTATTATTGATGTCAATATGTTTTCAAAAAATAAACAGGTTTATAGGATATAGTCGTTATGATGTTCGATTTATATATTATTATCTGGTTCATTAATGATTGAAAAATGTTATTAAGATAAAAATGAAACATCATTTTTTAGAGAATGTTCATTTAAAATAAATCATACATAAATAAATATTATGACTTCTATTTTAATATAATATATTTCATTATCATAATCAATCATTCATCATCAGCTATCATCGTTATTAATCTAAAATATAATACTGTTAAATGCACTCCATGATTTCGTTTTCCCCACCAATCCCACCTATTAAGTTGGACGACGACATCAATCAGATCTAATCACACTTACTATCTATCAGAGATGTTTAGTTCAGTTTTTTTTCGTATAAAACAAAATTTGAGCTAAATATATGATTTAAAATTACATATTTTGGAGACATAGACTACCGTACTAATCTTTGAACTAGACACGCCTTAACATTATGCCAACGGGCAACGGTGCATTATAATTTGGTTTACATTACAAGAATATTGTGATCTGATGGACACTTCAGATTTTGATTAGTTAATAAAAGAATAACCGGCCATTCATATTGATGTTTGCTTACTAGTATAGATCTCTTATTTCCACTTACTTATTTTAATTTTCTTAAAGAACTTTAGTTTGATATATTTCAGATAAAAAGACAATTGCCAACCATTTTAAATTATACACAATACATAATTGTATGCGAGTGTGACTACACGACTTACATATTTCCTATATGTGGCCATTACTATCACGAGATTTGTCAACAATAGTAATAATGTTCAACCACAAATGTCATAGGAACGGGGCCAAAAAAAATACTCAATATCGTTTCTTTCTAAAGTTGAGTACGTTTGACGTGACAAAAATGTGGGGTTTTCTTTACGTATCTTGTGTACCATTAAACTAAAAGTTGAATGTGTAAAAGAGATAAGGACAAAATCGTTTAGACGTTCTACGATGGTATTCTGTTTACTTTTGGCTTCGATTGTTGCTTTCGCGTTTTGTGGACCAATTCATGTTTTCTTCTTTTTTTTGAACACTATTCATGTTTTCTTCAAAAAAATGTTAAATATCCAATCAATCGAAGTACTTTGTGTTATTGTGGCCATCGGAGTAAAATACTCTGGATGAACTTATTGTATATGACCATTTCCAATGATATTCAGTTTGAAAGAAAAATAAAATAAAGAAAAAACTTCTACAATTATGCATCAATTTGAAGAAAAAATGAGTTTGTAAATAGTTATCCCTCAACCCTCATCTTGTGTTAATCTTTAGTTCATTTTGTGTTATTCTTTAAACTTTTATATTATTTTGTCCCATATCTAAAAAAAAACTATGATTTTTAATTTTTTCTTAAAGAAATAATTACAATTTTTTTTGTAACTGAAAATAGTTAAATCCGTGCCAATGATGACACATACCTAACTTCCGGATGGAGGTACAGTCTACGGATATACCCTTTCTTAGGCATTTAAATGAACCGAAATCAATAACTCATATCCGTGTAATCAGTAGGGTTTGAATCCAAATTTATCTTATTGGGTTTTTAATTTCCCTCAAATGTGAATTCATTTTGGATTTACCATTGGAGATATCCTATCCAAATTAGCTATTGTACTAAGTTGTAAAATAACCAAACTATTGTATATTGCGTTAGTCTAAAGAAATTAAAATGATTTGTATTAGCAACTATTTAGCCATTAGCCAACAAGGAATTCTAAATAGCAACAGATATCGGTCTAAAACAAATTGATGCGTTACACACACTGCTATAATATTTTGCGTGCATCCATTCAATTTTTAAGATTTATTCGCATCGCATGAAACAAAAGTTCAAAATTCAAATTGAGATTAGTGACACGAACAGTGTAGTAGCCGTAGGCGACCCAACTGACCTAATGGCCATGACTCATGGCGTCCACCACACTAATACATCAATCCAAAATCCCAACCAAAATCAGTGGGTGATTGATTGTACTTTATCTCTTTATTTTAATTTTATTATTTATAAATCTATAAACTTTACCATAAATTTCTATTAACTTTTATAATTATGCTTTAAATAACTTCTACAGATACAACCAACATACACACATTTACATTTTTATAGTTACAGTTGAAAATAATGTTAAGTTTTTAGTTATAATTGAAAAAGGAAAAAAAATATGTCAATGTGTATAAGCCTTCCAAATATTCTAGTTTTAGACTATGTTTAATGGTTTCAACACTTATTTCATTATCAACATCAATTTTTTTTTAACATTACAGATTATCTTCTCACTCTTCCAAAACATCGTATATCTTTTGGAACTGAAAGGGTATTCTTTTAAATAAAAGAGATTGAGTTAAGATAATTTTCAATGAGATCCAAGATTGTAAATTTCACTTGAAACCTTAAATTATCAGGAAACATGATGTTGTAGCCGGAAGAAAAGTTCATTATAATTTCATACCAACATTGTCTCAACTACTTTTTTTTTTGTTTAACAGCAGATTTCATTAAAGAAAACTATGGGAGTTTCAGCCCGTGGGATGGATTTGGCTAAACAATCAGCCCGTCCATTTTCTGCTCTAGGAAAGTAACTAAACGAGACAGCGATAAACAAAGATGAAAAGCGATGAATATCATTCAAGATACCATAGATTTTCTTCTCAAAGAGCTTATGAGACGTGGTTGCGGCGCTGCGCTCCCTGAGGTCATGTGTTTCCTAAGGAATCAAAGAGGATCCATGGGGTCCCTGCAGTGAGAGTACTTCTATCCCAGGCGGCATCAGTGTGGCAGACCATGGATCCGATTGGGAGGAGTCTCTGGTTCTCTAACTGATGTACTCTTGAGGACCTCTTCTGTGGAGGAATCGATTTAGCTTCCAGGATCGATTGAGCTTGGTTCCATTCGCGAGCGGTCTTGATTCCTCTGATTGCTGTCTCCTCTGCAGTGTAGATGATTTGATCGAAGATGGCGACGTTCCTTGTCGTCCAGATCCCCCAAAGCACCCATGGCAAGATGGAATTGGGTACTCCTAGAGGGGGGAGGGAGCGGGTAGTCCTGAAGATCACAAGAGCCGTTGCGACGTCCTCCAGACTTGCAAAGTCCACTCTTGGTGAAAGATCAATGTAGCTCCAAACACGTTGAGCGAATTCACATTTGAAGAAAATGTGAGCTTCCGTCTCTACTTCTCCACATCTAAAGAATTTTGCTTCTTGTATAACACCTCTGCTTTGTAGGTTTGCTCCTAGCGGGAGGGCCTTTTGGATTATTGATATTGGAGTAGATAATGATGAAGTAGATAATGATATAGTTAGTTTGAGATAGAGATGAGAGTTGTTAGGAGAATATTCTCAAGTCGGCTATGATGTAAACTATATATACGTTTGTAAATCAATGAATAACACACACAAGTTTATACAAATTCACATGGTATCAGAGCAGAGATCTGCATAAATTTTTCTTTCGTTTTGTTCCAAATTCTTTCGACAACATCATGGGTGATGACGATAGTTCGAAACAGGTGATTGCGAAACAGAACGAGCCGATGGGAAACTCGCCGTATGCTTTGTTTTCTTCTGACAATCCGGGTGCGTTGATTACGTCCGTACAATTGAAAGGAGACAACTATAATGAGTGGGCGATGGAGATGGTGAATGCGCTTAGAGCAAAGAAGAAGTTTGGGTTCATTGATGGGACTCTGCCTAAGCCGACTGAAGATAGTAAGGATCTTGAAGCATGGTTGAGTGTAAACTCGATGATAGTGGGGTGGATTCGATCCTCTATTGAGCCAAGGGTGAGATCCACGGTTACTTTTATCACAGAAGCACGTAAGCTGTGGGAAAATTTGAAGAAACGTTTTGAAGTGGGTAACAAGGTACGAGTGCATCAGCTTATGGAACAGTTGGCGTCGTGTCGACAAAACGGACAGACAGTGATCGATTATTACGGTCGTTTGGCGATGATGTGGGAGAAGCTGCAAACATACAGACCACCACCTGCTTGTAGCTGTTCAGCTGCTGCAACATATGAGAGAGAACGAGAGGAAGAGAGGGTGCATCAGTTCATAATGGGACTAGATGAGTCACGTTTTGGGAACGTGGTGACAGCGATCATAGAAGCAGATGAGCTTCCTGATTTGGGAAAGGCATACGCTAAAGTTATCAGAGAGGAAGCACGGTTTAACACAGCTAAATCTCGAGAGATGGTTCCGCAGGAAGCAGTTGGGTTCGTGTCCAGGAAAGAGGTGTTGACAGATGATCAAGCAAATCGTAGAGATGTACGAGATGCGCGAGACAATGTCAAAACAGAAAACAACAGCTCAGGTTTTGGAAACAGAGCAAGAGACAGAGGTTGTTCAAATTGTGGGAAACCTGGACATGATAAGAGTACTTGCTGGCAAATCATTGGTGTTCCTGAATGGGTGAGTGAAAGGCGAGGAAGAGGGTCTGGTAGAGGTCGTGGAGGAGTTGGAAGAGGAAGTGGACGTGGAGTGGCAAACACGGCACATGCTTCTAGCTCATATAATGCTAATGGTTCAGACTTAACACCAGATCAATGGAGGGCAATAACTCAGATCATTAACGATGGAAGATCAAGTGCATCATCTGAGAAATTGGCTGGTAAGAATCTTGGTGATGTGATAATAGATTCAGGGGCATCTCACCACATGACAGGTGATAAAGATCATCTTGTCAACGTAAGGGAAACACCACCGTGTGTAGTAGGTTTTGCGGATGGTGGGACCTCGATGTCAACTTGTATGGGAGATCTGATACTTACTGATAGTATCTCGCTCAAGGATGTTCTTCTTGTGCCAAAATTAGACTGTATTCTGATCTCGGTGTCGAAGCTGCTTAAGCATTCTAATTGCTTTGCGTTATTTACAGACACCATTGTTGTTTTGCAGGACCGTTCTTCGAAGACTCTGATTGGAGCCGGTGAAGAGCGTGATGGGGTTTACTACTTCAAGGATGTGAGAGTAGGACGAGCTAACAGAGCTGATACGAGCAAGGATCAACGTCTGTGGCATCAACGACTTGGACATCCGAGTTTTAGGATTTTTTCTGATTTATCTGAGCTTTCTGGTGTTTTAAATAAAGCTTGCTCTAGTCCTTGTGACGTGTGTTTTAGAGCTAAGCAAACAAGAGATGTTTTTGGTGATAGCATTAATAAAACTACTAAGATTTTTGAGCTTATACATGTGGATGTTTGGGGTCCATATCGAGTACCTGCGTCTTGTGGTGCTGTTTATTTCTTGACTGTGGTGGACGATTTTAGTAGAGCAGTATGGACTTACTTGTTGCTAGCAAAGTCAGAAGTAAGGAAAATGTTGGAGAGGTTCTGTGCTTATGCCAAAACACAGTTCAAACACACGGTTCAGACGGTGCGAAGTGATAATGGCCAGGAGTTTATGTGCTTGAGGGGGTTCTTTCAAGACAATGGAATCGTGCATCAAACAAGTTGTGTGGCGACACCACAACAGAACGGTCGTGTCGAGAGAAAGCATAGACACATCTTGAATGTTGCAAGAGCCTTGTTGTTTCAAGCTCAAATGCCGATTAAATTTTGGGGAGAGGCCATATCCACTGCTACACATGTCATCAATATGACGCCTACAAAAGTACTGAAGGGGAGATCACCTTATGAGGTTTTGTTTGGCAACAAACCGCCGTATGAGAATTTAAGAGTGTTTGGGTCTTTGTGTTACGTTCACAGGCGTGATCGAGACAGAAACAAGTTTGGAGAGAGGAGTAGGAGATGTGTGTTTGTTGGTTATCCCTTCGGGAAGAAGGCTTGGAGGATGTATGATCTCGACAAAAACGAGTTTGTGATCTCTAGAGACGTGAGCTTTATGGAAGATGAGTTTCCGTTCAGCAAGAACAGTCTGGAAGCTGAGACACCCAGGGTAGTAACGGGTGGTCCTGATGATGATTGGATAATGAATGAGGCTGTGGAAGCCAGGGGGAGCAAGGAACCAGATGATGTTGAGTCAGCGGTTCCTGCAGGAAACGAAGCAGAAGGAGCTGCAGTTTCAATGCCTACAGGTGAGAGCAGTAAGGATCAAGGTGCTCAAGCTGTTGATAGTGGAGGAAGCAGTGTAACAGAGGCTTCCAACGAAGTGGAAACAGAGAAAAGCAGTGTAACAGAGTCTGCAACTGAAGTTGAAACAGAGCCTTTGATGGGTAGAGGTTGCAGAGAAAAGGTTCCGTCGGTCAGATTGAGAGACTATGTGAGCTACAATGCTCAGTATTTGAAAGTAAATCCCCATCACGAGCTCACTACTCCTAGCATCAAATCAGAGTCATCGCAAACGGTCCAAGGTAACACGCCCTATCCTATTGATAAATACATCTCTGATGAACATTTTTCTCCAGATCATAAGGCATTCTTGGCTGCTGTGACGAGTTATCAAGAGCCGAGAAGTTACAAAGAAGCAGTGCAGCAAAAGATTTGGAGGGATTCAATGAAAAAGGAGATTGATGCGTTTGAAGAAAATGGGACATTTAGTGTGGTTGATCTGCCACCAGGGAAGAAGGCAATAGGAAATATGTGGGTTTACAAGTACAAGTTTAATGCGGATGGGACGATGGAAAGACCAAAGTCTCGACTGGTTGCTTTGGGTAATAGACAAGTCAAAGGCAGGGACTTCAAAGAGACGTTTGCACCTGTTGCTAAGATGACTACAGTAAGAGGGTTGTTGCGTGTTGTTGCTGGTAAGGGTTGGATTGTGCATCAAATGGATGTACACAATGCCTTCTTGCATGGTGATCTTAAAGAAGAAGTGTATATGAAGTTGCCACAAGGTTTTCAGTGTTCAGATCCGAACAAAGTGTGCAGGTTGCATAAGTCTATCTATGGTTTGCGACAAGCACCGAGGTGTTGGTTTTCAAAACTTACAGATGCACTGAAGCAGTATGGATTTAAGCATTCTTATGCTGATTATTCTTTGTTCGTGTTTTCAAAGAAAGGAGTGGAGCTTCAAGTACTGATATATGTTGATGATTTGCTGGTATGTGGGAATGATATTAAGGTGGTTACAAAGTTCAAAGAATATTTGAGTAAGTGCTTTCACATGAAGGATTTGGGAAAGTTGAAATATTTTCTTGGCATCGAAGTGGGGCGTGGTGCAGAAGGTTTCATGCTGTCTCAGCGCAAGTACGCATTGGACTTGATTGCAGATACATGGTTGCTTGGTTCGAAACCAGTAGCAACGCCTATGGAGCAACGTCATCGACTGGGATTGGACACCAGTGCGTTTCTAAAGGATGCAGAGAAGTATAGAAGGTTGGTTGGACGATTGATTTACTTGTCCATCACACGTCCTGATATATCTTATTCAGTCCATATTTTATCTCAATTTATGAAGACGCCAAGAGAGTTGCAATGGGAGGCTGCTCTTCGAGTGGTGAGGTATCTTAAAGGAACAGCAGGGCAGGGGATTCTGTTGAGTTCAGATAGTGATATGCGTGTGTCGATATACTGTGACTCTGATTGGTCAGCTTGTCCAGTTACAAGACGTTCGTTAAGTGCTTATGTTGCGTTTGTTGGTGGTTCCCCGGTGTCGTGGAAGACGAAGAAGCAGGGGGTTGTGTCGCATTCATCAGCTGAAGCTGAATATAGGTCTATGGCTCAAGCTACTAGAGAGGTTAAGTGGCTTAGAAGACTGCTACATGATTTGGGAGCTCCGCAGCGTCAGCCCTCGCAGATGTTTTGTGACAGTAGGTCTGCAATTTACATAGCAGCCAATCCAGTATTCCATGAACGTACTAAGCACATTGAATCTGATTGCCACCAAGTTAGAGATGCGATAGAAGATGGTTTGTTGGAGACGGTACACGTTCGAACGACGGAACAGTTAGCGGATGTACTGACAAAGGCACTAGGGAGAGTTCAGTTTGAGACATTGTTGTTCAAGTTGGGTGTTCGAAATTTTCACACTTCCAACTTGAGGGGGAGTATTGGAGTAGATAATGATGAAGTAGATAATGATATAGTTAGTTTGAGATAGAGATGAGAGTTGTTAGGAGAATATTCTCAAGTCGGCTATGATGTAAACTATATATACGTTTGTAAATCAATGAATAACACACACAAGTTTATACAAATTCACAATTGACCAGACAAAGGTCTGAAGCTTGGGTGAAAAGTTCTCTTCCAAACGTCTCTTATCCATTCAAACTCCCCCTGGTTCGAAGGTGGATCAGCACTGGGGGGAGCTAGTTTGGGACCTTGAGTGGATAGGTACCCAGATTTGGCTGAGTACTCCCCGTTGCGCGTCGGGAACCAGCAGTAACTGTCTTCGGCTCCTGAGACACTCGGTTTCAGACACAAGATCAAAGGGGCCAGCTCAGGGAGTACTTCATAGACTCTTTTCTGGTTCCACTCGAGCTCTGTAGTTAGTAGATCAGAGACTCTCAGGTCACTTGTATCCTCCGTAATGGGACCACAAGGTAGAACTCTTTTCTCCACTGAAACCCAAGCCTCGTTCCACACTTTTGTTGATCTCCCATTTCCAATGACTTTCCCCAGGTTAGGAACCCAGGTCTCTCCAATGTCTCAACTACTCAGATTGCAAACTGTAACATGATAAACATCAAGCTTTTATTTTGGATGACTACCTCGCTGGAAGTGTATTTTCTCAACTACTCAACCTCTCTTCTTTAATCAGCCTGGTGACGAACTATCTCTCGTACGATTCATAAGTACTAAAAGTCTGATAACTAACCTCGAAATGGAGCGGCAACAGCAATCAAATTATGTACATACTTCTCGAATACCTGATGAAAGTAGAAGTCTCACACAGAAAACTCAGATTGAGACGTAATGATAACATAAGAACCGATTTACAAATACATACATTAGTGTGCAGACTCATGAAACATTTCACCAACAGTCCTCCCATCGAATGACATAACATTAATATTCTTCTTTCCTGAATCTTTGTAAACTGATTCCAACTTCTCAGCAAACTCGTCCAGCGTTTCCTGCAGCCTATATACCATTTGCAAACTTAGTAAACCGATCATCAATTTTAACGCCAACGCCTTAATCAAATGCTTTAACACCTGTTGCTTTGGCGAAAATCATAACCAAAAAACCAAAAGGGGTTTTGCCTTCTTCGAATCCCCATCCAAGCATCTCAACAATCATCTCATGGAAATAGAAGTATAGAACACTGAGCAGCGTCCAACAATCGACACAAAGTCTTTGACTTGATCAACAATCTACACAAAGCTCATGAACAGAAATTGTACCATATCAGGGTCTAAGACATCGATTGCAAGTAGACCAGCTCTACCTTTGAGGAACCACAATACTTGGCAGCTGGAAATCCGGCTCTTGACGTTCAATTAAGTGGAGAAAAATAAAACCAGCTAGAGGATTGGAAAGTTGTTTCAAAAAAAAAATTTGAGTTACAAGAATTTTATCAACAGGTCCCTAGCAAGATTGTAAATCTCACATGAAGCCTTGAACTTCAAGAAACGCAATGTTGTAGTCGGAAGAAAAGTTTATTTATGATCACCAACATTGTCTCAACTACTGAGACTGCAAACTGTAACATGATAAACATAAAGCTTTTATTTTCTCAAAGCATACTACTCAAACATCACTTTAAAATGTTACAAACTTTATTTGGAAACTATCTGAAGACAGAACTCAAAAGCAAAAGACTTGTTACGTATCACTTGGGGAATCTGTGTCGATCATGAGGTGAAGAGTAATTGATATTTGGTCCCTGAGGGATGATCCCAAAAGGGTTAATCGAAGGGTGGCTTCCATAGTAATGCTGCTTAATGTGATTAATGTTCACTGTGCTACTCATACCAGGGACTTGGAAAATGTCTTTCGTGTAGCTGAACAGGTTCGGATACTCCCTTAGGAGTTTCTTATTGCACTTGAAGTGAACCGCATAAACCTACATCAGTCTTTCAAAATCAAAAACTTGTCTCCATTATTGTTTTTCTTTAGTTCTTGTCGGTTTAACTTACCTCGTCAAATCTTATAAGCGTCACAAACAACCTGATATCTGTTTCTGTCAAAGTGTTACCACAGATGTAACGCTGCTTTCTAAGAATCTCCTCGCATCTTTCTAATGCTTCATACACTTGCTGCACTGCCTACAAAGATGAAACAAAAAAGGTTTTACAACTCTCATGAGATAATGTAGCATAGATATTACTGATTCTCGCACTTACCTCCTCGTAAGGTTCTTGTTTCTTTGCAAAACCACACCTATAGACACCGTTATTAATCCCACTGTAAATCCATTCATTAGCTTCATCGATTTCAGCTTGAAGATGAGAAGGGTAAAGATCAAGATCAGGGTTCCTCGCAATATGATTGAACTCAGTGTTGAACATCCTGATTATCTCAGCGCTCTCATTGTTCACAACAGTCTTCAGCTTCTTATCCCACAGAACCTGTCATAAGAAAAAAAACTCATCTAGTTCCAACTCAAGGTGACTTACAAAAACAAACATTGAGAAGCAAAAAAAAAGACTTACAGGAACAGTATACTTCCCGGTGTAGTTTGGGCTAGCAATCTCATAGAGTTCTCTTACACTTTTAGCACCATTAAGATGGTCAGGCTCAGCTCCTTGAACCTCAGAGTCTGAATCCGGGAAGACCCATCCCATATGCTCATCTGTTTCTTTTGTTCTTCCCCAAATGGGCTTAACAGACTGAAGGAAACCAAACAAGGAAACTATTCAATCAATACTGTTTGTCATGAACATAAGCAGTTTTAAAAAGGCTTTGAGTCTACGAACCGAGAAGCTTATAGCATCGTCAAGTCCTTTGATCTTCAAGTATGAGATGCATCTAGAAGCCCATGGACATGCATAGGAGATGTAAAGATGGTATCTACCAGGTTCAGCTGGAAATTGAGAATTGGAATCTCTTGAGACGAAGTTACGGAATGTTGATGCAGTTCTTTGAAATGCTCCGGAGTCTGATGTCTCATCAACCGCAGATCGAGCCATTGCTAGTGTGCACTTATGAAAAGCAAACGATCAGATTTCAGTTTTTGTGAAACAGAGGTTCATGAACGAAAACAGAGCATCATAGTATGAAAAAGAGAGGTTCATGAACAAAAACAGAGTGTGGACACACAAACAGGTATCGAAAGTTGGAAACTTTTGTCTAGAAATCAGTAGTCAGATCAAACACAAACATATAAGACTCCCAAGTGGATTACGATGATGTTTTACCTGAAGACGAGATCCACGAGTAGTGAACTTTGTAGCGAGAGAGAGGAAACTGTTGTGGCTGAGGATCGTGGAGTAAGAAGACATCGACTAAAGCTTCTATATAGATTATGTTTCAGCTAAATACAAATTATATACACAAATCCAAAAAGTTTAGAGAGTCAATATTGGCGACGCCGGCGGCTTATGTCATTGCTTTTGTCACGCCCACTAAACAAGCCACCTGTGAACAATACAATTCTAAAAAAGGTGGTGACACATTTGAATTAGAAAAAAAACGCCAAAAAGTGCACATCTTTCTACTTAATTAGTGTTAGACGGTTAGGTCTCTCTACAAAGTTGATATCTTGAAAACTCAATTCTTGTCAAAACTATTGTACTCCTACATCGGTAAGAAGAAGATTCTTGTGTTTCAAAATCCACTAAAAAGTAATATAAGTGGCATGAGCTGATTCACAATGAAACAACAGCAGTCCAGTCCATGTCCTTATCCCAGTGATTACTTTCCGTGGTTTCTTGATCCACGATGTGGATTTGCTTGTAGATATTAAAATATATTCACTGCAAGTCTACTCCTGTGGAGATCTTCTTAGTCAAATCACCAAAAAGTTTGTTTTTTAGCTGACTATGAGCAAGCCGTAGTAAAATTCAAGTTAACCATATGGATGCTTTCACTACAGCATTGCTCCTAGTCTGCTAAAAACAAACTTCTTGTTGATTTGTATATATATATATATGATTATAGACCAAAAAAACTCAAATGATTGTGAACATGCTGATATTTGATTATCACTTGTTTGCGATGTATGTAGTTTTGGGATCGAATGATGTATTTAGCTTATCAAACATAAGTTGTTATTGCCATGGATCTTATTGTGATTTCCGATGTAGTTTGGAGACATAGCCGTGCCAAAGTTTTCGGATGTCAAAGTCAAATAAAATATCAAAAAAAAACTAAAGAACTAAGTTAGTATAAATCATTTAGTTGAAAGATATTTAGAACAAGAAACAACATTGTTATATAAAAGAAAATTAAATAACTAAGCTAACAAAAAAAATTATAAGGATTAGTACATTTGCATGTTAACAAAATTAGTGCAGGTTTTCAAAGGTATATCTCATCATTGATTCTTTTAATAGATAAAATATTCAAAAGACTAAATATCCTAAACCTGATCATGACATATCCCCTGCCTCTTCTCCTCGACCTCGTGCTCCATATCATGGTAAATGAATCTGTTTTTGCTGATACTTGTATGATTATTCTTGCTGATACTTGTATTTTATTTTGTGACATCTTCTCCCCAAAGACAAGGAGTGCAAAGCCAATGTTGACTATGAAGAGCATGGTTATGCTGATGACTATGAGCCTTCTGAAAATGAAGGGTCTGAATCCACTGATGATAATTAGACTCCTCTTAGCTGAATAAACTTTGCTCTATAATATGTTGGTTTAAAACGTTTAGTTTTTCTAATTTTCATAAAAATGTTTAACGTTAAAAAGTCGTTTCATATGTAAGACTATTCAGGCCTTTAGTATATGACTCATACATGAAGCATTTCAGTCTTCGTCTTCCCTGTTTTTCGTAGAATCTATTTCTTGACCCATATTTTATTTTCAACACGATTTTTCTTTGACAGAATCATTTACATCAAACTGATAAGCTTCGTAATTAGCCATGTTTGGCTGATAACCACAATCAAACCTAACACAGTCATATATACCAATACGTTAACCATATAGCCTTCTTTACAGTCTGAGTGTGTGGCTTACACGTTAACTCTTCAACACCACAGCCACTTAATCTGAGTAATAAACGACCTGGCGGTTAAAGATTGCATCAACAGACACTATAACCAATAAAACAAATATACCTTCCATAATCATTGCAACATTAAATTGTCTGATCATATGATCTCATATGATATGACTATTTTTTTTTTTGATATGACTATTTTTTTGTTTATGGTGTTCTAATTATTTTTATGTTCAATTTTTCTCGGTAACTAATAATTTTTCTATTCAGACAATTCAAATGACTTTTTTTTCCAAAAATTTACTCATATTATTCATATTTTTACCAGTGAGCAGTTAAACAATATATATATCATTTTGCTTATCACAATTCAAGCAATAAATGTTTTTATTTCAACACTGTGTATATCCTTTAGGTCTTGTAATTATTTTATTCATGATTTTAACTATATTTCTTGATATTTATTGTTCACATATGTTTAACTAATACTATTTGACCCCTTTTTTGATAAAAAAAACTATTTGACTTTTTTCCTCTTTTTGCCAAATCACAGAGGAAGCATGCAGTAACTGAATTATGGGTAACGTGATGTATTTGGGATTGTTTTCATGCCACGTAGGAAACTGCAGCAAGCTTGTTTGTTTTATGATGTGGTTTTAAAGAGGAGTATTCTTTAAAGAGAGCCTACTTTATAAGTGGGCGTGATATGAATGTAAAGGCCTTGGTCTAAAGTCGCAGAAGCTACATGTCTACCCATTTCTGTGCATTGACATCATAGCTTCTTTGCAACTAGTAAATTACTGGTTTTACTACAATATGTACATGAAGCAACTCATGTATAACATAAACACTTTTCTAACATATGAAACTATTAATTTGATACAAAAACATGGGATATTTCATCGTATCTTGTGCCATATTAAGGAAAAAGAAATGTAGAGCACTAGAGGAGTACCCAATTGGTTTTGGTTAGGTATTTTAACTTACCCAAATCGGTTTAGCTTTGGTTATTGTTAATTTAATTTGCTTGATAAGGGAGCATATGAACCGAATTATTATGATAAGATTGTTTGACAAATTGAAGGAAGAATACAAACAGTAGGAAAACGTTTTATATTTCCCTCCAGTACGGTATTGTGTGAACTATAATTTTCAACCATCAAAATATTCAGCGTATTCAAATCAAAATCGACGTCATAGAACAATGTTTTCCAGTTAGTCAATTACTAGTTGGTAATCCGCACTCGTCCGGAGTGAATTTTGCTAATAATGTTTGCTTGAAATTGTTTTTGTTATATATTATATTTCGTATATAGTATTGGACATCTATCTTATTAAAGTAGAATTACCTTTTCATTTTGTTTGGCAACATGAATTGCAGACTAAAAAAGTAATTTTGTTTGGACATAAAGATAACATCTATCTTCGGCTTATGTTTTACAAAAAAGTTTGGACAAATCGTAAATACTGTATAATTCTTCTACGTCGTGGGTCTAAATAAAAAAAACATAAATCTATGTCGAGTGGGCCTGTGATTTAGCTATATCTGAAGACATTTTTTTGGGTTTGTCCAATGATAATAGTGTAGTCGTACAAAACATCTATTACAAATCAAACCAAAAAATAAACATCCAAAACTATAAATGAAAAAGAGAACCAGATTTACAATAGTAGCAATGGAATGACCCAATAGTAACCATGCATAAACAATTAAAGCGAATGAACCAAATTGCCATAACCGGAGCAGTTAGAATAATATTCTCAGCTAATAATATGTCAACTGATAAACTCTAAACTTACGGTGCAAGTTAAATATCTCCCGCCAATATTGCCATAACTGGTTATGTTTTCTTGGATATAACTCCAAAATTTAAACCTTAGATTTTTTTTTCTCTTGATCACATAAATATCGTGGAGGTTCATAACTACATTCATTGACTCAAAACACAAGTTGTGGAGTGGAAACTCTAGAATGTGTTCTTGCTGATCAAACAGTAAGGCGTAATTGTTTAGAAATTTTTTCCTATACTTTAAATTTATTTTTCTGTGGGAAATATCTCCTCAATCAAATCGGGATCATATTAACCACAGAATTATCTACATTTCCATATCGATCTCCATTTTTGTGTTTAATATATAGATACTCCCACTTAATAATTGATACAATCTTGCAACATCTACATATTTAACTCATTAGCGTATAATACCTAGATATTATTTTCTATAATAACCATTGGCGCTTTATATATAGAGCACTTCCTGCACTTTTTTTCTACACAAACATTCTTCAAAATTCACATAAAACCCGATGGCTAACGATTAAGCTTATGTGTTGGTTAACAAAGTGAAACCGCACAAGGATTCTTGGAAAGTGCATGTCAAGCTATTCCATTCATGGACTCAAAACACAAGTTGTGGAGTGGAAACTCTAGAATGTGTTCTTGCTGATCAAACAGTAAGGTGAAATTGTTTAGAAATTTACTACATATGTTTACTGCGTACAATATTGTTCTTTGTTATTGTTGTTTTTAGGGCGGTAAAATTCACGCAAGTAGCAAAAGTATCATCTCCACCGATGGATTTTTTGATTTGATATCCTGATGATTTAGGTGAGAAGATGAAAGATCATCTTGCCAACAGAAAAAGAGATAGAGAAAACTTTAATTTGTTAGGTTTACCGAGATTTATTTTTTCCGGAGAAAAAAAACTATTTCTAATTTGCTATTATGATCCATTTTGATAACTCCATTATTTATTGGGCCATCAAATTTTTTGTTGTTTATTATAGTTATTGGTATTTATAGTTTATATATAATACATAGGTAAACATATAGTTCTCTTTAAAAAAGTTGTTGTTCGTGTAGTTATTAATTTAAAAATATTTTGTTTCTATATTAGAGTTATAATATCAAATAAATAATGCAATATATATATATATATATATATATATATATATATATATATACTAAGGTATTTGTAACTTTTCGTGTTACAAATATATTAAATACAATAACAACCATATGATATAACATGGACCATACTGACAGTCCAATAATTTCCTATCTGATATAAGTTGATAATAATTTTACAAGCTAAAGCAAACACCCGCCCAGCCGGGCGGGTCAAGATCTAGTCTATTATTAAAGCTGAAATACACAATTAAATTGTTTGTAAACAAGAATATTATAATAAATGAGATATGTTTGGAAACACGGACAATAGAGATGTGTATTTTTTTTTTATTTACAAATTTACTCACTGTATTTTCAATAAATTAGTAATAAATGATAATTGTTTACTTCTTTTAATACTTATTTTTATTTACACATATATCCATTATTTTATAATAAATTACACAACTCTCCTTCTATATTTCTTTTTATCTAGAATTCTATCACTATAGTACAATTCTTTTTATTTACAATTCTTTATGGTGAAAATAAAAACACAAACTAATCAAGATATAAAGACTATATTATATAAAAAATTAATATAGTATCATTACCTTATTTAGTTTAGTCAGATATAAAAATTTCAAGAATTCAATTTTCAGAAACAAATATCATAAAATTAAGAATAATTCATACAAAACTAATACAAAAAATTAGAAATTTTAAACATGGATAAAAGTATGTCAAGGAGAAAAAAAAGTAATGGCTTATGCTATTCATAGAAATTGGTAATCCATTATATTATAAAAACTATCTACTTGGATCAGTTTTAAAATATACAAAATGGACTAATCTAAATACCTAAAAACATTTTTTCATCTAAAATAATCATAAAATACAATTTAATTTTATATGCATATTTTACTAAATTTATATAAATTTAAATTTAGTAATTTTATATTATATAGCCATTATGTTTTTTTGTTTTTTGTTTATTTTTTATTTTATCATTGATCGAAACTGTAGTTAGCTAAATAGTTATTGATGTTTTTTATTAAAGATTTTTTTTAAACTGTACGAATATTTCTAAAGGTCATTTATATAAAACAGAGAGTTTATTACTGCGAGTATACGACCTATTACATGTGTACCAAAAAGGGATTTCATGGTACCCGATTATAAAAGTTGTGCGGCATGTGTCAGACTGTCAGTTGGTGAAAACAACACCAAAGGAAAATACATAACCATTTTCGGTGTCAATAAGTTATGATTGCTTTTTCAATAAATATTACAATCATCGAAGTATATGCCAATATATGAAAAACAGAAAAGTATATACTACCACTAGTCCTTTGTGTTGTGAACGTCTTTCAAAGTATCATTTGATTGACTGATTCTCTTTATTTCTAATTTAAGAATTTTTATTAAAGGGTGGTGTCGCTTTCTTCACTAATTTTGAGTTTTTTTTCTTCCACGACAGAACCAGAGTTGACAAGACATTTCGTGCTCTGTAATAACTCGAGTCGCTTCTAATATTCATGTCAAAACAAAAAAGTGTTTCAAGATTGGTCTCATACCAGGATTACAAAAGATGGCGGAAAAGGTAGAAGAATATGTTACAGAAGGAGAAAGCACGATTGAAGAAAGAGACAGAGAAGCTATGAGGGAATTTGAGGAGGGACTGGATCAACCCATGGATGAAGAAGCTGATATGCTCAAGGACATGCACAGAGAAAAGGTTTTTACTTACTCTGTTTGCTCTGTTTCACTCTGTTTTTTTTTACTAAAACTCTGTTTCAGTTTCATAGAGTTTGAGAAATGGAGAAAAGTCTTAGGTTTTTTAATTTTTCTTTTTCAACAGGACTTTTCAGTGTGGATGTTACTGAGACTATCATTCCAAAGTCTAGGGATAGTTTACGGAGATCTAGGGACTTCGCCATTGTATGTGTTCTACAATACATTCCCTGATGGAATTGATGATAGTGAAGATGTCATCGGAGCTCTTTCTTTGATCATTTACTCTCTTCTGCTTATACCTCTCATCAAGTATGTGTTCATTGTCTGCAAAGCCAATGACAACGGTCAAGGTAAACTAAGCTTGACTCAATGTTGTTTTAACCAAACCGGTTTAGCTTATACTCAATGTTTGTGCGCAGGTGGGACTTTAGCTATATACTCATTGCTTTGTAGACATGCTAAAGTGAATCTCATCCCGAATCAGCAACGCAGCGATGAAGATCTCACGACATATAGTCGAACTTCAGTCGCTGAAGGATCTTTCGCTGCTAAAACAAAGAATTGGTTGGAGAGTAGACATTCAAAGAAGAGAGCCCTTCTTGTCATTGTTCTATTAGGGACGTGTATGATGATAGGTGATGGTATCTTAACCCCAGCCATCTCCGGTAACTAAGCTTCTCTACCCCTTTTGTAACATTCAAACTTTTCAGTTTATGAAACCTTTTTCTTAACAGTTCTTTCAGCCACTGGTGGGATCAGAGTCAACAATCCAAACATGAGCAGCGGTAACATGTCAAATTCAAGCTTCGTGTCTTTTAGTTTTTGCTCACTTGCTATGATCATTTTGTTTTGCAGACATCGTTGTGCTTGTGTCTGTCATCCTTTTAGTTGGACTTTTCAGTATGCAACACTATGGTACAGACAAAGTGGGGTGGCTCTTTGCGCCTGTCGTCCTTATTTGGTTCCTCTTCATTGGAGCCACTGGCATATACAACATCTGCAAACACGATTCAAGCGTTTTAAAAGCGTTTTCGCCTACCTATGTATACTTTTACTTTAAAAGACGAGGGCGAGATGGTTGGATTTCGCTCGGTGGCATTCTTCTCAGCATTACAGGTAAAACTAGCTTCAGAAAGATTCTATAGTTATTTTTAAATTGTTTATATTAGGTACAAGTTAGAAACTATTTATAAAATGTTTCTTATGAAAAATAATTGTAGGCACGGAGGCACTATACGCGGACATTTCTTATTTCCCTTTACAAGCGATACAGCTAGCTTTTACACTTTTTATATTCCCTTGTCTTCTTCTAGCATATTGCGGACAAGCTGCGTATCTTGTGACCCACAAGGAACATTATAAAGACGCCTTCTATGCATCTATCCCTGGTTTGTCCTAAACCTTTTTCCAAAAGAGCTTTACTAGTCTTGAAGCCATACATAGTGTGCTTTTCCAGAACACTGAAACTCTTATTAGGGACAAAGTCCATGTTAGAAGAGTTTAAAAAGATCTTAATTATTATAAAGGATATGAGTCAATCTATAACTGTCATTTGTTTTTATCTTATTTGGAAACTCAGCTTATTTAATATGATATCATTAGTCATTACCCAAACAATCAAATCCATATCCGATCAAGATTTGGTCCCGCTGATCCTTACCAATTTCAGAGACTAATGCTCAAAGAGTCATCATCTGTTTTTGAGTTGAAAGCTCGAACTTTATTTCTTTTCGCAGAAAGTGTATATTGGCCAATGTTAATAGTAGCGACTGGAGCTGCAATTGTTGGGAGCCAAGCTACCATCTCAGGGACTTATTCGATAATCAAACAGGCCGTGTCTCATGGTTGTTTTCCTCGAGTTAAAATTGTTCACACTTCCAAGAAGTTCCTAGGTCAGATCTATTGCCCTGATATTAACTGGATACTCATGATTGGTTGCATCACCGTCACTGCTAGTTTCAAGAACCAGACCGAGATCGGAAATGCATACGGTAAGATGTACATGACTAGATGTTTGTCATTTGGTTAGATATTTTTGAGTATTCATCTGACTTTTTTGGTATCTTGGCTTAATATTAGGAACTGCGGTTGTGGTGGTGATGCTTGTGACCACATTATTGATGGTGCTGACCATGCTTCTCGTGTGGCGGCTCCACTGGATCCTTGTCCTCATATTCGCCATTTTCTCGCTTGTGGTAGAATTGTCGTATTTTTCGGCTGTGCTCCTTAAGGTCAATGAAGGAGGATGGGTTCCCCTCATCATAGCAGCGATCTGTCTTTTGGTAATGTTTGTTTGGAATTACGTAACAGTCAAGAAATATGAGTTTGAAGTGTACAGCAGAGTTTCCATGAGTTGGATCCTCGGTCTCGGTCCCAGCCTTGGGCTTGTACGTGTCCCAGGGATCGGGTTAGTCCACACGGAACTAGCGAGTGGTGTCCCTCACATCTTCTCTCATTTCATAACTAACCTCCCCGCGATTCACTCCGTCGTAGTCTTTGTATGTGTCAAGAACCTCCCGGTCTACACCGTCCCTGAAGACGAGAGGTTTCTGGTGAAGAGAATCGGACCAAAGACATTCCGAATGTTCCGCTGCGTAGCCAGGTACTATCCTTTCTTCTTCTCAGTTCTTTTGAAAGAAAAAAAAGAGTTTTAACTTTTAAGACGTTATAAATCTCTAAAACAACTTTTATAGGTACGGTTACAAAGATCTACACAGGAAAGACGACAATTTCGAAAACAAACTGTTCGATAACCTCTTCTCATTCATCCAAAACGAAACAATGATGGAGTCAGATTCAAACTACAGCCAAGGCGCGTATTCCTTCAACCATAGACAAGAGTCCAGAGATGAATTGATCCGTAACAACAACAACCACGGTAGCAACGATAATAACATGGTTATGTTCTCATCCATGGTTGACTACAAGGAATCCACGATTATTCCAGCTGATTCACCGCATAGCGCAATGAGTTTCAGTCAGAACTACACGGTGGAGGAAGAGGAAGAAGGGGAGGAGGAAGATGAGTTGGAGTTTCTAAAGATTTGTAAAGAGACAGGGGTTGTCCATATCATGGGAAACACCAAAGTGAGAGCAAGAAAAGGATCATTGCTTCCAAAGAAGATAGCCATTGACTATGTTTATCGGTTTCTTGCTAAGATGTGTAGGGCGAATAGTGCTATCTTACATGTTCCCCATGAAACCCTTTTAAACGTTGGTCAAGTCTATTATGTTTAGCTTTTCTTTTCTTCAACTTTTGTAAAACAATTGCTGATAAAAGGATAATAAAGGATACTAATGACAAGTCTAAACCATAGTACAACTTTTGTTTCATATTAAATGTCATTCTAACATTTTATTTTAAAATGTCATTTAAGAATTTCAATGAACACTGAACACACATGCAAGTCTTCTCTGATTCCTTTCTTCCTCCTTTTATCTCTCTTCTCTGGTTCCTCATAGTTTCAAATTTTAATGAACATTGATTGCCACAAAGGCTATCTTTGTGTCATCTCATTGACTTAGTAACACATTTCTTTCGAATAAGCGAATAATGGGGTCGCAGGAGTCACTCCTACCCCTCGCTTTGATCAATCTTTTAAAGTAGAATAATGGGGTCGCAGGAATCACTCCTACCCCTATACTCCTCAAGAAATCATATCACATCTTTATACAAATCTTTTCTTTCTTTCCTTAGGATGCCGAAGAGAGAGAAGGAAGAGAATCAGAAGCACACAGACTATTACCTTCCAGACTTGCAGGAAGATTCTGATCCTTTGTATACCAAGCCCCAAGGCAAGCAATAGATTGTCAGGTTAGGTTGGAGATCGGTTTTGGTTCTTCCAAACAATCATGAGAAGTGTTGTCATAGGTGACATGTGATCCACTTTAGCATCTATAGTACTTTCTGCAATCAACAAATATAAAAATGGTGCTAAAGAGTAGTTAGATAAAAAGACAATTTTTTAAAAATATCCTAGTCCTTTTCTTGACTCAACAAAACTATTTTTGAAAACATTTTAATGAAATCAAAAAGTTAGGATAGCATCAGTAATCTCCCCCCAGACTTAAATCATACACTGTCCTCAGTGTATAACAGTCGGATTAGGGTATAAATAAATCATAAGTAATGTACTGATATCGAAAATTAGAACAATATACCTGACCGCGAATACGTATCGATCGATAGTGAGTCATCTATGTCGATCGATCAGGATAGGATTATGTCAAACGATGTCGACATGATCGTATCGGTCGATAGGAATGGTAATCGTCTATAATCTGAAAGTCTAAAAACAAAAACAAAAACGAAAATAAAAACAAAAAAATCAAATTTAATTAAGTAAGAAAATACCTAACAGTGGGTTGCCTCCCACTCAGCGCTTTATTATAGTCTTTTACCTTGACTATGGTGATATTGAGGCTAGTGAGGTGAGTTCATGAAACTAGCTGGGTAGCAAGTCTCATCTTTGTCTGCTTCTTTTTTTCCAAACCATGTGGTGTAGAAACTTCTTGTGGCTTCATCTCCTCTGGTAAGTCTCTCCTGAATTGTTGCTATCTCATCTTGTATAGCATCTAGCCTTGCTTCAGAATTCTCAATGTAGAGCTTGTGACGACTGAGTGTTGGATAGGCGTGGTTGGATAAGTCACTGAGTTCTTCTTGTATGTCATTGAGTCTCTCATAAGTCTTCTTGCGTGCCATGAGCTTATCGATCGATTTCGGGTAATCCATATCGATCGACACTGGTGCTAGTCTGTCGGTCGATGTCCTTGCTGGCGCATCGGTCGATCCTAGTGGTGCAGGTCTTTCAGCGAGCTGTCTGGAGATAGTTTTTATCTCCTTCTGAATGTTTGCTATGGTGAACTCCATGATTTTGACGTCTCCATGGACTGGAGACCATAATTCTTCAGTGCTTTGGTAAGTTGAATCACCACCTTCTTGGATCATAGTGAAGAGATCTTGAACTAGTGTCTCCATATCAGCTTTGGTGCAGAACTCGGTAGTGTTCATGTCGGGCGATGGACTTGGCTGTGTATCGGTCGATACTGAGCGTCTGTAATCCTCGTAGAGTTCTCTCAATGTGTCTTCAACCTCTTGTAGACGACTGTCTATTGGTGGGATCAACTCATCAGTGATTATCTTCTTGCTGGTGTAGAAAGATTTCATCGTCTGGTGTGTGTGTGTTGTAGAGCATTGATGATGTGATCCATGGTAGTTGCCATTGTTGTTGTGCGCTCCTTGAATGAGGTGAAGTTGTTGTTGAGTTGCTGATATTTCTCCTTTAGATCCTTGGTGATGGCCTCTTCTTCTCTTCTGATGTCCTTATAGATGTTCCTGATAAGGGTATCTATCTCTTCTTTGCTGTATGTGGTCGTCTTCAAGTGTTGATCGAGCGATGACACATTACCCATACCGGTCGATGTGATATGTCCAGCATCGGTCGATGGCTTGTGTCGAGCATCGGTTGATGGCTTCCTATAGGTGTCCAACTTCAAGTGAAGGATGGATACTTCGTCTTGTAGGGCGTCTTTCTTCTGTTGTTGAAGGTCATAAGCACTCTGAATCTAGTTGATTTCTGATTGGAGTTATGATCGGACCTTCTCGATTTCGTGTGGATATGTAAAGGTCTCCCAGATGTAAGGACTCTTAGCATCATTGATCATGCTCTGAACTTCAGCTTCGGTGTAGAGCTTCTCTGGATGGTCTTCTTTGTTGAAGTGATTAGTGTGGGCTGGTAGGCAGAATTAAGACCATCCAAAATAGGAGGCTCTAGCTAGCAGATTCTTAATATCTTCTTTTGAAACCGGGATGATTTCTCCATTAATTCCTCTAGCATACCCATATTGATCTCTGTATACTCCATATTCGTCCTTCTTTTCCCAAGAAAAATGACTGATTCCATCTTTGTACCGTCTTATAGCAAAGTCTCGTCGTATATCGTTCTATATTGGGTGGTCTTCATCGGGCGATGTCCGTTGAAAATCTGGAATCTCTTTAATGGGTTTTTCTTTTGGTAAGATTGCTATTCCATCAGATGTTTGAATGATGTCGTCATCAGGAGAGATATGGATGATCTGCCCATCCAATCCTCGTGTATTGCCTGCTCTATCTCTGAAAATACCAAACTCATCCGGAGTTAGATAACCAAAATAAATATTATTATTTTTTACCTCGGATGGTGTAGTGGTTGTATCGGGCGATACTGAAGCAGGTGCATCGGTCGATGTCGTCGGACGGATGTCGAGCGATTGTTGTTGGAACGTATCGGTCGATGTTGCTTTCTCAGGTTGGGTCGAATGCTTCAGTGGTATTGCATCCACTGCAAAACTCTCTTGATAGTCGCTTGCCTGTTGGGGTCAAAAACGGTTATCTCGAAATCAACGGCTAAAAATATTTATCGTGCGTGGACTTTCCATAAAACGAGCGTCGAAAGCAAAACAAGTCGTATAGCTTAAAAAACCTATGTTAAAATCGATCGTTCTTGTTTTACACGATAAACTTTACGAGAAAACCAACTAAGATTTAGTCGTAAAACTTCGATAATACAATCAAGAAGAACCGAGAGACATTAGGTCCGTAGCTAAGATGACATGACCATACGAAAGTATACGGAAGAAACGGGAAGTAATCTAAGCTTGGACAGGCCGAACGACAAAGAATCTGCCTTGAAACTTCAAAGAGCTCGTTCTCTCAAACCGTGAGGACCCAGAAAACGAGCAAGATATCAAATCAAAGCCCTCGCCGAGACGCACGTGCTGGTCGTAGGCGCTGGGCGGCTAGCCCCCGTGCTGGCCGTAGGCGCCGGGCGCCTAGCGCCCGTGCTGGCCGTAGGCGCCGGGCGCCTAGCGCTCGTGCTGGCCGTAGGCTCCGGGCGGCTAGCCCCCGTGCTGGCCGTAGGCGCCGGGCGGCTAGCGCCCGTGCTGGCCGTAGGCGCCGGGCACCTAGCGCCCGTGCTGGTCGTAGGCGCCGGGCGTCTTCGAGCGACAATCTTCCGTGCACAAGTCCCAGGCCCCGGCCGTCAGAAGTCTGTACTTTGAGTCTTTCCCGAGTCCTCGCGGAATGAATCATTGAGATTCCATGTACAAAACTCCCGTTCTTACTCCAAAATAAGATCGTCGGAAACACTTCGGAAACACGTAAGATATCAACGGGAAGGAAGATCTTAAATTCTTCGTACGAAACAGTGATGGTTATCTTGAGACACCACTCATCTCAACTCTACAAATGAATGAAGATCTTCCAAAGAAATCGTAGAAAACAACGGAAGTCCTAGAGACGGCCCGAAAGGGACCAAACGCGATCGGACAGTCTGTTTACGATTATCTGAGATAGATACGACGATTTACGTTTATCTTTACATAACAAGATAAATGCTAAATTTCCAGAAGGATAAATGTCAATTTTCCCGAAGATAAATGTCAAGTTTCCCGATAAACATGAAGGCCGACGAAAATGGAAAAAGCCCGCTTCGCGGCCCAAAAGAAGAATAGACCGTCATAAGAAGGAGTATATAAAGGAGCTTTGGGAGAGAAAGAAAGGCAGAGCGAAAATCATTTAGAGCACAAAAAATCCTAGAGAGACTTAGAGAGCAGATCCGAGATTTTAGACTGAGGGAACTTAGAACTTAGGTGGTCAGACTAGCAAGGCATGACCTAAGACATCTGGCCGCCTCCCGTTCTACCTTCATCTTGTCCGCAGACTTCTGTTCCTTCGCAAGCATCTAACAATCCCTTTACTAAGAGTTCCGCACATAGAAACCCTAGGCGTTATTCTCGACACGCCCGTTTCTATGACAAACGCTCGTACTAGACGAACTCCGCCAGGCAGTTTGATCTCTTGTTCAAATCTTTCTAACTGAACTACGTCCGACTTGATCCTCGAAAGGGGTACGTAGGCAGCCTTTCTCAAGGTCCAGTCCCAACTCTTAACAAAACCTTTTTTGTACGATTTTCGTCTTTTGTTATCTTTCCATATTTTCCACACCTGTTCGGTCACTTGTCGTTGGCTGTCGCAGAGAATCCGGACCTTCAGGGAAAGTTGGGTTAACTTGGCTTTCCTCCGTTTTTTACTTATCAAAATCGACAGTGCGAATTTCAGTTCCCACAGTTTGGCGCTAGAAGGAGGGGAGGACGGATTACTCTTACTCTTACGGCCGCAAAACGCTTGATCAAAGCAATGTCTGGAAATATGAAAGACAAATTCGCAGCTCACATCGACGTTGGCAAAACAACTTCAGCAGTGACTGCTCCTACGACCAACGCTTATGCAAACGGTTATCTAAGATTATCATCTTATGGACAAACGTCCTGAGAACGGACCATCCCGACCAAGTTCGGGTCCTATCAACCATGCACCCCTGTCCAAGTTCCTGCAACAAGGTCCTCGGATCCATGGACACAACCCCCCTCGCTCGGGAAAATTCATAAAAAGACTTGGTAGTAGAGACGGATTTCTGCCTGCCGTATAAAACGGCTATGGTTAGCTTGAACACCAGTTGCCTTAACTATAAGGGGAATTGAAATCTTTTCGGAAAAACCACCGTCACATCAACGGGTTTTTCTAAAGAAAAATCGTAAAAACGGCTAAGTCACAAGACGACCGAAAAGGGACCTGAATCGCGGCTAAACGGCCCACATACGATTTTAGAGTAGGATAGAGCCCAAGACTGATATGACGGTCTAATTACCTAGTTTGAGAGATTCTCAGAAAAGCAAGACTTGTTCTCCTGGAAATCGCGAAGAAACCCCAGATTACTCGTGAAACAGAAAGCACGACTGACCGGGTTACCAATCAGCGTTTCTAATGCTAAAATTTGATAACATTTTACGGAATACCTTTCGTAAAATAAATTCTCGAAATATTTCACGAGACAGCTTTTGCACGATTAAACTCGACAACATTTTACAAAACAGTTTCCGTAAAATTACCTCGACAACATTTTGTGAAATAACTCTCGTAAAATAAAAGGTCTACAACGTTCTAAGAAAAAATTCCTTGCTGGGATCATGATGAAATCGATGTCCAAAAGTCTCGGAAAAACAATTAAAGAAACCTCGAGAGACTAAGTGTCGATCGAGAAACCTCTAAAAAACCGAGAAAAACAGGCAGGTCCCGCGAGGAAGCACAGTCCCGGGCAGCTAGGCACGCCCGTGCTGTCCTTAGGCGCCGGGCGGCTAGCACGCCCGTGCTGTCCCTAGGCGCCGGGCGGCTAGCACGCCCGTGCTGTCTCTAAGCGCCGGGCGGCTAGCACACCCGTGCTGTCCCTAGGCGCCGGGCGGCTAGCATCCCCGTGCTGTCACTAGGCGCCGGGCGGCTAGCACGCCCGTGCTGTCCCTAGGCGCCGGGCGGCTAGCACGCCCGTGCTGTCCCTAGGCACCGGGCGGCTAGCACGCCCGTGCTGTCCCTAGGCGCCGGGCGGCTAGCACGCCCGTGCTGTCCCTAGGCGCCGGGCGGCTAGCACGCCCGTGCTGCCTCAAGGCACCGGGCGGCTAACGCACCCATGCTGCGCTGGTCGCCGCACCCGGGCGGCTAACGCACCCATGCTGCGCTGGTCACACGGCCAATCCTCGTAAAGATTGACCCAACGACTATCCAAACTAATTTTACGAAACAATTTCCGTAAAATTAACTCGACAACATTTTGTTGAATAACTCTCGTTAAATAAAAGCTCGACAATATTTTACGAAACATCATTCGTGAAGTATAACATGATCGTAAGCTTCTTGACCTGACCAGTTCGCTCATAGCTTGTCGAAACAAGAAGCCCCACTCAAGTGACATCTTGCCATTCGTTTTCACTTGTCTACCCGTCTTAGCTTTCTTCAAGTTTAGCCTACTTCTCCTCCCTTTGCTTCAACGATTCTGCAACGATTTTGCACTGTTCCTTCGGGTTTCATCAAAAATCGATTCTCGATTCAGTGTCAGACTTTTCGAAGACCTTTGACAATGAAACGTTAGAAGACAAAGAGGAACGGACATGGGGCAATCTCGAGTAATCAATGAGACTAAGGTATGTCCGACTTAGAAAATTTTATCAAGGTTTTAATATTTTCGTAGGAAAATAATGGTAACGTCTTGTAAACTGCCGTAAAATTTAGAGAACTTAGGACCTAGGTGGATAGTCTAGCAAGCTAAGTCTTAGGCATTTTCTTCCAGTTTTGTTCTATTGTTCCTTGACTGTCTACGCAGAACATGCAGACCGATCTAATCTCTCGAAAAACCGAGAAACGATCGCCACACATCCTTGGCATACTCCTTCTACTTCATAAAGAAAAAATTCCTTTCAAAAGGCAAACGATACTCTAAGATTCGTCCGAACCGCTAGCGGCATAACGGCGTGGTCAAACCGTTACAAACATAGTCTTGAAGACTCTACACCGTCTCTTGTTGCAATCTCGCGACAAGAAACTCGTACAACGTCAGACTAATAGCACGACGGTGAGCTACAAAATTAACAGAATAACCTTAGGTAAAACTCCATGAGTAATTCGAAGCAACTTTCGCCAAAAGACGAAATCAAAGCGGAAACATTTCCCGTGTAACCCATAACTCGGAAAACTCCGCTAAGATTTGCATGTCTATCTCAAGGAACGCTATTCGGCCATCGGCCGACTACGCCTTTCCATAAAGCCCGAACCTGAATTCAGCATCACCATTAAGGACAATCGTGAACCAATATGACCTTAATGCGAAAGGATCGCAGTCTGATCGTTTACCAACTCCTTGGTTAAACGGCTGAACACAGCCTTCACGCCAAGACAAAACAGCTGAGCGATCGCCGCTCCAATCACTTAAGGGCCAAACGATAATCCACGATTTGTCATAAAACTCCAACTGACCATTTACGTGAGCAACTCTGTCGCATAGCCCAAAAGCGGAAATCATGCGATGAATTTCTCGTAATAAAATCAGTCCTAACAGCCATACGGTTAACGGAAAAATTTGAACTCAACATCGACTGATTAAGTTCTATACGCCCCGTAAACAAAGCATGAAAATAAACACTCGTGACAAAGCTCCAAGAGTTATACGAGTCGTCCTTAAAATCCCGGAAGACCAACACTTCGCGAAACAAAGCGAAGGTAGACGCTTCTCCCTGGGTCAAATATACGCGACCCCTGTTCCTAATACCTCGATCAAAATTTTTTAACTTGCACGTCCAAACTGAAACAACAGTTTCTGACTACGGACATTCGCAAAACATCTCCAAGCCCGCGAACATTTGAAGTGTGGCCGCGAACATCTCCAAACTCGTACACATTTGAAATGTGTATGCTTGTATAATCCCACGTTTTTTGAAGAAACCGGATTTTCGAAACTCTTTACAAACACAGAAACCGAATTTTCGAAACTCTTCGCAAACAAACTCGCCAATCGCTAAACGGCCTCAACAATGGATCCAGTATCCACCAGATAAATCATAAACTATCGCCCGGAAACATTCCGCGATTTCTAAAAGCCCATAGTCCTTTATGGCATAAGAAAAACAAACTTCAAAGCACTGCGAGACGTCGCTTCGTGCCTGAACATTGGTTTTTCAATTAAAACCTTCATACGCCTTCTAAACGGCATCATATCGTTGTTGCTGATCACAACAAACGAACTCTAACGTCCTAAACAGACAAGCCACCTAAGGGTAGGCTCTTTTACATCCGACAAGGATCCCATAGCGCGCTATACAAAAAATCCAAATTTGGTTCAGCACTTCGTAAAGGAAGTAGCTCGATTCGTGCCCAGACAAATCATGTAAGCCGATACCACTTCGCGGATTTTAAAACGGTACGAATCAGGTTAAAATCACAAACAGACAAAACGAAAGCCTATTTGTCATCGCACAGCCTCAGTCTGAGAGTAAACCTAGGTCTTGCCCTAAACCCAGCCTTGCTGGTATCTTAACATCTCATAGGCAAAGCGTCAACGACGCGAGATCCCAAAACTTGTCTCTTCACTCAAGTCTGTACGTTTCCACGAATTTTCGCGTAAATCGTAAACCGCAGGAAAATCTCGCTTTGTACAAACGACGGATACGGTGATCATCAGGGAGGCAGGAATGAGACGAAAACTCACACCCTGTCCCTCTAACTTCGATAGACAGAAGTTCTGAAAACGCAACATTAATATTTTATAAAGATTGAGCCGCAGAGTTCAACAGATGCCCTGAAAAAGGCCGGGATTCGAAGCCACCAACGGCCAGTCCCACAAATGTACATCATGGCCTCTTAACGGCCGAAACACAATCAAAATAAAAATCTTTGAAAGGATTGATAAACCTAGACGCTCCCCGGAGCATCACCTTCATCCTCAAAACTCACCCAAAGTAGGAACGGTCTCACCGTCGCCTCCATTGGTCGCACCACCGCTGCATGTTTCATATGCGCCGGCTTCACGATCCTTGACTGCGTAGTCCTGGTCCTCCGAACCCTCCGAATCCGGGACAAGGGTGCACACGGGTTTCAGACCAACGAGAATCGAGTCGAAGTCCTCTCCGTCAAACTTGCGAGTCCCCGTCTCCTCAAGATTCTGAATCTTCTCTTGAAGACGACGGATTTTCGAGGACATATGTTCTTCTCTTTCTTCACATTGAGCAACGAACTCACGGTCTTTCCGACGTCACGTTCAAGATCACCAATCAAAGGTGATGTGGATGTCTGCAATGAAATATTCTTAGCCACAAATTTCGACTTTAAACTCATAATCTTCCGCCCGCAAGATCGTCTCTGCGTCTTACAGGCTGGGGGGCTAACTGTTGGGGTCAAAAAAGGTTCTCTCGAAATCAACGGCTAATACTATTTATCATGCGCGGACTTTCCATAAAACAAGCGTCGAAAGCAAGACAAGTCGTATAGCTTAAAGAACCTATGTTAAAGTCGATCGTTCTTGATTTACACGATAAACTTTACGAGAAAACCAAATAAGATTTAGTCGTAAAACTTCGATGATACAATCAAGAAGAACCGAGAGACATTAGGTCCGTAGATGACACGACCATACGAAAGTATACGGAAGAAACGGGAAGTAATCTAAGTTTGGACAGGCCGAACGACAAAGAATCCGCCTTGAAACTTCAAAGAGCCCGTTCTCTCAAACCGTGAGGACCCAGAAAACGAGTAAGATATCAAATCGAAGCCCTCGCCGAGACGCACGTGATGCCTTTAGGCGCCGGGCGCCTAGCGCCCGTGCTGCCTCTACGCGCTGGGCGCCTAGCGCCTGTGCTGGCTCGGGTCTTCGAGCGACAATCTTCCGTGCCCAAGTCCCAGGCCTCGGCCGTCAGAAGTCTGTACTTTGAATCTTTCCCGAGTCCTCGCGGAATGAATCATTGAGATTCCGCGTACAAAACTCTCGTTCTTACTCCAAACTAAGATCGTCGGAAACACTTCGGAAACTCGTAAGGTATCAACGGAAAGGAAGATCTTAAATTCTTCGTACGAAACAGTGATGGTTATCCTAAGACACCACTCATCTAAACTCTACGAAGGAATGAAGATCTTCCGAAGAAATCGTAAAAAACAGCAGAAGTCCCAGAGACGGCCCGAAAGGGACCAAATGCGATCGGACAGTCCGTTTACGATTATCTGAGATAGATACGACGATTTACGTTTATCTTTACATAACAAGATAAATGCTAAATTTCCAAAAGGGTAAATGTCAAGTTTCCCGAAGATAAATGTCAAGTTTCCCGAAGATAAATGTCAAGTTTCCCGATAAACATGAAGGCCAACGAAAATGGAAAAAGCCCGCTTCGCGGCCAAAAGGAGAATAGACCGTCATAAGAAGGAGTATATAAAGGAGCTTTGGGAGAGAAGGAAAAGCAGAGCGAAAATCATTAAGAACACAAAAAACCCTAGAGAGACTTAGAGAGCAGATCCGAGATTTTAGACTGAGTGTTGGGGTCAAAATCGGTCAAGACGAAATCGATGTCCGAAAAGTTCGGACAAAATACGAAAGATGTTAGAGAAGCATTAAGAGAATAAGTTTCATACTAGAAAACTCGGGAAAATGTTAAGACATTCCGAAATCGACGATTAGAAACATTCTCTACACGATAAAATCTCCGGAAAGTAAAAAGAACGCAAAAACTCGCACGAGCCGGAAGAAACGAGCGACGACCCTGTATTGCCTCTAGGCGCCGGGCGCCTAGCGCCCGTGCTGCCTCTAGGCGCCGGGCGCCTAGCGCCCGTGCTTGCCTCTAGGCGCCGGGCGCCTAGCGCCCGTGCTTGCCTCTAGGCGCCGGGCGCCTAGCGCCCGTGCTGCCTCTAGGCGCCGGGCGCCTAGCGCCCGTGCTTGCCTCTAGGCGCCGGGCGCCTAGCGCCCGTGCTTGCCTCTAGGCGCCGGGCGCCTAGCGCCCGTGCTACCTCTAGGCGCCGGGCGCCTAGCGCCCGTGCTTGCCTCTAGGCGCCGGGCGCCTAGCGCCCGTGCTTGCCTCTAGGCGCCGGGCGCCTAGCGCCCGTGCTGCCTCTAGGCGCCGGGCGCCTAGCGCCCGTGCTTGCCTCTAGGCGCCGGGCGCCTAGCGCCCGTGCTTGCCTCTAGGCGCCGGGTGCCTAGCGCCCGTGCTTGCCTCTAGGCGCCGGGCGCCTAGCGCCCGTGCTTGCCTCTAGGCGCCGGGCGCCTAGCGCCCGTGCTTGCCTCTAGGCGCCGGGCGCCTAGCGCCCGTGCTTGCCTCTAGGCGCCGGGCGCCTAAAGGCCGTGCTTGCCTCTAGGCGCCGGGCGCCTAGCGCCCGTGCTTGCCTCTAGGCGCCGGGCGCCTAGCGCCCGTGCTGCCTCTAGGCGCCGGGCGCCTAGCGAGCGTGCTGCCTCTAGGCGCCGGGCGCCTAGCACCCGCGTTGCCTCTAGGCGCCGGGCGCCTAGCGCCATGCTAGTTCGAGTTATCGGACGGCTAGTCTTCGTGCGTAAGTTCCGAGTTCTCAAACCGCCAGAAATCGAAGTTTAGCGACTTTCTTAAAACCCGCAAACCAAACTCTTTTTCTTCCTCCTGGCCTTCGGAAAACCCGTAAGACGTCAACGGATAGGAGAACTTCGTAGAAAGCGGCAACGGTTATCTAAAAACACCATTTGCCACGTAAAAGAATCGAAGATCTTCCGAAAAACCCAATGTCCAAGTAGGAACGTTCTCTCGAGGAAATCGTAAAAATAGCGGAAATCCGAGATTCGGCCCAACGGAGACCAAACATGATCGGATAACCATTTTTACGATTTTCTAAAAAGATAGATACGACTGTTTGCGATTATCTTCCCAAAACAGGATAAATGTCAAACTTCCAAAAAGATAAACATCAATTTTCCGAAAAGATAAATGTCAACTTTCCCGATAAACATGAAGGCCGACGAAAATGGAAAAAGCCCAGCTCGCGCCGGCCCGTCAGGAATAGACCGTCATATGGGGAGTATATAAGCAAGTCTAGGAGCAGAAGGAGGGGGATCCGAAAATCACAAGGCAAACTACTCTCAGAGCAATTTAGAACTTAGGCTTTATTTCCTTTTTAGCGAGCTGCGACTCAATTAGGTTAGATCTAGGGTTTCAAGACTAGCGACGATCGACAGCTCTTACGGCCGCGATCTCGACCTATTGTTCCAACGCTCTCCGCAAATTCGGAAATAAAATTCTTTCTTTTTTGCTCTCTTTATTTTACGCATTTATTCTCAACTTAACCTGTCTTAACTTTGTCGTGCGTGGCCCAGCAGATAGCCGGGATCCTCGGGGAAAACTAGGTCAACTTAGTTTTCCTACGTTTAAACTTAACTAAAATCGACGGTGCGAATTTCGGTTCCCACAGTTTGGCGCTAGAAGGAGGGGGATCACGGAATTATCTTTCTCGCAACTACGCACGCCCAGTTAAGCATGTCTGCTAACGCGGAAAAAGACAAGCAAACGCACGACGGTCCAGCCGCCGATGCCAACGCTGAGAAGACTCCCGCTGGAAACGTATCGACGGTCACTGCTGAGGCAAACACCGCGATGCTAGACCAGGTGAAGGAACTGTTCGCCACCGCCCAGAAACGGTCGGAAGAACAAGAGAAGCTAATGGCCTCGCTCGCTAAACAGGTCAGCACCTTAATAGCGAAAAGCAAACTCCCGCGCGGATCCACCAAGGTGAGGCGTGTCAGGAGACTCGACTTCGGAACTTCCGGAGACAAAGAAAAAGACGCCCCGAGAGAATCCCCGGAACTCATCCCTGACGATACCTCTCCGGCGGGGCAGAAGAAAACGACGGATAACCTTCCACCTCCCGCGAGGGAAAACGAAGAAGTCGACGTCGAAAGAATCAATCTGGATATCAGCGACCAGTCGGATCCGTCCGAAGAAGACGCCGACGTCCACCACAGAAGGACCCGAAGTCAATCGGCTCGACTGGCGGCAGCCTTCGAGAAACCGATGACGGAAGAGGAGGAAGACCTCTACTGGTCAGAGCAAGAGAGGCTAGCCGAAGACCAGACCCGGGCCTATCGCAGCCAGCGTAGACAAAGAAGCGCAAACGGCGCCAATGAGATCCACGATCTACGCGAATACATCGCGAAGACTGCAGCCGAGGTGAAAGCGGTAAAATCGCAGATTCACCACGCAACCAGTACTGCTCCCGAGATCGACCTGCTCCTCGAAGAATCGAGGAAGACTCCATTCACGTCTCGAATTACGGACGCACGAGTCTCGGATCCCGGGAAAATAAAGCTTCCCACCTACGACGGAACCACAGACCCGAAGGCACACCTGCAATCCTTTCAGATTGCGATGGCCAGGTTTAAACTTCCAGAGCGGGAAAAAGACGTCGGCTGCTGTCTCTTGTTCATCGAGAACCTCAGAGGTGCTGCACTCGAGTGGTTCTCACGCTTGAAAAGAAACTCCATCGGAAGCTTTCGCCAGCTAGCTTCAGCCTTTCTGAAGCAGTTTTCCATGTTCATGGACAGGGAAACTTCCGATGTAGATCTTTGGAGCCTCATTCAGAAGGAAGACGAGCCGCTCCGCGACTACATAAAGAGGTTCAAACTCGTAATGTCCAGGGTAACAGGTCTCAGCGATAGAGTCGCCATCGACGCCCTGAGGAAAAACCTCTGGTACAAGTCGAAATTCCGAAAGTGGATTTCTCTGGAGAGACCGCGCACCATCCAGGACACTCTCCACAAAGCAACGGATTTCATCATCATGGAGGAAGAGATGAATGTCCTGGCGCAAAAGCACGGGCCGCAGAAAGCGCCCGGTAAGAAGAAAACCTCACGTAACGACAAGTACGTCCATCACGAGGGGGAAGACGTCCAAGGCGAGCATAATTACGCCGTCAACTCCGAGCAAGGGAGGACCGCCGGAAACACTTGGACGCGGAACTCGTACAAGGACAACTCCAGCTGCGAGTTCCACCAGACGAGAGGTCACTCAACCGCTAATTGCAAAGTTCTCGGCGCTAGACTCATTACAAAGCTGCTCGCCGGCGAACTAGCAACGGTGAAAAGCGTGAAAGACCTGCTTTTAGATTCCGATCGTCCGCCAAAGACCGACGGAGCTAATCCCGAGAATAACGCTCCTGGAACTCAATCGGGTGAAAAACGCGGACGAAGGCAGGATGGCGAAGGAAACAACAGCAATCGCCAGAGGATCAACATGATCATCGGCGGATCGCACTTCCACCAGGACTCAGTTTCGTCGATCAAAGCCTATGGACGAAATGCCGAAACGAGTCCCGGATGGTGCCCAGAAGACGACGTCCCCAATCATGCGATCGTCTTCGAGGAACAAGATACGGCCGGACTCGACAAACCTCACTACGATCCTTTGGTCATCGACTTGGTGATCCAAGACCTCGAAGTCGGCCGCATCCTCATCGACACGGGAAGCACGGTCAACATCATGTTCCGCGATACCCTCCAAAGGATGAACATACCCCTCGGAGAAGTCATCCCAGAACCAAGACCGTTGACTGGATTCTCGGGCGTCACTTCCATGACCCTCGGAAAGATCAGACTCCCAGTCATGGCGAAAGAGGTCACAAAGATCGTCGAATTCGCAGTAGTGGACAACCCGGCTATCTACAACGCCATAATGGGGACTCCTTGGATAAACGCCATGAAGGCAGTCCCATCCACTTACCATCTTAGCGTCAAGTTTCCAACACCAACTGGAACGGCGGTAATTTGGGGAAGCCAAAAACAATCGCGACTCTGCTTCCTGGCTGAACATAAATTGCGCAGCAATCGGAACGCCCCAGCGGCTAACCTGAAGCGAATTAAGAAGCATCCGAGTATCTCTGAGAACTCGGCAAAGGACGACTCGGATTCGTCCAAAAAGGCCACGACTCAGGATGACAAGCCAATCCTTGAGTCCATCGCCGACGAAACGGATGATCCAACTCCTGACGCGGCCACCGACTTAGCTAAGACAGTCGAAACGCCAGAAGTCGTGGAGTAATAACATCCGCGATATAAGCAGAACTACGAGATGGCTTGATCCTCGCAAGAGGTACGTAGGCAGCTCGTCGAAACCCGACGAGTTCAGCTATCCCCCCACCAAAAAGGGGGGGGGGAAAGATGGGAACGAATAAACTTTTACTCCCGCGAAAATACTCTCTACATGTATTCGACATTCTTGAAGCTTTTCACAGTCCTAAATTCGAAATTGCTTATCAAAAGCACTAATATTACGGAAAACGAAAATCGTATCTTTAAGGAACGCGAGACGTCGCAAGTTCCTGACCAGTTTCGATTCTCTACTCTCCTCCAACAAATTCTATCAAACAGTCTTTCCGCGACTTTAAAAACCCTATTTCCGTCGATTGGCCCCGACGGAAAAACATAGAAACGTTTCACTTAAATCAAATTCGTAGTCTGGCTTCCAACGAAGTCCTTTCACATCCGACAAGGATATCGTAGCGCGCTATACAAGAAATCCAAATTTTGGTTAGCTCTTCGTAAAGGAAGTAGCTCGACTCGTACCCAAACGAATCATATAAGCCGATAAGCACTTCGCGGATTCTAAAACGGTACAAGTCAGGTCGAAATCGCAAACAAGCAAAACGAAAAGCCGATTAGTCATCGCATAGCTTCAGCCGAAATTAAACCTAGGTCTTGCCCTAAACCCAGCCTTGCTGGTATCTAAAACATCTCATAGGCATAAGTATCCAGCATACGAGATCCCAAAACTTGCCTCTTATCGCTTATAAACCTAACGTTCGCTACAAAGTAACCTGCAGATTAAGCGACAAAAAAGAGCTCGAATATGAAGTGACTACGCATATTCAAAGTCCTCTACACTTGGCGAAAGTATAAATCAAAACACATGATTCATAAAAACATTCATAATAGGGATTCAAAGGCCACCGACGGCCGATCTCGAAAAGCATAAAGTCACGCAACCCCCTAAGGGTCGCAACACATACAAACAGCCCCACTTGGCTTACTGCAAATTATAATCAAATGCAAGACAATCAGAGAAAGTTATATCAAACGAGGAATCAGGCTGGTCGACTTCCTCGCCCCCGTCACCTGCATTCGCGTCTGCACCGGCATCCGCTGTATCTTCCGAGACTTGAATAGGATTCCACAATTCCCGAATTCTTCCTTCGATCGGAGGAACAGAGGATTCGGCGTTGGCGCATACTCTCATCGAACCATCCATCGCGGCGAGTTCGCTGGAAAGCGAGAAACCCTCACGCTGCACCTTGTGAAGAGTACCCACCGAACCGCGACACTCGCGAAAGTCACCCACGAAGTCCTGAGCCTCTTTGTACGCCTCGAATTCGGTAGAAAAGATTTCCGCCCGTCGATTCATTTCGGCGGCGGCTCTTCTCCGTCCTCTCCTCTCTGCACGGACGAGGGCTCGAGCCTGGACCTCGGCTTGCCGACGGTTTCGCTCCTCAACCTCCAACCGATACTTGGCAAACTCCCTTTCGGTCTCCTCCGCTTTGAAGCGGGCCAATCGAGCAGTACGGAAACTTCCGTCGATTGACGCATTCCATACTCTCACAGCCTGCAAAAACAAAAAAAAATCATCAAGTTCAAGCGAAAGGATAGGAAGAGTTTGTTTAAGTGTCGAAAACAAACCTCGTTAACCAAACGAGTGCCTTCCGCTGTCACCTTGTCCCTCTCCTCGTTGTCCAAAGACTCGTCACGGGTAAAAGCCAGGGGGAGCTCATCAAAGAAGTCATTTGGAGGAGGGTTCGGACCGGAAGCACCCCCGCTCTCTGCGACAAAGTCGGGATCATACCTCGATGGCTCGTTGTTTTCCGACGAGGCCTCGAAAGCGATCCCTTTGCCCTTCGAAGATTTCCCCCTCCGCCTCGAAGGAGCAAACACGAAGGATCCATCATTGATGAGAGGCCGCGTACCGCCTCGCGATCGGTGAAGCGCGACCGCCTTCCGAATCCGATCGAGATCGAAAGAATCCCAGGAGCAGGCCCTCACCCTGAATATGTCTCTCTTGACAGTAAGATCGGAAGGGATGTGCGTGAGACACCTATTCTCTACAATAAGAGAAACGTGCACATGCACTCAGGGTTCGCCTTTAGATTTCCAAAATAAAAAAAAAATGATAAATTGCGATAATCTTACCACGTCGGTACAACCATTCCGTCGGGAATAGATGAAGGAAGCTCTCCTCGACAGACTCTCCATCTATCCTCACGAAAAAGAAACGTTTAACGAAGTCCTTAGCATGCGAGGTAAGCCCAGAAATTACCGAGTGATCAGTCCTTGATTTCATGGCAAATATTCCATTGGTTTTCACGCTCTTGGAAAGCCACAGCCCTTCAAAGTCCGAAGGGCTAAGATCCATCCCTAACTCGTAACTTAGAATCAAAACGCCAAGCCAGCTCTCTAGAGCCGGCACATTCAACTGGCTGATCGAGAGTCCGAAACGATCGAGAGCTTGGACGATCACCCCAGGGATCGGGAACCATAATCGACATTGCGTCAGGAATGCTTCGTAGCAAGTAAAGTAACCCTCCGGAGGACACTCCGGGCTCTCGTCCCCAAGGGGAATGCGAAACACGACTTTCTCCGGAACGTTATAGAACTTTCGAAGAATCTCAAGATACTCGGGAGATACCTCGCTCGGCGAATCAGCTTCCATACGCGCCTTCACAGGGCGCCGGGGAATCGGAATCACAGGAAGAGGGGGATCGGAACCAAAGACGGCGTCACAGTACGCGTTCCTCTCGACCTCTGAAACCTCGGGCTTCGGAGCTTCCTCCTCGGCGTGTAAACTGCCCGAAGCAGAGCGAGACTGTCTCCTCGAAGGTTTTGACCTTGAAGTCATTCTTTTCTTGAAAATAGAGAGAGAATCTTTGAGGGAGAAATTGACTTAGGATTCTTGGGTGAAGTAAGAATGGTAAAGGATTCACAAGCCTTTATAGGCATGAAATTTTACTATTTACCCCGACTTTCGGCACGATTTCGTCTCCATACTTTCCTCACGAACCATACAGCAAGCTAGGACCTACGACCGCTACGGCTCCTAGCTAGCTGGGGGGCTAACTGTTGGGGTCAAAATCGGTCAAGACGAAATCGATGTCCGAAAAGTTCGGACAAAATACGAAAGATGTTAGAGAAGCATTAAGAGAATAAGTTTCATACTAGAAAACTCGGGAAAATGTTAAGACATTCCGAAATCGACGATTAGAAACATTCTCTACACAATAAAATCTCCGGAAAGTAAAAAGAACGCAAAAACTCGCACGAGCCGGAAGAAACGAGCGACGACCCTGTATTGCCTCTAGGCGCCAGGCGCCTAGCGCCCGTGCTGCCTCTAGGCGCCGGGCGCCTAGCGCCCGTGCTTGCCTCTAGGCGCCGGGCGCCTAGCGCCCGTGCTTGCCTCTAGGCGCCGGGCGCCTAGCGCCCGTGCTTGCCTCTAGGCGCCGGGCGCCTAGCGCCCGTGCTTGCCTCTAGGCGCCGGGCGCCTAGCGCCCGTGCTTGCCTCTAGGCGCCGGGCGCCTAGCGCCCGTGCTTGCCTCTAGGCGCCGGGCGCCTAGCGCCCGTGCTGCCTCTAGGCGCCGGGCGCCTAGCGCCCGTGCTTGCCTCTAGGCGCCGGGCGCCTAGCGCCCGTGCTTGCCTCTAGGCGCCGGGCGCCTAGCGCCCGTGCTGCCTCTAGGCGCCAGGCGCCTAGCGCCCGTGCTTGCCTCTAGGCGCCGGGCGCCTAGCGCCCGTGCTTGCCTCTAGGCGCCGGGCGCCTAGCGCCCGTGCTTGCCTCTAGGCGCCGGGCGCCTAGCGCCCGTGCTTGCCTCTAGGCGCCGGGCGCCTAGCGCCCGTGCTTGCCTCTAGGCGCCGGGCGCCTAGCGCCCGTGCTTGCCTCTAGGCGCCGGGCGCCTAGCGCCCGTGCTGCCTCTAGGCGCCGGGCGCCTAGCGCCCGTGCTGCCTCTAGGCGCCGGGCGCCTAGCGCCCGCGTTGCCTCTAGGCGCCGGGCGCCTAGCGCCATGCTAGTTCGAGTTATCGGACGGCTAGTCTTCGTGCGTAAGTTCCGAGTTCTCAAACCGCCAGAAATCGAAGTTTAGCGACTTTCTTAAAACCCGCAAACCAAACTCCTTTTCTTCCTCCTGGCCTTCGGAAAACCCGTAAGACGTCAACGGATAGGAGAACTTCGTAGAAAGCGGCAACGGTTATCTAAAAACACCATTTGCCACGTAAAAGAATCGAAGATCTTCCGAAAAACCCAATGTCCAAGTAGGAACGTTCTCTCGAGGAAATCGTAAAAATAGCGGAAATCCGAGATACGGCCCAACGGAGACCAAACATGATCGGATAACCATTTTTACGATTTTCTAAAAAGATAGATACGACTGTTTGCGATTATCTTTCCAAAACAGGATAAATGTCAAACTTCCAAAAAGATAAACATCAATTTTCCGAAAAGATAAATGTCAACTTTCCCGATAAACATGAAGGCCGACGAAAATGGAAAAAGCCCAGCTCGCGCCGGCCCGTCAGGAATAGACCGTCATATGGGGAGTATATAAGCAAGTCTAGGAGCAGAAGGAGGGGGATCCGAAAATCACAAGGCAAACTACTCTCAGAGCAATTTAGAACTTAGGCTTTATTTCCTTTTAGCGAGCTGCGACTCAATTAGGTTAGATCTAGGGTTTCAAGACTATCGACGATCGACAGCTCTTACGGCCGCGATCTCGACCTATTGTTCCAATGCTCTCCGCAAATTCGGAAATAAAATTCTTTCTTTTTTGCTCTCTTTATTTTACGCATTTATTCTCAACTTAACCTGTCTTAACTTTGTCGTGCGTGGCCCAGCAGATAGCCGGGATCCTCGAGGAAAACTAGGTCAACTTAGTTTTCCTACGTTTAAACTTAACTAAAATCGACGGTGCGAATTTCGGTTCCCACACTGAGGGAACTTAGAACTTAGGTGGTCAGACTAGCAAGGCTTGACCGAGGACGTTTGGCCGCCTCCCGTTCTACCTTCATCTTGTCCGCAGACTTCTGTTCCTTCGCAAAAATCTAACAATCCCCTTACTCAGAGTTCCGCGCATAGAAACCCTTGGCGTTATTCTCGACACGCCCGTTTCTATGACAAACACTCGTACTAGACGAACTCCGCCAGGCAGTTCGATCTCTTGTCCAAATCTTTCTAACTGAATTACGTCCGACTTGATCCTCGAAAGGGGTACGTAGGCAGCCTTTCTCAAGGTCCAGTCCCAACTCTTAACAAAACCCTTTTTGTACGATTTACGATCTTTGTTATCTTTCCATATCTTCCGCACTTGTTCGGTCACTTGTCGTTGGCTGTCGCAGAGAATCCGGGCCTTCAGGGAAAGTCGGGTTAACTTGGCTTTCCTCCGTTTTTACTTATCAAAATCGACAGTGCGAATTTCGGTTCCCACATTCCGCACATGTTCGGTCTTTTGTCGTTGGCTGTCGCAGAGAATCCGGACCTTCAGGGAAAGTTGGGTTAACTTGGCTTTCCTCCGTTTTTTACTTATCAAAATCGACAGTGTGAATTTCGGTTCCCACATTGCCCAACTTCCAATTGAGTATTCTTCGTCTCTTGTATCCACACGTGGCTTGTAGATGGATACAAAGTCAATGGGATCGCTTGATGGTTGATAAGGTCGTTTGAGCGATCTCCTTTGAAGCATATCGGTCGATGAAGGCTGGCCTCTATCGGTCGATGCGTTGAATCTAAAGGTGTGGGAAGTGTGTCCGTCTTCTTCTTCACGAATGAATATGTACTCTGTAGCTCGTTATTACTCGTAATCTTCATCATACTCCTCTTCTAGAGGTATGTAGTTGTCTGTTTCCAAGCTATTTGGCTTGAAATCTCCATCTGGGAACTCCTCGTCGGCTTCCTTGAATAACCTATCGATCGATGTAATGTTGTCTACGTCGGTCGATGGTCTGTCACGATTATCGGTCGATGCAAGATTACTCTCATCGGTCGATGTGACTGGATATGTTTCGTACTCAGCCATGGAATCATACTCTTGTGAACAAAAGCATGCTGCTACGACGTCTGGGGTTTCCTTTCTTGAAAACTTGATGACTTGGACCGGATCATAAAGGGTTGTGGGGTCTATTAGGGTTAGGCAGAGCTTGTTGAACTTTAGGTCACAAACGGCTTCAATTGTGGCTAAGAAGGATCTTCCAAGTAGGAGCGATGTCTTGAAGTTAAGCTTGACATCCAGGACGTGGAAGTCTGTAGGGACTATTGCATCTCCTATTTGTACCTCAAGATTTCGAACTATTCCTCCAGAGTTCTGTTAAGAACAATCCACAAAGATGAATGTCTCATCAGTAGGCTCTATCTTCAGACCTAGGTGGTATGCCATGATCTTGGGTATGATGCTGACTCCTGATCCTGTATCACATAGGGCACGAGGGGACTCAATACCACTGATGGAGCATGGTACTGTGAACTTCCCTGGATCGCTCCTCTTTGTCAGTGTGATCCTCTTCTTCAAGCTATCCCGAACTTGGTGAAACATCCTCTTGATGTCTTCTCCTGTCTCCTTAGTTTCTCTGAAGAACATCCACAATCTGTGTGAAAAGTAGGCTTCTTCAAAGGGTTTCTCTGCAAGAATCCTTAGATTTCGTTTTCTGAAGTTTTCCATCTATGCTTCATTAGCTTCCCTTTTGAGGTGCTTGGCAATCTTCTCTTTCTTTTTTCGTAAAACTCTTCCTAGGTTTTCCTTTTCTGTCTTCGTGGGTTCAATGATGTCCGTGGATTTCTTCATCATGGCTGTAGGAAGGGATTTTGAAAGTTTAGACTGCACCCGGAGTGCATTATGTTGTGCTACATCGATCTTTGGTAGTTGCACTCGGCGATGAGGTATGATATATCGAGCGACAGCGACGGTGGTGTGTTGGTCGATATTGGTATCTCCGGATCGGTCGATGGAAAGGTTTCGGTCGATCGATAGAATCTGAAGTCGGATCGACTTCCATAAGGGTGGGCGGTTATGGGTGTCTGGCTGCGAAGGTTTCGTGTGACACGATCTGGATGGAATTGCACTCGTTGGAAGGTTCCTCAAAGTTTATCGATCGATACTCGTCAAAGTTTATCGATCGTTTCGCTTTTGGTGATATCGATCGATGTCGAGCTGATGATGTCGATCGATATGGAGCGAATCTGGCTTCGAGTGAGTCTTCATGTGTCGAATCTTGCAGCTTATCCTGGTTAACCACTTGCCAAAAATCATCATCCATGATAGCATTGACGTGGTGGTTATCAGTAGACTCTCCTTGTGCCTTTGCCAAAGCTTCTTGTTTCCTCAAAGCTTCTCCTGTCTGAACCACCTGAGTCTCCACTTTCTTCACATAGGTATTCAAAGCATCAAGATTTGAGTTCAGGGTGGTGTAGACAGAGTTAATCTTCCCATTGAAGTCTACCTGTAGCTTTTGCTGAGTCTCCAGAACTCTTTCCAGCATCTCTTCTAGTTTGCTTTCCTGGATGGGTGGGGGTGGATTGGTGTAGAATGAGTTTCCATAACTCCTATTGTTGTTGGGATTGCTGCTGTTGTAGGTGGGTTTTTGTGAACTTTGGTTGTAGTTGCTCCTCTGTCCTGAGAAGTTCATGTTTCCTCCTTGACTCTGAAATCCAGCTCCACTAATCCAGTTCACATCTTCCTCCATGTGTTCCTCTCCGGCTGCAGTTTATGCATCCTCCACTGAGCAAATCTGCTTGTTTAGTAGCTTCTGAACATTGTCCAGTTGTGCTTGGAATTCATTAATTTGTTCCCTCCCAAGGAATGATACAGATTTTGCCTTGGCAGTGTTCTTCGTGCTGTTGCTTGAAGCTAAGTTATCAATTAACTTCACAGCGTCTTGTGGATTCCTTGTGCTGAAGTTTCCTTCACTAGCAGTATCAAGAGTCATCTGATACTTCAAAGCGATGCCTCTGTAGAAGGTGCAGAGTAATTGCACATTATTGAATCCATGATGTGGGCAGTGGCGGTTGTAGGATTTGAATATGTTCCATGTGTCCTTGAATGATTCTCTAGGATCCTGAGTGAATGTAGCAATCTTCCTCCTCTAGTCTTCAGCACGTGACTCATCAAAGAAGTTACGCAGGAATGCGTTTTTGATGTCCTTCCAGGTAGTGAGAGAACCTGGTGGTAGTTGCCTCAGCCACTGCAAAGCTTCTCCTGATAAAGAGTAATTGAAAAGCTTGCAGAAAAGGTAGTCTTCAGGAACTCCATTGGCTTTGATGGAAGATATAATATCCTCGTACCTCTCTAGATGGTCCATAGGATGCTCATGGGATAGCCCACAGAAGGGTATCTGTCCCACAAGTCCGTAGTACTACGGCTTGAGCTCGAAATCTCCTCTCTGAATGGCAGGAGGGCGGATGGCTGATCGGTTGGTATAGAACTGAACTGGACGGTTGTAGTCAGCCAAGGTTCTAGCTCTGTTAGCTTCATCTGCAGGTTGGATGAAGTATGTGGTTGCATTGTCTTGCTCAGGAATGATTTTCTTTTGAGCATTCAGCTTTTGGCCTGCTGCATTACGCAGGTGACCATCTTGATCACGCAGGTCTCCATTCTCATCGGTTTTGAGAATAATAGGCACTACCATGATTCGGCGGGTAGTATCGATCGATGTTATGTTATTAATATCGATCGATGTCAGATGAATATCGGACGACGAACGGTGGTCGATATCGATCAATGAAGTAGTGCGAGTGTCGGTCGACAAAGAAGGTGTCTCGGTCGACTGTGGTAGGCGAGTATCGGTCGACGAACGGTTGTTAATGTCGATCGATGTAAGGGGATCGGTCGACAAAGAAGGGTTGGTGTCGATCGATGTAGAACGTAAGTTCTTGCGGATGTTACGTTCCAAGCTATGGGGGTCTTCTTAGTACACAAGTTGAGGATTCTTGTGGCTTTTGGTACTGCTGGACGTGTACCTGAAAAAGACAAGAAAAAAAATTGGCGTCAGAAGGTGATTTAGTAGTAATAAATAACCAAGATCTAATCCGATTAAATCTAATGGCGATCTTAGCTCCCCGGCAACGGCGCCAAATTTGATATCACTCAAATTACCCTATGGAGTGATTTCCTCTCTCAAATAAGAGGTTCAGATTGTAGTACTTAGGGATCAAATTCACGGGGGGCGAAGGAACACAAAAGATGAGAATCTTTAGTGACTAAGCTAGGTTGAAATAGTTTAAATGAATGATTAGTTGCTCAAGAGAATGATTTTAAGGTTTTAAGTATTAAGAGAAAGTAGTTAGATTCAAGGTTACTATTCAGTTAGTTCAGGATTATAATGCTATAGATGTTTTAATGAGTTGCTTGCATATACTAAAGAACTTCAACTCTTAGATCTGTCTAATAACTATCGTTACTAGACTCGTCTATTGATCTGTCTGCCGACAATATCGATCGATGTTTGACAGCTTGTATCGGTCGATATTTATGTCGTCGATCGATTACTCTGTTTGAGTATCGATCGATATAGCTCTAGATCGAATTGAATATATGTTCACCAAGATCATAGACCGGCTCTCGCTTATCCCTGGAGGATCTTTGCTTATACAAGATGATGTCAGGAGAATGATTTATGAATTAAATCATTTCCAAGATCATATTCTAGTTAGCTATTCTAGAATAAGCTTTAGGGTTCATCAGGATAATGAGTATACAACTCAACAGTCTATAGTTGGGGCTAATCCCTCATAACTATTTGAACCGCAAATCTAACAAATGAATCTACTCAGACATGACTGAGTGACTCATAACATCAAGGTAATAATAGGAATTCATTAGAAGACCGAACATTCAAGTTCCTCTTGATAACAAATATCTTTGTATCTTTCTTCTAATATTATAATCCTATAACCTTGATGAGAACATAATTAAGATGAAAAGAATACTTTAATTAAATAGTAAGAAGTACTTAGAACAATGAATTTTTGTAAAAGCTTGTGGAAACACAAAAGCACACTTTGCCAAAACACATAGGCAAATGTATAAATATTGAGTTCAATTAGGTTAAAAACCCGTCAGGGGCATTATAGTAATAATAGGAAATCTTGGGCTTCAAGTCGATTGAGAATATTCTTCCTTCTTCCGCACGCTCGATATCGATCGATGGTACATGGCGTACATCGATCGATGGAGTATCTCGTCGTCATTTCTTCGGATGCGTTATCGATCCATTACACAGAATGTGACTCGATCTATTACACAGAATGTGCATCGATCGATATGTATCTCTTGGATATCGACTTTGACATCTTATCTTATACTCATCTCGGGAAAACTCTCATTTAAGCTCCAAATGGCACCTAAAATGTCTCTTTACTCCAAAATGCCTTTGAACCTGAAAACATACATAAAAGACTCCAAAACATAGATATATATATATAGTAAAACCATAGAAATACCATGAGTAAAAGTGGGTCAATATCATGGTATATCAATTTTTTAAAGAGGATTAGTGAGATTCACCCTTCCTATCTGGCACTTCAATTTCCTCTAATATTCTGTTACGGGGAAGATGGCTTCTGACTTGGGATTAAGAAACGAGAAAAGGCGGCTACAGCTAAGCTTAAGAGATAGGGTATCAGTATGAGGCAGTGGTATGCATTTCGTCTACATGAAAGAGATAATTAATGTCACACACTACTGAATTCTAAACGATTGTTTCAGCAGTTTTTAGTCGATTCTTATACATCCATAGAGTCTAACAGGCTCTCTTATCTACGGATGAACCAAAAAAGCCTCAGATCAGCTTGCTATGACTCTATAGCTCAATCAGAAAACGGTGGTAAATCAGATATGAAGGACCAAGACAGTCAATTTTTGCTTCCAGCCTCATTCACTGGAGGTCCTAGATATATGAAGAACTGCTACTTTGATGCAATGGCCATATGCAAATATTTTAGGTTTCCCGATCTGTTTATAACATTCACTTGCAATTCTAAGTGGCCTGAAATCATTAGGTTTTTAGAAAAATATGGTCTTATTGCTGATGATAGACTTGATATCATTGGAAAGATTTTCAAAATCAAACTCGATTCCCTCATGTATCATCTAACGGATAAACAGCTTCTTGGAAAGACAGTTGCTTGTGAGTTATAATTCTGTTTTTATAAATTTATAACCTGGGTTTTTAACAGATACTAACTGTAACTAACTTTTTTACTCTATTTCAGCAATGTACACTGTTGAGTGGCAAAAACGTGGTCTACCTCATGCACATATTCTCTTATTTATGCATCCTGATTCTAAATGGACAACCACTGATGAAATTGACAAGGTAATATCGGCGGAAATTCCAGACAAAGAGAAAGACCCAGAACTTTATGATATTATCAAAAATATGATGATTCATGGTCCTTGTGGAGCTGCTAATTGGAACTCACCATGCATGGAAAACGGTGTATGTTCGAAGATGTATGCTAAAAATGTTGCTGATAAAATTACTGTTAACAGAGATGGGTTTCCGGTTTATAGAAGACGAGAAGATGGGAGATTTGTTGAGAAGAATGGATTCAAGTGTGACAACACTCAAGTGATACCATACAACCGGGATTTGTCTATGCGATTTCGAGCACATATCAATGTGGAATGGTGTAATCAATCAGGGTCTATAAAATACTTATTTAAGTATATCAACAAAGGGCAGGATCGTGTCACTGTTGCTGTTGAGCCCCCAAACACAGAAGATTTGAGTGAAAAGAAAAGGAACGAAATCAAAGACTTTTTTAATTGCAGGTATTGTGAAAGATATTTTAAATGACACCAATCTATAGTATATGACAATGTTTTTTTTTATAATGCCTAATGCTAATTCCTTTTTAAACTAAACTTTATATTATTCAGATACGTCTCAGCCTGTGAAGGTGCTTGGAGGATCTTTACCTTTGATATTCACTATAGATCAACTCCGGTTGAGAGAATCCAGTTTCATCTACCAGAGAAACAAATCATCGTTTTCAAAGATGATGACACATGGGAAGAAGTGAGCCAGAAATCATTTGAGAACACAATGTTTATGGGATGGTTTGAATTGAATAAGATCAGTGCAATTGCTCGGACACTGACTTTGGCTGAGATTCCAACAATGTTCACCTGGAGTAAAACAGCAAAAAAGTTTAATCATAGGAAGAGGGTATTCGCTATTGGCCGAATTAATTACGCTCCACGAAAGATCGAAGAGGCTTTCTATCTTAGGGTTTTGTTTAACATCGTGAGAGGTCCAACATGTGATGACGATATTAGAACGTATCATAACGTTCTTTATGAGACATACAAGGAAACATGTTTTGCTATGGGACTATTAGATGATGATCAAGAATACATTGACGACCTATTGTGAGCAAGTTTTACCGAGACTGGATGTTATATGCGTCAGGCTTTTATGATTATGCTCATGTCTAATACTTTTTCAAAGCCAGAAGTTGTTTGGGAACATATTTGGGAATTCCTTTCCGAAGACATTGAGTATATGAGAAGAAGGCTATTGCGTAGACCAGATACATTATAATCATAAAATGATTTGTTTACAATATGTTTGTTTTGACCTTATTATATTTACACTGATTCAAGTTTATATATTCAGATCTTTGTTTGAGCGACGAAGAAAAAAAAAATGCCCTTATAGAGATTGAGAAGCTTTTAAAGAGTAACGGTTCTTCTTTGGAGAACTGAAAATCTATGCCTCAGCCAATACCAGACGTTGTTAATAACAATGTATTGATCATGGACGAGCTCAGTTATGACCGGGAAGAGTTAGAATCTGTCATTGAACATGACATACCTAGACTAACAGAGGAGCAAAGGATTATTTTCGATGAGATTACTGATGTTGTTTTCACAGAACGAGGAGGTGTATTCTTTGTAAATGGTTTTGGTGGTACAGGGAAAACTTTCTTGTGGAGATGTCTTTCTTCTGCAGTACGTATCAAGGGTCAAATATGTATGAATGTTGCTTCGAGCGGGATATCATCTATTCTGCTTCAGGGAGGTAGGACTGCACATTCTCGGTTTGCAATTCCTATCAATCCAGATGAGTTTTCAACTTGCTCACTTATACGAGGAACTAATCAAGCGGATCTGGTGAAAGCAGCCTCACTTATAATTTGGGACAAAGCTCCAATGATGCACAAGCATTAGTTCGAATCATTGGATAGGAGTATGTTGGACATTTGTCGAGATCCTGAAAATAGACCTTTTGGTGGGAAAGTTGTTGTTTTTGGTGGGGATTTTAGACAGGTATTGCCTGTCATTAATGGAGCTGGAAGGACTGAGATTGTTATGGCTGCTCTAAATGCATCTTATATATGGAAGCATGTAAAGGTGTTGCACTTAACCAAGAATATGCGGCTTGAGTCAAATAATTTATCCCCTGAAGATGCTAAAGATTTGGAGGAGTTCTCACAATGGATATTAGACATTGGAGATGGAAAGATTGGTGACGGAAATGATGGGGAAGCACTTATTGATATTCCTGAAGAGTTTCTGATTCTCGATATTGATGACCCAATAGAAGCTATAAGTAAAGCAGTCTATGGAGATTCCACTTCTTTATACGAGAAGGAACCTAAATTTTTTCAAGAGAGAGCTATATTATGTCCTACTAACGAGGATGTGAACATGATCAATCAACACATGCTAGACAAGCTTGATGGTAAGTAAAGAGTGTCTTAATATTTTCTACATAGTAGATTTTTTATGTGTATCTCATGGCCATTAGACTAACATTTTAGGTTCTCAAATGCATGAGGGAAATGAATTTACTTAAGCTCTGATTCAATCGACGCTTCTGATAGGTTTTCAAAGAACGACCAGGCTCTGACTCCAGATTTTCTAAACAAAATTAAAGCGTCAGGACTTCCAAATCATAGTATGCGTCTGAAAGTGGGTTGTCTAGTCATGTTGCTAAGAAACATAGATCCTGTTGGGGGATTGATGAACGGAACTAGGCTTCAGATTACAGAACTGTATGACTTCATGATAAAGACAAAGGTTATTACAGGGGACAAGGTTGATTGTACTGTGTTGATTCCCAGGCTTTCAATTATCCCTTCAGACAAAAAATTGCCATTCAAAATGAGGAGGAGACAAATTCCTATTGATGTGGCGTTCGCTATTACTATCAACAAAAGTCAGGGACAAACATTGTCTGAAGTTGGTATTTTTCTACCAAGACCTGTGTTTTCACACGAACAACTTTATGTGGCTGTTTCCAGAGTGACTTCAAAGAAAGACTTGAAGATTCTGATTGTCGACAGCGAAGGCAAGCCTCCACGCCAAATAAAGAATGTTGTCTACAGAGAGGTTTTCGATAATCTTTGATTTATGTTTTCATCTATACTTTTTTAAGTTTTGCATATTTACGTTTAAGAATAATAACATAGCTATAAATCGTGTCTATCAGATTTTCATTTCAAGTATACATTTGTCCCTATTAATTGTAACAAGAATTTATATATAATAACACCAATGCAATCCAGAAAGTCTCATTTAAATCCTCACAACCGATAAACCTAAAAAAGTTACAAATCTTAAAACACCATTAAAACAGTTGAAAAATAAAATTTTGACAAAGGAACCAAACCCGCGCTTTAAAAGCGCGGATCAGAATCTACTCTATATTATTAAAGTTGAAATACATTTTGAAAATGTTTGGAAACAAATATAGTAGAATAAATGAGATATGTTTGGAAACATTGATAGTAGAGATGTATACTTTATTTTATTTACATATTTAGCCATTGTATTTTCAAAAAATTAATAACAAATGAGAATTATTTAGAAACATTAATAACATACTTAACACTTCTTTTTATTTACATATTTAGCCATTGTTTTGTAATAAATTAAATAACATCCATTCTATATTTTTTTTTATTTATAATTATGTCACTATATTTACAATTCTTTTTATTTACAATTCTTTATGGTGAAAATAGAAACACAAACTAAGATATAAATACTATATTATATTGAAAATGTTAAAAACAGTATTATTACCTTATTTAGTTTAGTCAAATATAAAAATTTTAAAAATTAAATTTCAAAAACAAAAATCATAAAATTACTAATAATTCATAGAAAACTAATGCAAAAAAAATTGAAATTTTTAAACATGGATAAAATTATGCTAAGGAGAAAAAAGTAATGGATATATATTAATAAAAATTGGTAATCCATTGTATTATAAAAACTATCTATTTGGATCAGTTTAAAATATACAAAACTGGACTAAT